>JADRCH010000193.1:4439015-4567719 GCA_019843965.1 Rhynchomys soricoides | reverse complement strand
AGGAAGAAGAGGAGGAGGAGGAAGAAGAAGAGGAAGAGGAAGAAGAGGAGGAGGTGGAGGAGGAAGAAGAGAAGGGGAGGTGAGGAGGAGGAAGAAGAGGAGGAAGAGAAGGGGAGGAGGGAGGAGAAGGAAGAAGAGGAGAAGGAAGAAGAGGGGGAAGAAGAAGAATGAGGAGGAAGAGGAGAAAGAAGAGGAGGAGGAGGAGGAGGAGGAGGAGGAGGAGGAGGAGGAGGAACAATAAGTAGTGCTGAGAATGTGGACAAAAGAGAAACCTTTGAATCCTGTTGGCAGAAACACGAAATGTTTCCCCTGCTCTGGAAACAGCAGGCAGGCTCCTCAAAAGGTTAAAGACAGAACAGCTGTATTGTTCAGTAACCCCACTCCGTGTATTAACCCAAAAGAACTGAAGTCAGGATCTTGACGAGACATTAGAAGTCCTGTGTTCACTGTGGCTCTGTCTGTAAGAACCGAGGTATAAACCAGCCTACATGCCATTACAGAAGAACGGATAAAGACATACAATGCATACACATGTTCTTAAATAAGATGGAGTGAAAAAATAAAAATGGGGGTGGAGAGATGAATCATAGTTAAGAGTGTTTGCTGCTCTTCTAGAGGACCCCAGGTTCGGTTTCCAGCACCCATACAGTGGCTCACAATCTCCATAACTCCAGTTTTAGGGCATTTGATGCCCTCTGCCTGCCCTCTGCACAACACACAATTTGTACATACATACACGCAGGCAAAACATCCATAAAGTAAAATAAATACAATTTAAAAGCATTAAAATTTGTTGGGTGAGGTGGTGTGTGCCTTTAGCCCCAGCATTCTGGAGGCAGAGGCATATGGATCTCTAAGCTTGAGGCCAGTGGATCTCTGTGAGTTGGAGGTCAATCTGGTCCATATAGAGAATTCCAGGACAGCCATGGTTATATAGTGAGACTGTCTCAAAACAAAATAAAAAGCAAAAACAAAAAAAATACAATATCTTATGTTAAGGATTTACAATTGAAATATAAATACATAAGGTATAAATTAGGATCGAAATAATTATGCAGGCTATGAGACAAGGTAATTTTATTTTCATGAAAATTTTTTGATATTCTAATCACAGCAATTGATCAATATAAATAAGTATAATCAAAGAACTAATTCTAGAAAGAAAAAATACTAACAAACATCCCAAGTCTACAGTTGGTTTTCATGTTTTCTTTCCTGTGTCCAAGTTTATAAAATGGGGAGGAAGTCTGACCTCCCCTTAAAACAACAAACAAATCACTCTGTAAAACACAAAACAACGACAAACTAGGCTAGGGATGAGGTCATCTGACAGACTGCTTGCCTAGCCTAGCATCCTGGGTTCAACTCAAGTAAGCTATAAAACCAGGCATGGTTATGCACACCTGTGATCCTAGCACTTGGGAGGTGAGGGCAGGGGACTCATGACTTCAGTCGCCTCTGGGGTCAGGTGGGAGGCCCATAGGTGTGGTAGTTTGTCGCTAGGGAGCTCTGTATCCAGACTCCAGCTTTAACCACTCACTAGTAGTTAGCGAGGCCTTGCTCAAGTTATTGAAGCTCTAATGCCCAACTTCCTCATTGGTAAAATGGAGATGTGCGTGGGCTATGTTATGGATGTTCATAAGATAGAAATCATATCAAGCATTTAAAGCAGGCAGATGCCTGTCCCCTGTCTAAGAGGTGGATTATATTCACCAAACGCTAGGCTCCTTCATGTGTGAAAGTGGACAGACCTGAGACTAAATTCACCAACAGGTTTTTGACCACCCCAATGACTTTCTGACTACCGAGTGGAGACCCAGGGACCACACATTGTGGACTCCAATAATGTGTGTATGTGTGGATGGTGTGATCTCCATCTCCAGATCCCTAGAGGAAGGGGCGTGGGTTTCTTCCACATGTAAAAAGAATAAAATTAGGAGCAGGAAGTGTATTGGTGATTCTCTCCATTTACTTACAGTTCATTTCTAAAATCTCTTTAAAACTCATCTTTTCATTCTTTGACAGTCATACATTTACATAAAGTACTTTCTAGAATCCCTCCCCTATGCCTACAGATTGCTTTCATCTTCCCAAGTCCCTCTGGTACTTTTGAGCCTTTTTGTTTGTTTTACTTTGGGTCTTAAGCCACACTGAGTTTAGTCAGGGTTGCTTGCCTGAGCATGGGGTGAGGTTATGGACCATGAGCAACTTACCAGTGTCAATGCTACTGAAAACAAAACAAAACAACTCGCTCTCCCCGGTCCCTTTTAATTTTCTTTAAGATTTATTTCCTTTATTTTATGTGTATGGGTGTTCTGTCTGCATGTGTGCTGAGGAGGTCAGAAAAAGGGGATTAGATTCTCTGGAATTCGGGTTCCAGGGGGTTGTGAGTAACCATTGGGTGCTGGGAATCCCGGTACTCCTCTGAGGCATCTCTCCAGCCCTAGCTGGCCAGCTAGTTAGTTAGAAATAGGATCTCATTACGTAACTCTGGCTGGCCTGAAATTCACAGAACTCTTCCTGTCTCTACTTCCTGAGTGCTGGGATTAAAGGCTTGCACCACCACACTGAATTACTTTTACTTTTACTTTTTTAATTACAGAAAGTAGATCCTGCTTAACAAAGTGTCCCGCTAACAAAGTGTCCCGCTTATGGCCATGGAAAAAGGAGTTTCTCCCAACAATGTGCTCATACCCAGTCTCCAGGTCTTTGGGTTCGTTCTGTTGGAAAACAACACCACCATCCACAAAAACCTCCCCTTGCATCCATAGGCCTGAGACAGAGCTTGGCAGGGATGCAGTGTGGCTGACTTCCTTTCTGTCTTGATCCCCAAGGGTGCACAAGGTTTAGATCTAGAAGACGGAGACAGAGCCTCAGCCAGGTTTCCTGCGCATCAGCGACATCCCTGATCCTCAAAGTTGTGACAGCCCTCCCTAGGCCCAGGTGCATTGCTACAAGGTGGCAGTGTCACATAAAATCAAGAGCAGTGTTCTCGGTAAAGCCAGGCAAACAGAAGAGGTTCCCCGAACGCGGGAGGATCCTGACCACCGGCCTCTGGCTGGACAGAATGTTCTGGTGGCCATGCTGCGGAGAAAATGCTTTGTGTAGTACGGAGGAGGAAATTTCCTACTGCGGATGGACGCAGCTCACTCTGAACTAGGGTATCGACTGCCACCTAGCGGCTCGCTCGCGGAAGAGGAAATATTCCCACGAAAGCAAGCCCAGAAATTTCAGTTCACATTTTAACACCTCCTGGGCTGCCAGGTTCCCCCTTCTCAGGACAATCCCAAGGCTGGAAGCCTACAAAACACTAAGTACTAGTGTCTTATTAGCACAGTTCGTTACTCTTCCACAGATCCAACTGATAGAAATACAGCGAGAGGAAGCTCCCTTTCAGCCATGGAAAAGATATCAAGTCACATACAAGACAAAAGAATGTCCTGGCTAATGTGGGAGAAAGAGACCATGGAACTGGTCAATAAAGAGATCTGGAAGGCCTGAGTGTGTGTGTGCGTGGGGGGGTGTTTCTTTGGTTTTAACTTCTAAAACTATAATTTCATTATGTTTATTATGCTTTTATGTGTATGAGTATTTGCCTGCATGTATGACTTGTGTACCAGATGTGTGCTTGGTGCCCACAGAGGCCGGAAGAGGGTGTCTGATCTCTTGAAACTGGGGTTACAGATGATTGTGAGCCGCCATGTGAGTTCTGGGAATCAAACCCAGAACCTCTGTAAGAGCAGCCAGTGCTCTTAACTGCTGGGCTATCTCCCCACTGACTGCTGAGCTATCTCCCCACTGAATGCAGGCACCTCCTTATCCCTGAGTTATGACTGGTTCTTGATGGCCTGTAAGATGGGGATGGTGGATGGCAGTGAATACAGCCAAAGAGCCTGGGTTTTCAGAACACTGTACTGGCTTCTCTGACTAGAACTCAGCTAGCTTCCCAGATTCTCTGAACAGTGGCTTCTGCCTCTTGCTTCATCTTTGACCTTCCTCTGCTTTCCATGGGGCCCTCACACCTCCCATGAATGCCGTTGTATGGAAATAATGTGTTCTGTGGTTTACTCAGTGTTTGGCACATAATAAACACTGGAGCCAGAGCTTGTACTATTGTGGGTTAGACAAAGGATGGCCCTGGCCTGGAGACCCAGCAGTGAGCCAAGGGGCTGCTATGTACGCCAAGACAACCCCAGGTGCTGAGTCGGCCATTTTTTGTTTGAATTCCTAATCTTGTGTCACTGGATAAACTATACCCACCCTCCGAGCCTCCTCGGCGTGTATGTCTAGACTCAAGAAGAATATTCGTCCATCCTGCATTCACAGTAGAGCCATCTAGTGCAGTGGTTCTCAACCTGTGGGCCGAGACCCTTCTGGAGTTCCATACTGCATATCCTACATATCAGATATTACATTATGATTCACAGTAGCCAAAATACACTAATGAAGGAGCAACAGAAATAATTTTATGGTTGGGGGGAGTCACCATGATACGAGGAACTGTTAAAGGGTCACAGCCTTAGGAAGGCTGAGAACCACAGTTCTGGGAGTTTTAAAAACTCCAATGAAATACAGAGAGCAGGGGTCTGGAATACATCAGGCCACAGCTTCCATTCCAGTATGAAAAACCAAAACAAAAAGTTAACTGTCGCTCTCTCACACCCCATGCCCACTAAATCAGAGCCTCTGGGACTGGGACTGGATACGTCCCAGATTTTTTTTAAGCTTCCCACATGATTCCAAAGTACATCCTAGGTTAAGAAACACTAGATGAGATAATCTCTAAGGTTCTCAAATGACAGAGAAAAAAAAAACAGTAAACAAAATCACGTAATTATTAAAGATGTAGCCATTGCTTGTTGAGTGATAAGTTGGGTACTTCACCAAGAGCTGAGTGCAGTGTGCATCATGCCCAATTAACCTTGGGACTTAAGAGTGGGTGTATGTGTGTGCGTACACACACCTGTGCACGCAGTAGTGTGCCTATGGAGATCAGAGAACAGCTGCATGGAGTCTGGTCTCTCCTTTCACCTTTATGAGCATTCAGGAGATCAAATTCAGGTGGCCAGCCTCCGAGGCAAGAAGCTTTCCACATTGAACCCCTGCCCAAGGGGTAGAAATTTTATAGGAAACATAGATTTGTTCCTTTGCCAGGTACTTTGTCTCTGAGTGTGGGATCTCTGGGTGTTCAGGCCTCCATGATGTCCTGAGTGGAGAGTCAGTGGCCATGCTTATTGTGTGTCAGTCTCTCATGACATTGAAAGACATTTGTGTTTTGTTTTCTCCTACTTGCTTGGTGTCAAATGTCAAGAACCTAAAACTTACAAAAGTGTGAACTATTTCTGTGAACCTAGATGAACTGTAAGCCTGTTTCAGACCAAGTATTTCTGGTTAAAATTCAGTTTCCAAAGATGGGCTGTAACTGATAAATTTTTACTATTATTTTTGTTTTGGCTTTTAAAAAAATATTTATTTGTGGTATGTGTTAGCATACTTGCTTATCTGACTGTCTATCTGAGTGAGTGTAAGTACCAGGGCAGTCAGATACCAGAAGACAGTGTTGGATTCCCTGCAGCTGGTGTTACAGGTGATTGTGAAACCCTGTGTGGGTGCAAGGAGCCAGAATCCAGTCTCTGCAAAAGTACCAAATGAACACTCTTTTTTTTTTTTTTTTTTTGGTTTTTCAAGACAGGGTTTCTCTGTGTAGTCCTGGCTGTCCTGGAACTCAACTCTGTAGACCAGGCTAGCCTCAAACTCAGAAATCCACCAGCCTTTGCCCCCCGAGTGCTGGGATTAAAGGCGTGCGCCACCACTGCCCAGCCCAAATAACTGTTGAGCCAGCAGCTCTCTGCCTTGTTTTTGGCAAGGTCTTGTTATGTGTCCCTAGCTGGCCTGTAATTCATTATGTAGACCAGGATGATCTGATAGCATTCCTTTGGCCTCTGCCTCCTGAATGCTGGGGTTACACTGTTGTATCTCCACATCCAGTTTATTTAGTATGATTAGACTGAAAAACACAAAAAAAACTGTGGACTGAAGGAATGAATATGAGGTGCTGCCACCTAGTGGTAGAATATGCCACAAACAGTTCTACCTAGGAAGGCTGGCCGGCCATTCAGCCCTGGTTCTGTGGTCTTTGCATCCTTAGCATCGTTTTGTTTTTCCAAACATAAAGCAAAAGGAATCGATGTCAGCAGCATGAGAAGGACAAGATATCAAGACACACCTATAATGCAATACTGCTTTGTTTCCTTTCCTCGTGTTTACTGATGGCCTATACCCATTATCAAGGCACTTTCTCTCAAGGGCTGAAATTTTATTTTAAAAAGTGTTTGTGTATGTGTGTGTTTGTGCTTGCACATGCACTCGTGTGTTCAAGTGCACTCTTGCCACAGCACGTGTATGGAGGCTAAAGAAGAACAACTTTATTTTTCTTTTCTTTCTTTCTTTTTTTGATACTTTATTTACATTTCAAATGTTTCCCCCTTTCCAGATCTCCCCTTTGAAACTTCCCCATTCCCTCCCCCTCCCCCTCTATGGGGGTATTACCCCACCCACCCACCCACTCTCATCTTCCCTCCTTGGCATTCTCCTACACTGGGGGAATCTAACACCCTCAGGCCCAAGGGCCTCTCCTCCCCCTGATGGCTAACAAGACCCTCCTCTGCCACATATGTGGCCAGCACCATGGGTCCCTCCATATGTATTTTTTGGTTGGTGATACAGTCTCTGGGAGCATCAAGAGGTCAGGCCAGTGGACACTGTTGCTCCCTCTACGGGCTGCCAACTCCCTCAGCTCTTTCAGTCCTTTCTCCAACTCCTCCATCTGGGACCTCACACTCAGCCCTACGGTTGCTGTGATATGACTCTTGGTTATTTTGAACTTTTGGGCTAATAACCACTTATCAGTGAGTACATACTGTATTTATTCTTTTGTGACTGAGTTACCTCGCTCGGGATGTTATTTTCAAGTTCCATTCATTTGCCTAAGAATTTTATGAAGTCATTGTTTTTAATAGCTGGGTAGTATTCCATTGTGTAAATGTACAACATTTTCTGTATCCATTCCTCTGTTGAGGGACATCTGGGTTGTTTCCAGTTTCTGGCTATTATAAATATGGCTGCTATGAACATAGTGGAACATATGTCTTTATTACATGTTGGAGCATCTTCTGGGTATATGCCCAGGGAGTAGAATAGCTGGGTCCTCAGATAGTATTATATTCATTTTTCTGAGGGTCTGCCAAACTGATTTCCAGAGAGGTTGTATCAGCTTGCATTCCCACCAGCAATGGAGGAGTGTTCCTCTTTCTCCACATCCTCGCCAACATCTGCTGTCACCTGAGTTTTTGATCTTAGCTATTCTGACTGGTGTGAGATGGAATCTCAGGGTTGTTTAGATTTGCATTTCCCTGATGACTAAAGATGTTGAACATTTCTTTAGGTGCTTCTCAGCCATTCGAGTTTCCTCAGTTGAGAATTCTCTGTTTAGCTCTATCCCTATTTTTTGATAGGGTTATTTGGGTCTCTGGAGTCTAACTTCTTGAGTTCTTTGTATATATTGGATATTAGCCCTCTATTGGATGTAGGATTGGTAAAGCTCTTTTTCCATTTTGTTGGTTGCCATTTTGTCCTATTGACAGTGTCCTTTGCCTTGCAGAAGCTTTGTAATTTTAAGAGGTTCCATCTGTCGATTCTTGATCTTAGAGCACAAGCCATTGGTGTTCTGTTCAGGAACTTTTCCCCTGTGCCCATGTGTTCAAGACTTTTCCCCACTTTCTCTTCTATTAGATTCAGTGTATCTGGTTTTATGTGGAGGTCCTTGATCCACTTGGACTTGAGCTTTGTACAGGGAGATAGGAATGGATCAGTTCGCAATCTTCTACATGTAGACCCCCAGTTGAACCAGCACTATTTGTTGAAAATGCTGTCTCTTTTTCACTGGATGGTTTTAGCTCCTTTGTCAAAGATCAAGTGACCATAAGTGTGTGGGTTCATTTCTGGGTCTTCAATTCTATTCCATTGATCTACCTGCCTGTCACTGTACCAATACCATGCAATTTTTATCACTACTGCTCTGTAGTACAGCTTGAGGTCAGGGATGCTGATTCCCCCAGAAGTTCTTTTATTGTTGAGAATAGTTTTTGCTACCCTGGTTTTTTTGTTATTCCATATGAATTTGAGAATTGCTCTTTCTAAGTCTATGAAGAATTGAGTTGGAATTTTGATAGGGATTGCATTGAATCTGTAGATTGCTTTCGGCAGGATGGCCATTTTAACTATATTAATCCTGCCAATCCATGAGCATGGGAGATCTTTCCATCTTCTGAGGTCTTCTTCAAATTCTTTCTTCAGAGACTTGAATTTCTTGTCATACAGATCTTTCACTTGCTTGGTTAGAGTCACACCAAGATACTTTATATTGTTTGTGACAGTTGTGAAGGGTGTCATTTCCCTAATTTGTTTCTCAGCCTGTTTATCCTTCGAGTATAGGAAAGCTACTAATTTGCTTGAGTTCATTTTGTATCAGGCCACTTTACTGAAGGTGTTTATCAGCTGTAGCAGATCTCTGGTAGTTTTTCGGGTCACTTAAGTATACCATCATATCATCTGCAAATAGTGATCTTTTGATTTCTTCCTTTCCAATTTGTATCCCTTTGACCTCCTTTTGTTGTCTAATTGCTCTAGCTAGAACTTCAAGTACTATGTTGAATAGATAGGGAGAGAGAGGGCAGCCTTGTCTAGTCCCTGATTTTAGTGGGATTGCTTCAAGTTTCTCTCCATTTAGTTTGATGTTGGCCACTGGTTTACTGTATATTGCTTTTACTATGTTTAGGTATGGTCCTTGAATTCCTGATCTTTCCAAGATTTTTATCATGAACGGATGTTGAATTTTGTCAAATGCTTTTCAGCATCTAACAAACTGACCATGTGGTTTTTTTTCTTTGAGTTTGTTTATGTAGTGGATTACATTGATGGATTTCCGGGTATTGAACCATCCCTGCATCCCTGGGATGAAGCCTACTTGATCATGGTGAATGATCGTTTTGATGTGTTCTTGGATTCGGTTTGCAGGAATTTTATTGAGTATTTTTGCATCTATATTCATAAGGGAAATTGGTCTGAAGTTTTCTTTCCTTGTTGGGCCTTTGTGGGGTTTTGGTATCAGTGTAACTGTGGCCTCATAGAATGAATTGGGTAGTGTTCCTTCTGTTTCTATTTTGTGGAATAGCTTGAAGAGTATTGGTATTAGGTCTTCTTTGAAGGTCTGATAGAATTCTGCACTGAACCCATCTGGTCCTGGGCTCTTTTTGGTTGGGAGACTTTTAATGACTGCTTCTATTTCTTTAGGGGTTATGGGACTGTTTAGATGGTTTATCTGATCCTGATTTAACTTTGGTAATTGGTATCTGTCTAGAAACTTGTCCATTTCATCCAGATTTCCCAACTTTGTTGCATGTAGGCTTTTGTAGTAGGATCTGATGATTTTTTTAATTTCCTCAGAATCTGTCATTATATCTCCTTTTTCATTTCTAATTTTGTTAATTTGGATACTGTCTCTGTGCCCTCTGGTTAGTCTGGCTAAGGGTTTATCTATCTTGTTGATTTTCTCAAAGAACCAGCTCCTGGTTTTGTTGATTCTTTGTATAGTTCTTTTAGTTTCCACTTGGTTGATTTCAGCCCTTAATTTAATTATTTCATGCCTTCTACTCCTCTTGGGTGTATTAGTTTCTTTTTGTTCTAGAACTTTCAGGTGTGTGTTAAGCTGCTAGTGTATGCTCTCTCCAGTTTCTTTTTGGAGGCATTCAGAGCTATGAGTTTTCCTCTTAACACTGCTTTTATTGTGTCCCATAGGTTTGGGTATATTGTACTTTCATTTTCATTAAATTCTAGGAAGTCTTTAATTTCTTTCTTTCTTTCTTCCTTGACCAAGTTATCATTGAGTAGAGTGTTGTTCAGCTTCCATGTGTATGTGGGCTTTCTGTTGTTGTTGTTGCCATTGAAGACCAGCCTCAATCCATAGTGATCTGATAGGAGGCATGGGATTATTTCAGTCTTCTTATATCTGTTGAGGTTTGTTTTGTGACCAATTATATGATAAATTTTGGAGAAGGTACCATGAGGTGCTGAGAAGAAGGTAAATTCTTTTGATTTAGGATGAAATGTTTTTTAAATATCTGTTAAATCCATTTGGTTTATCTGTTAGATTCACTGTGTCTCTGTTTAGTTTGAGTTTCCAAGATCTGTCCATTGATGATAGTGGGGTGTTGAAGTCTCCCACTATTATTGTGTGAGGTGCATTGTGTGCTTTGAGCTTTAGTAAGGTTTCTTTTATGAATGTGGGTGCCCTTATATTCGGGGCATAGATGTTCAGAATTGAGAGTTTTTCTTGGTAGATTTTTCCTTTGATGAGTATGAAGTGTCCTTGGTTGAAAGTCAATTTTATCTGATATTAGAATGGCTACTCCAGCCTGTTTCTTGGGGCCATTTGCCTGGAAAATTGTTTTGCAGCCCTTTACTCTGAGGTAGCGTTTGTCTTTAACTCTAAGGTGTGTTTCCTGGATGCAGCAAAATGCTGGGTCCTGTTTATGGATCCAGTCTGATAGTCTATGTCTTTTTATTGGGGAATTGAGTCCATTGATGTTAAAAGATATTAAGGAATAGTGATTGTTGCTTCCTGTTATTTTTAATGTTATTTTTATGTTTGTGTGGTTATCTTATTTTGAGTTTGTTGAAAGATTACTTTCTTGCTTTTTCTAGGGTGTAGTTTCCCTCCTTGAGTTGGCATTTTCCATCTATTATTCTTTGTAAGGCTGGGTTTATGGAAACATACTGTGCAAATTTGGATTTGTCATAGAATATTTTGGTTTCACCATCTATGATTATTGAGAGTTTTTCTGGGTATAGCAGCCTGGGCTGGCATTTGTGTTCTCTTAGAGTCTGTATGAGATCTGCCCAGGATCTTCTAGCTTTCATAGTCTCTGGTGAGAAGTCTGGTGTAATTCTCATAGGTCTGCCTTTATATGTTGCTTGACCTTTTTCCCTTACTGCTTTTAATATTCTTTCCTTATTTTGTGTAATTGGTGTTTTGACTATAATGTGACTGGAAGAATTTCTGGTCCATTCTATTTGGAGTTCTGTAGGCTTCTTGTATATTTATGTTCATCTCTTTCTTTAGATTAGGGAAGTTTTCTTCTATAATTTTGTTGAAGATATTTACTAGTCCTTTAATTTAAGAATCTTCACTTTCTTCTATACCTATTATCCTCAGGTTCTGTCTTCTCACTGTATCCTGGATATCCTGGATGTTTTGGGTTAGGAGCTTTTTGGATTTTGTGGGTTTTTTGACTGTTGTGTCAATGTTTTCTATGGTATCTTCTGCACCTGAGATTCTCTCTTCTATCTCTTATATCCAAGTCTGAGTCTTGCTTTTCTGGTATGTTGGGGTATCCAGGGCTTGCTGTGGTGAGAGAGCTGGGTTCTGATGATGCCAAGTTGCCTTGGCTTCTGTTCCTTATATTCTTGCCCTTGACTTTCACCATCTGGTTATCTCTGGTGTTAGCTGGTCTTACTCTCTCTGACTGTGACTTGTCTTTCCTGCAAGCCTAGGTGTCAATACTCCTTGAAGACCAGTTCTCTCTGAGAGGAATTTGGGTTTGGAGAGCTGTGGTACAGGGTCAGCTCTGGGGTGCAGACAGAAACCAGAAGGATCTAGTCCCCAGCTGTCCCTTGGTTCCTGTGTCCTGATGGCTCTGTAAGGGTCCCTCTTGGTCCCTTTGAAAAGGAGTGATGGTCTAGCCTGTGTTTGAAGGTGTGTCGGCACTCCTGGGATACCAGCTCTCTCGTGGCACTATTTGAGTATGGAGCCCTGTATCACAGGATCATCTCCCCGGCCACCAAAAGAAACCAGAAGCCCACTCCTCAGTCCCTGTGTCCTGGGTATTCCAGGTGGGTCCTTCCGAGCAGACAGGCTTGCCCACACTCCTGGGAGGCTATCTTTCTCCCAGTGCTATTTGGCTATGGAGCTCTGGTGGCCCAGGCAGAGGTCTCTCCAAGAACAACTTTCTTGAGTCATTTCTCTCAGTTTACATGGATTACAGGGATCAACTTGGGTCACCAACTTACCAATTCTCATGTAAGCCCTTTACCCACTCAGCCATCTTGTGGGCCCTGAGGTTTTTTTGTTTGTTTGTTTTTGTTTTGTTTTAATGGGGACAATACTTACCTCATGGTATTGTGCGGTGGGTTTGTTTGTTTGTTTTTCTTTTTTGAAATACTGTGGGTCATACCCAGGGCCTTATGCATGTTGGGCAAGTGTTTTACCACTGAGATGTACCCCAACCCTCATAGGATTGTTACAAAGGTAAAAGACATATGTAAATTCTGGAAAGTTGTTAGCATGTGATAAATGTGACCAGCACTCTCTCCCTTGACACCTGTACTGCCCCAGTGCCTAGGGTACTGTGCGTCAATTCCGCAGGTTCTGCTCAAGTCCCATCCTGACCCTTTCATGCACTCCCTAGTGGATCACTGGACCGGCTCTCTGCCTCAGTGTCTCCACACTTTCCCTTGCTCTTCTTTGCCTACCCTCCTCCTCCCTGTTGCTGCTCCCTCAGCCTGAGAGGTCCCTCACTTGTCCACAGTCTGCTCCTCACTTCTACAAACTCCTGTGTCTGCGTTTCCTTATCTTCAGATTGTTCTTGGTTTCCACATGACTGTACAACAGCACCAACACAAACCCCAGTCACTCTTTAGCCAAGACAGTAAGTAGTTAGCTTATAGAACAAAACATAAGAGCCCCATTGCCCTGAAATCTTAGTGGTATCTCTTCCCTTGTCCCTCAGGAGCCCTTTATGTTGTCACTGTATTTTTACATTTCCGTTGTTGTTGTTTGAGACAGGTTCTCAATATGGTACCTTGTCCGGCCTTGAACTTGCAGGATCTGCTGTGCTTCTGCCTCTGGAGCGCTATGATTGTCTATGTGGGCCAGCAAGCTCGGCCTCCTTTGTGCTCTATCTTAATGTTCTGATCTCTCCTCTATGATATGAAAGAACAAAGAAGGTCTTTGCCGTTGTTTCACTAAAGCTAAGATGTCTTAGCTATTAATGTCACACTGGAGGGGTGTTAGTGATTTCCTGACTCTGAAAAGAGCAAGATTGATTTAGTTGATGTAAAATGTTCAATCTCAGGTAATTAACTAAGGCAGCAGTTCTCAACCTGTGGGTTGCTACCCCTTTCGAGAGTAGAATGACCCTTTCACAAGGGTTGGCCTAAGACAATTGGAAGACACAGATATTTACATTAAGATTCATAACAGTAGCAAAATTACAGTTACAAAGTAGCAACAAAAATAATTTTTATGGCTGGGAGTCACCCCAACAATATTAAAGGGTCACAACATCAGGAAGGTTGAGAGCCACTGTTCTAAAGGTTTATGCTATACCAGTGATACATCTGAATCTTTCCACAGTGTCAGAATGTATTAAACAATAATAAATAACAAGATTTTTGTTGGTTTTGTTGGCTACAATTTGCCAAGTAGTCTGGATTTCCCTTGATAGCTGGCCGTTGGCAAACACAAGGTTTTTTCTTCTGCTTATTTAGTTAGTTTTGAAACAGAGTCTCTTGTAGCCAAAGATGACCTTCAACTTATGATGCTCCTGCTTCAAGTGATGAGATTACAGTTGTGGTCTACAGTTGTATATCACCTGCCTATTATACTCGAAATTAGTTACTCCTACAAACTCTTAAAGCATACATTAAACATCGAAGTCATTGTATCTATATCTGTGTATAGACATAGGTTATAAAATGGGCTGGAAGAGCCTGACAAATACAGAAGCTCACAGACAACTGTTGCACTGAGCATGGGGTCCCAGATGGAGGAGTTGGAGAAGGGGCTAAAGGAGCTGAGGGGGTTTGCAGCCCCATGGAGGGAGCAACAGTGTCAACTGGCCAGACCCCCCCAAACCCCCGGAGCTCCCGGAGACTGGACCACCAACCAAAGAATACACATGGAGGGATCCATGGCTCCAGCCATATATGTGGCAGAAGACGATGGCCGGAGGAGAGGCCCTTGTGCCTGAGGGTGTTAGGGGAATGTAGTAGCATTCCCAGTGTAGGGGAATGCCAGGGAGGGAAGACAGGAGTGGGTGGGGGAGCACCCTCATAGAGGCAGGGGGAGGGAGGATGGGATAGGGGATTTCCGAAGGGGAGACCTGGAAAGGGGAAAACATTTGAAATGTAAATAAGGAAAATATCCAATAATTTTTTTTTAAAAAAAAGAACCCACATTTTAAAAGAATAAAAAAACAATAAAGAAAAATATAAGAAACACATGTACACACACACAAAAGTAGGTTAATACAAACTAGCTCCAAGAATGTTTTCTTCACCACGACCCATTTTAAAATAGAAGTGAAAGGCCATTATACACAATAGCAAGGAGAGAGTGAGGAGCGGATTGTAGAGGCTTCCTCTGCTGTCATGGCTGCTTTGTTGTAGAGACTAGTGTACGCTGTGCCAAATACAGCGTTAATAAAAATTATTAATTTGTCAGGCAATGGTGGCGCACACCTTTAATCCCAGCACTTGGGAGGCAGAGGCAGGTGGATTTCTGAGTTCGAGGCCAGCCTGGTCTTCAGAGTGAGTTCCAGGACAGCCAGGGCTACACAAAGAAACCCTGTCTCGAAAAACAAAAAACAAAAAATAAAAGATTAACTTTTTCCTGAAATTCTAAAAAATTTTTAAAAATTTAAAAACTTTTAAAAAGGGTTGGAAAGGGGCTTAAAGAGGCTCAGTTCATCAAAGGGTTCAAAGAGGCCTTACTAGAAGCAAAAGATGTTTATAGTTGACATCTTTTAAGAAGAAATTATTAGGCTAGGTGTGGTAGCACATGCCTTTAATTGTAGCACTCAGGAGGCAGAGGCAAATAGATCTCTGTAAGTTTGAGGCCAGCCTGGTCTACACAAAAGTTCCAGGACAGCCAGAGCTACACAAGAGAGAGACCCGATGACAAAAAAAAAAAAAAAAAAAAAATCAAAAGAATAATAAATGTTTAGGGGCCAGAGCAATGGCTCAGTGGTTAAGTGTACGTCCTGTTCTTACTGGGATGTGGGTTTAATTCCCAGGACCTACATGGATGCTTACAACCATCCACACCTCCAACTCCAGGGAACCTGATGCCTTCTTTGGCCTCCACATGCATGTGGTGTACGTGCAGGCAGGCAAGCATTCGTATATGTAATCCTCAGGGT
Organism: Rhynchomys soricoides; assembly: GCA_019843965.1. Classification (NCBI taxonomy): domain Eukaryota; kingdom Metazoa; phylum Chordata; class Mammalia; order Rodentia; family Muridae; genus Rhynchomys; species Rhynchomys soricoides. The sequence goes on along the minus strand of JADRCH010000193.1, from coordinate 4,552,462 downwards.
TGCTGCTGGACAGGTCTGTGGACATGAGGTACAGAGCCATTTACTTCTCTATTTGCCCTCAAAATGGAGCTGAATGGAGCTTGTAAAATGCAGTCACCCAGGACAAAGCACAGCCTGAAAGCCACTGTTTTACACAGTAGGGAATAGCTCAGCACAGGGCTCAGCCTAATTGGCACAGTTTGTTTGGCTCTTACTTCCTAATTGAAGCAAATGTCCAAAGTCTACTTAGTGACAATGTATATTGTGGTGATTTTTAAATCCTTACCAAAGTTCAAAAGACATTGTCTATATGGCTCTTACTAGCAAAACCGACTTATTGGCACAGGAGGAAATGGATACACTTACATTAACTAATCCTCAATCTAGCTCTGATTAACCAGGATTGGTGAAAGGGTTACACTCGAAGGATTAGTTTTAAAGCAATCTCTCCAAACAGCCCTTTAGCTCACCTTAGATTCCTTTGCTTGACATAGACAAAGAGAAAGGGCTTCATTTTTCTACATACTTTATATTTCATGAAATAACTTTTTTGACTGTTGGCACCACAGAAATCTTAGCATTAAAAAGGAATTTTCCTTCAAATTTGAGGCAATCCTACCTCAACCACCAGCATGGTAGGGTAACAGATACAAGGTACAGTCTGGGAATCTTCATGAGGTTATAAAAGAGCCAGTTGGCCGGGCAGTGGTGGCACATGCCTTTAATCCCAGCACTCGGGAGGCAGAGGCAGGTGGATTTCTAAGTTCGAGGCCAGCCTGGTCTACAGAGTGAGTTCCAGGACAGCCAGGGTTACACAGAGAAACCCTCTCTCGAAAAACCATAAAAAAATAAGTAAATAAATAAAAGAGCCAGTTGAGACTGGGAAATACATCTGGACTGTGGAGAAGCTCACCCTCCTGACCGTGCTGCCCTGCCCTCTCAGCTCTAGGAAGTATACAGACTTGTGGGATAGAGCCATGTGGGACAAGACTGAGGCAGGATGGTGCTTAGTCATTTGGAACCTCTGAACTAAGGCAAGCATTGCAACATGAATCAACTCAGAGCATTGCTAGGCTCAAGGTCAGAGGAGCCTCGGGAGCTGTCTCCAACTCTTGGCTCACTGTTGGCCACCCACATGGGTGAGTCTTTAGGAGTGTGGTGTTGGCATGAACTCTTGGACCCAAGCTGTTAAAATGCGGGGTTTCAATTTCAAGCTACTCAGTAAATATGTCTTACTCTGTGTTAAGCTCTGGGCTAAAAAGTTTCCATGATTTCCTAAACTAATCAGGTGGGTCATGTTGTCAGAAGTGTGGTGTGGGAAGAGACACAGCTCCACACTGCCGACTACAGAAGCCGGGGGTTCTTTCCAGAGTCTCCTACTAGACGAAGCTGGAATTATTTGAGGGGAGTGGTGAAGGGTTTCTCTATGTAGACCAGTCTGGCTTTGAACTCACAGAGATTGGCCTGCCTTTGCAGAGATTAAGATGTGTGCTGCCACACAGGCTCAAATCTGGGATTCTTAACTTCAGTGCAGAAAAGAATTTCAGGATGAGTTGGTCTGAAGCAAGCTGGAGTTTACAAAGAAGAGATTTTGTTTACACACAGACATCAGTAGAAAGGCCCTCAGGGATGGGACAATAGACAACCAAGTGTGGGTGTGGGCTTTTCAGGAACTGTAGTTAAGTAGCTTGGCTACAACTGTATGCTGTTTAGAAGCTTTTAGAATTCCATTGAAGGAAGTTTTTCTAAGGGCTCCTCACACACACACACACACACACACACACACACACACCCTTTTTGGTAAATATGATTATAGAGTTAGTCATAAGATGTCTTGCATATGGTTACAATCTGATGAGGTAAATCCTGGGTCACAAAGGTTATTCAAGGGAGATATCTTTCACTAAATGGAGTTTCTTGTGCAAGAACTAGAAAACTGTGGGAGAAAGGTTATATTCCCTTAATCCCTAAGTAGGCGGCTTCTCTCTTCTAACGTTCTCTTCTCTGTGTGTGACAAAACAACCTTACAGCACTTACTGTTCCATAATGACAACACAAAGGCCACCAAAACAACATGAATACGGTTCAGACTGCGCGCCCGTCAGAAGGCACCTTTCAGTAACACTGTATGCCTTCTCAAATCCTCCTGCTTTTAGAGCAAAGTAATATCTCCTTTCAGCATGATCCAGCCCAGCGTTTTCTTGTTTTATAATGAATCTTGTCTGCACCATCTACTAGGAGGTTCATGCACTCATCAACGCCAATAACACAGCCCTCTATCTAAATATTCACTTGCCCACACAGCCACTCCAGAATCTGCCTGGCAAGTATCTGAACTTGAGGTTGGTAGGCTGCACCATCACCCTCTGCCCTTCTGGCCTTGGCCGCAGTATGCCATGGTCGGAAGTCACAAAGACCACCCGCGGAGGAAGGTTGCCTCAGAAAGTGACTTCCAGAACGATTTTAATATTCTTACTTGGTATATGTATAAGGCAAGCTTCACAATAGATGTTAACTGTGCTGGAATACTTGACTCTCAGCTGGCGGCGCAGACTTCAACTCCAGGCTAATTTCCTTCCCACAGACCCTCAAACCCTTTCTTCCCATCCTGTCTCAGGTTGACCCAGGGCTCTGGAAGTCAACCTTTCCAAGGGTTTCCCACATTGGACGCCAATGCGAACAAGCAAACAATGCTTTCTTAGTATTTTAATATCTCATGACGAAGACAACATAAACATTAAAAACTTTGAGGACTTCATGCCTAAACCACCACCTGTAGGCAAGATGCTTGAGCAGGTAAAGGTGTTTAACTGAGGACCTGAGTTTGATTCCTGGAACCCACCTCGTGGAATGAAAGAAAGCACTACCGCAGGTGGTTCCTCCGTCACACACGAGGTGGGACACAGTAACCCCCATAAATATATTTGTATATATAATATAAAAATACACCAGACAATTAGGTAATTAAGCAAATGCATTCTATAAAAAAAATAAAATAAAACAAGAACCAACATCCCAAGTTTGGAAATAGTGGCGATAGCTGGATAATAGTGTGAATATAATTAACTTCAATTTTACACGTAAAATGGATATATATATATATTTTTTTTTCCCACACTTACAAAAAAAGTTCGGGTGTGGGTGAAGAAAACCAAGACTCTAACATCCTGTCAAACAGGTCAAACCTCGGTTCTCACGCCCACTTCCAGTTGATCACAGCTCCTTCCCTGAGGGTCACCTCCTCGCTCCTCAACTTCAGTCTCTCCGTTAGTAAAAACAAAAACAAACAAACAAAAAAACTAAAAAACAAAAAACGGGGTGGTTGCAAAGATGACCTTTGGGGCTCTGTGGAGTACAGTTTCCGGAGTGTGCAAAAATCAAGGTGGCGTTCCCAAGCCACGCTCCGGGCGCCACAGGCGCTGTCACCAGCTTGGCGTGGTCTTAGGTTCGGGGTCTGGCCGCTGGGAACCCAGAGCTCCGGCGCCGCGCGCGTGCGCAGTGGTCTCGGGCCCTGGCCCGGGGACTGAGGGAGGCGGCCGAGGGCGGGTGCGCGTGGGGCTCTGTTGACCGTTGTCCCCTCCGCCAGGGCCCAGGGACAGCTCCCTCGCCGCCTCCTCTCCTCCCCCCCCCCTCCCCGGCTCAAGTCACACTGCACAGCACAGCCGGGGAGGGGAGGAGCCCTCCAGCGCGGAACCCGGGCTCTCCACTCGGCCCGCCCTGAGGGGCGTGGGAGGGCGGGGCCGCGGACTTCGGACTCCAGCCCCCGACGCTGCTCTTTCCCTGACGCCCTCAGCCATCCCTAGCGGTGAGGGAGCCATGTCCGCGCTACTGGGGCTCCGGCCCGAGGTGCAGGACACCTGCATCTCGCTGGGGCTAATGTTGTTGGTCGTGCTGTTCATGGGGCTGGCCCGCGTGATCGCCCGGCAGCAGCTGCACAGGCCCATGGTCCACGCCTTCGTCCTGGAGTTTCTAGCCACGTTCCAGCTCTGCTGCTGCACCCATGAGCTCCAACTGCTGAGCGAGCAGGACTCTGCGCACCCCACCTGGACGCTGACACTGATCTACTTCTTTTCCTTGGTGCATGGTCTGACCCTGGTGGGCACAGCTAGCAACCCGTGCGGTGTGATGATGCAGATGATTCTGGGGGGTATGTCCCCCGAGATGGGTGCCATGAGGTTGTTGGCTCAGCTGGTTAGCGCCCTATGCAGCAGGTACTGCATAAGCGCCCTGTGGAGCCTGAGTCTGACCAAGTACCATTTCGACGAGAGGATCTTAGCTTGCAGGAATCCCATCCACACCGACATGTCCAAAGCGATCATCATAGAGGCCATCTGCTCCTTTATTTTCCACAGCGCTCTACTGCACTTCCAGGAGGTCCGAACCAAGCTTCGCATCCACCTGCTGGCTGCACTCATCACCTTTTTGGCCTATGCAGGTTTGTTATTTCTACCAAACACTTGGCAGTCCTGAGCCTCTATGACCCGAGGCTCTAAATTCTTTACCGATACATTTGAGCCCCACACCCCCACATCCCACACACACTCTAATGTGATTCAAACGCTTGCAACCTACCCTGGGCCATTTATTATTCTAACCATCATGCAGCCAGTGCCTAGCAGTACATGGTTTTTCATTCAGTGCTGTTTTGAACACCCAGGGAAAGCAGACACTCTGGTGCCGAAACTAAGATCGTGGTAGATTACTGCCAAGGGCTTAAATAGCCTACAAAGGGGTTGTTTTAATGTTAGAAAGGCAGCTTATCAGTTACGGCTCTCCTGCCAAGGTGGTATAGATTGCTTCTGACACTCTTACTGAGAGACGATCCCGTCTAAAAGTTCCTACGAGCTTAAAGTGCATGACTGGTTAGTAGTTGACCATGGGGAGAGTAGCAATTCTGTAGCTGCATTCACTTCCTACTTTTTTCCCTACAAATTACTTGTCATATTTCCTTATGTTGAATTGCACGTGAACGTTTAGGTAGACTCTCATGAAAGGTGTGTTTCAAGTTTAAAATGTGCTTAAAAACTGCTCTTTAAAAACCAAATACTCAGCTGGGTGTGGTGGCACACGCTTGTAATCCCATCACAGGAGGAGGATAATGTTAAATTTGAGGTCAGACTACTAAATACTGAAACCCGGTCTAAGGAAAACAAAAACCAGGGGGAAAAATCTCCAGAAGTCTCATTTACTTATTTACTTTCACAAAGCTCAGCTGCAGCAGGAATTCAAAAATTGTTTAATGATAAAATGTGCCTTTTAAAAGAGTGTGTCATTTAAAATAATGAAATACTTTCACTGGGATAATAATGGAATTATAAAAAATGTTTTAGGGGCATGAATATAATAAAGGGAAACATAGTAACAGTCTTATTACTTCTTGTACCCAAGAAGAAAAACTGAGAAAAGAGAAACTGAGTAACGTAGCTCCTTGGTAAAGAACCTGCCTAGCATTCACTAGGTCCAGGGTTCAATCCTGATACAACAAACAAAATTCCTTGAAACACAGTAGAGGTATACTTCAAGTGTATTCTTGACTTCCTAGGGTAACATGAAAGACTTCACAAGTTTCCCTTCTTTGAATCTAGTATTGTTTTTTTTAAGTAGGCACATAGGAATGCACTGTGTCGGGTAAGAGAAGTGGGCACATGCGTATTTGAGGGGCCAGTGAGAGTTTCAGCTAAAGCAGAAACTCGGCTGTGTAAGAGCAGTTATGCCACAGTATAGTTCTGTATTTGCCAGTTAAAGTAGCAAAGAGTTGTGCAGGTGACTCATGCACAACTTATTTAATTAATTTAATACTAGCACTGGAGAGGTAGAGGCAGGAGGATTAAGGTCTTCTTCTGCTATTGACTGGGTTTGGGCCAGCCTGGGTTACATGAGACATGGTCTTTTTTTTTTTTTTTTTTTTTTTGTAATTGAAAAAACAAAAACAAAAACATTGAGGACACCTAGATTTATCTCTCCCCCAAATTGCTCCTCTTGCCTCTGTTGACAGTGGTGAAGTTGGTGTTCTTCTTGTATTTTTATGCTTTTAGCACCAAGTTATGATTCCATAAATAATGTATATACTATTAACTATTCCTGGACTGAGGATGTAGTTCAAAGATAGAACACTTGCCTTTATGCACATGGCCCTTGGCTCTTGTGAGGGGTAAAGATGTCATTCAAAAGAGAAGCAAAGTAACGCTTGGAGTTATTCATAAGTAAGCAGGCAATGGAGAAGGACTCTAGAATGTCAGCTGAAGGGTCTGAAGCCCTGCCGCTTCCTTGACATGTGAATACCCAGGGGTAAATCAATCTCTGATGCAGAGGTTCTCAGCAATCTGTTTTCAAATCTCTGGAGGAGTTTTAAAAATATACCCCTTCTGGTGCAGATAACAACATCTAACTAACTGCTCTGGGGAGGAGCTGAGGAAGTGGCGGAGTTTAACGTTCTCCCCAGGCGATCCCATTATGAAACCGATTTTGAACACTGTTTTGGACCTGCCTTGTCCCAGCTCAGCAGCCACTGGCTCCAGGTGCCTATTTAGATTCAAGTTAAACTTCAGCACTTCAGGCAGTAGGCGCATTCCTCTGTCCCTCATCACACAGTACTGGAGCTGGTGGCTCCAGGATTGCACAGGGCTGGAGACTACAGGGGTGGAACCAAATACACGCTGGTTATAAAACTGCATGAATTCACGATCTGTTACATATGCATTTTTTACTGCCTTTCTGCCAATATAAAGGAGATGAGAGGACTCCCTAGGTACCTGTTATTGACCAAATCATTTTGCTAAGAAATTCACGAGTTATCTTAATTCTCCCATTTATCCGTGAATGAGCACGTTATTATTCTTCCCATTTTAAGTAAAGCAAGTGGCACTTGGGAACAAAGTGAGCTGCCTCAGGCTGCAGATGGGCTAGGCTGGAACCATGGCTCCCACTGCTGAGTATCAGTTTAACACTTGTAACTATCAACATTTCCGTAGTGTGTTCCTTACCGCACACACAATTACAGACAGTCTGCTCGGCTATAAAAGGGAGTAAAGTTCTGACATAAACCACATGGATGAACATCATGTTAAGCAAAAGAAGCCCGACTTTTAAAAAAAAGAACAAATATTGTGTGACTCTGCTTCCAAGAACTACCTAAAACAGGCAAATTCAAAAAAAAAAAAAATGAGAAAGTAAATAGAAGTTACTAAGAGAAACGGGGGTAGGGATAGACCGGGCAAGGATGCATTCTTGAGTAGGTATAGGATCTGTGTTTGCAGCAGTGAAAAGAAAACTTAGGGTCAGGCGAGGTGGCTTAGTGCTTGGGAAGCAAAGGCAAGAGGATCAGAAATTTGGGTAAGCATGGGCTACTTAGTGAGTTTGAAGCCAGCCTAGGCTACACAAGATCCTAACATAAATAGGATGAAAAGGAAGACACTAGGGACACTTTTTTTTTTTCATACTTTATTTACATTTCAAATGTTTCCCCCTTTCCAGATCTCCCCTTTGGAACCTCCCTATCCCCTCTCCCCTCCCCCTGCCTCTATGGGGGTATTACCCCACCCACCCACCCACCCACTCTCATCTTCCCTCCTTGGCATTCTCCTATACTGGGGCATGTAACACCCTCAGGCCCAAGGGCCTCTGTTCCCCCTGATGGCTAACAAGGCCCTCCTCTGCCACATATGTGGCCAGCACCATGGGTCCCTCCATGTGTATTCCTTGGTTGGTGGTCCAGTCTCTGGGAGCATTGGGAGATCAGGCCAGTGGACACTGTTGCTCCCTCCATGGGGGCTGCCAACTCCCTCAGCTCCTTCAGTCCCTTCTCCAACTCCTCACTAGGGAAACTTTTAGGGGCTGGACCACTTTTGGGTAAAGATGGTGTGATGGCCACACAGTGCTGTGAATACAAAGAACACAGACGGCATGCTTGATGATGAGTGTGTGAAACTTAACGATTTTAACTATTACATGATTCTGTTGCCAATAAACCCTTAAGCCCTGGATTAATCAGGTTTCTAATTTTAAGATCTTATAGAGACATCACTTTGCTCCTATGTAGTGTGAAACCCCAAGAGGGGCATGTGGCTTGGGGTCCTTTTTGTCTAGAGTCTGTAGCCTAGGAGAACCCACCTTGGAAACGGCCACATTTGGACTTATCATCCCTATTACTTTACAGATAGTGAGTCATGACTGTTCCAAAGAGAACGGACTGCCTTGGACGGCTAGAATGTCTGATACGGATTTGAGCAACAGAGCTGCAGGCTCATAGGATTGTGTATTCACTGCTTAGCACCCCATTTTTATGGCTGGAAACTAAGCCTATGGCTGAGTACATGCTAAACACATGTTTTGCCCAGCACTGAATGTTCATATGTAAGTAGAGGCCACTGATATGATACCACTTATATACATATTGGCTTTTCTAACAAAAGAAAAAAAGCTCTGTAGCTAAGCAGAGTTATGAACTTTTTTTTTTTTAAGATGGAGTCTTTTCTTGCTTTGGTCACTACCTAGGTTGCTTTCAAACTCAATTGATCCTTCCAAGCTTCCTTTTTCTAAGCCATTTACATTTATTTATTTTGTACATGTGTGTAGGGTGGGATGGGTGTGTGTGTGCATTCTGTAGCACATGTATAGTTGTCTGAGGACAACTTTAGAGAGTCAGACATCCCATCCACCATATGGGTCCCTCGGATTGAACTCAAGTTGTCAAGCAAGTGTCTTAAGCTTCGGAGCCATCTTGCTGGCCGCACCTCTGCGTCCTGTACAGTTGGGAGTCCAGGCATGCAACACCAGGCCTGGGATTGTTAAGCTATGAGCTATTAATGAAGACTGCAAGCAAATCTTGCTTAATTTGGGTTTTGGGAGAATTTCTTCAATAACCAAGGTGATTGAGCTCTGCATTCATTTTCTACACATAATTAGATATTTTAAAATGTCATTTTAAACATGTACGTTGTCTTTATTGTTGTAATGTTTCTCATGTGTAGAATTTTAAAGTATAGCCGTCTGTGACATAATGTCTGTGTCCTCCTACAAATGATAAGCTATGAATAGAGATCAGACATGCTTTCCAGAATCTATAAACTAGGACTCAGCATAGTAATAACCGAACCAAGTAAAAAAATAAGACTTTTAGACAAGTCTCCCCTCCCCCCTTTCTCTCTCCCTCTTCCAGTAAATAGTCTGGAGAAATTCAAGTTTTGGGTTTGTTTTTTTTTTACTTCATTTCATTACTCTTTTTGGGTTTTTAGTTTTCTTCCAGCCACAATTGTAGGTGAGATTATTTTTCCAAAGAAAAATGAACTAAGTGCATATGGTCTCATTTAAAATAGAAAATGGGGGCTGGAGAGATGGCTCAGCAGTTGAGAGCTCTGGCTGCTCTTCCAGAGGTCCTGAGTTGAATTCCTACTAACCACATGGTGGCTCACAACCATCTATAGTGAGATCTGATGCCCTCTTCTGGCCTGCAGGTGTACATGCAAATAGAGCACTGTATGCATAAAGTAAAAAAATAAAACAGGAAATGGATACAATCACTAATTTACAGATAAAAATTAGTTTCAGGCTGGGCAGTGGTGGCGCACGCCTTTAATCCCAGCACTCGGGAGGCAGAGACAGGCGGATTTCTGAGTTGGAGGCCAGCCTGGTCTACAGAGTGAGTTCCAGACAGCCAGGGCTACACAGAGAAACCCTGTCTCGAAAAAAAAAAAAATTAGTTTCAGGACTGGTGAGATGGCTCAATGGATAAAGCCGATTGCCACCAACTTTATGGCCTGAGTTTGATCCCTGGGACCCACCTGGTGGAAGGAGACCTGGCTCCTAAAGCGTTTTTCTGTACCAGTGTAATTTGGTGCTAAGAGGCCAGGTTGAGTCGGGCTGTGCCCTTAGATATTTAATCAAGTCCTCAGCTTCCTTATCTTTAAGATGGATAGTACCATCTCGATGGGCATGAGGAACTGTTTCAAACTTGCAGTTTCTTCCTGGTGTAAAGCAATTGGGGAAATGTGCTTTTGTCCGTATTCCTCTGCCTTGCAATTTCCCACAGATCTCCTATATAATGCGGCCATTTTTGCAGGATGGCTAATCACATTCCATCTCCTGTAGTCAGCATTACAGCCTGAAGCTAGCCCAACACAGCCAGCAGCACTCTGAGGAGGAATCCACACCCCAGGCAGCCCAGGATCCCTGCCTCTCAGGGAGAGCTGGACTACGCTGGCTTCAAAAGCATGCAGCATGTCCGGCTTTACTTAAATTCTAGAATTTTTAAGCTTTGCTTAATCCTTAGACCTGCTGGTAAATTATACCGTTTGTGAAATGGAGCTTAGAGAGCCACAGAGTGAATGTGAGCACCCAAGCAGGACTGTCTCCTGGGAAGCCCACATCTGTCCTAAGATTGTGCCCTGCCCTTTTCCTATAGAACTGTCAGAAAACAGAAACCTTGCTTCATTCTGTCTTTCATTTACTTATTGAACACATAAGTAATATCTTATGAAACTGAATCAATAATTATGTTCATGTAAACATAAAAAAAGCACCACATCTTCTCTCTGTATTCTCTCTCATGGTAGTTGTTTAGTGTTTATCTTGGAGATTTATGTTCATAAAGAAATCTCTAATTTCTTCGAAATAGTGCATGTTATTCCAAATGAGCTTGTTTGTCTACACCTTTCTGGACATTTAGATTTCCTAGTTCCTTGCTATAAACTAACAGCATTACCTGTGTCTTCTTGCACATGAATATCATTGTTACTCTAGAACTGTTCTCAGCTGGGAATATCTGGCGATATTCGAGGCTTTTTGATAGTACGCAGTTGGCAAGGGACAGGGCTACCAGCATCTAGTGGGTAGAGGCCAAAGATGTCACTAACTGTCCTACAGTATGCAGGGCAGCTTCTAACAACAAAGGATTATATAGTAGAACAGCCAAGTGCCGAGTTTGGGTTCTAACACATCCACCACACCTGATGTGGATTACTGTTTGTTACTACAGCTGTTGGCATGTAGCAACCCATCTCCATCCAAACTCTAAAAGTAGCAATAACTACTTATTATTCCCATGATTCTTTGTGCTTTCTACCCAGTTGCTTAATGATTGGGGGGGGGGTGTGCATGTATGTGAGGTGCACTGTGTTGGAGGTGCACGTGTGTTGTGGGGTACGTGTGTGAGGAACCCAGAGGATGTGGAATGTACTCCTTCATTTTTGGGTGAGGTGGGCACACCCTTTGAGATGGCTTGTGTAGCTGCTTTGTTTCAGCTGGGGTCAAAAGCCAAGAACCCTTGCTCACCTGGCTGCCAGTGCTTGTCATCTGACATTTGGAGCACCCTGGCTCCCCTCCACGTGGCCTCTCATTCTCCAGCAACTTAGGGGTTCACTACTCACAGGTTCCAGACATTGTTCCAAGAGACCATTAAGAGGGGATTCCAAGCGACACCAGATTTCTGCATTCAGAACTCAGCATGGCCTCTGCTACACTTGTCAATTCAAGCCACAGAGCCAACCCAGATTTGAGGGACATCATGGTCCTGTAGCAGTTCCCACAGGGCTCTGAAGAGCACCATGCTGAGAGGGTTAGAGGACGAGGGATGTGAGCAGGCTTGAGTCTTAGGATATAATAGACTCCATGATGTTGGACAGCTTCATATGCCATGGCCTGCAGCACTGAGGTAAAGGAGTCATGAGGGCTGTGGCTTGGGCCATTCCTAGTAACTGTCCAGGACACTTGTATGATCATAAGTCATAACACTGCAAAGATCTGGAAGTCTTTATCTTTCTGCCCTTGGTGCTTAGTACAAGGGAACTCAATTTACCTTTTGTTTTTGTGGAAACAGAAATGACCAGCTGCCAATCAGTTTTCTTGAATGCCAAGGGTAGCCAAGTCTCATTAGGTCTAATGTTCCAAAAAGACTGTTCAAGACTGAGTGTATGTTTTCAGATGGCATCGTTTATTACTGCTGTGGCATGAGCCGTAACTGTACTGTCAAGCTGGAGTGTTAGAGAAAACAGCCACTGGTGAGTTTGGACTCTTGCTCAATAGCTCTCAACGTTGCTCTGTTGTTCTCAGGAAATCTCATGAGGTAAATCCTAGGAAAAGCTCTGAATTCCCAGCTCTAGAGTACTATTTTATCAAGACAGTTAACATGCTACAGAAGTCTGTCAGCATCAGACTCACGTGAGTGAAGAAGCTTCCATCTGGAAGAGCGGAAATGGCACTGCCTTGTGGTACTTTCTGGGTATTTGCAAATGCACTGCCATGACTCTGGGGAGTAGTGTTGATAGTCATCCAGCCTTTCTTTCCCTGTGGGCTCTGTGGTCAGAACCATAAACCCTAAGCTACGTTGAGCTGGAACCTGAGTCCACTGCTGGGCTTCGTGCAGTCACTTCTGAATGTTTACTTCTGTGTGTGCACATCCATGTATGTGTGTGAAGAAGGCAGAGGATGCTGACTGAGTACACTCTGGCCACTTCAGATAGGGTTTTCCACTGAATCTGAAGCGGGCCATTCTGGCTAGGCTGGCCGGCCACTGAGCTTCCAGGGTCCACCTGTCTCAGCCCCACTAGTGCAGTTATGATCTCATGCAGCTATATCCACCTGGGGATCTGAACTCGGGTCTTCATACTCCAGCAGCCGCAGCCACAGCTGCACTCTGGCCCTCCACAGTCCTCATTTCTTAACTTGTCTAACTGCTCTTTTGAGTTCTGCCATTCGGTTGCTTCTTAGGGACGCTGCTGAGGAGGAGCAGGGACCCAATGGTAATGCGTTTTTGTCTATTTCACTTTCCAATTTAATACAAAGGCATGTGTGCACTCGAGGGTCCTGGCCACTATGCTCCTGTTAGCTGTGTTCAGTTCAGTCCTTGGCTTTTGTTGTAACCAATCTGTCTTGTCTTTGCTCACAGGAGGGAGCCTCACCGGAGCACTGTTTAACCCAGCACTGGCACTTTCTCTGCACTTCCCGTGCTTTGATGAACTGTTCTCTAAGTTTTTTGTAGTATACTGGCTTGCTCCTTCTCTAGGTAAGCATATTTCATTTACTGTGTCTGAAAGGTTAGGACATTTTAAAAACAAATTTATGTGTAGAGTGTTATGCATGCATGAGTGTACACTGTATGTGTGTGTGAGCTGCCATGTGGGTGCTGGGAATAGAAACCAATTTCTCTGAAGAACAACCAATGCTCTTAACTGATAAGCCATCTCTCTTCAACCCCCAAATTAGATTATAAAATATTTTAAAATATGACACACAAGAATTTCACTATGTCAATTTCTAGAGCCAGAAAGGATACAAAAAAGAAAAAAACCCACCTTGGTTAACACGCTTGAAAAGCATTTTAATTTGTGCAGTGTCCTTTGAACCTGTGTGTGCACAGTGCATTTGTGTGCCCTCATGTGGAGGCTAGAGAATTGCTCTTGTGTCTGTCATTCTCTATTGTGAAGACAGGGTCTCTTACTGAACCTGAAGCTCTCCTGTGTCACTTAGCCTGGCTGGCCATCGAGCTCCAGTATCTACAATATCTACCAATCTCTGCCCTACTTCCAAGTGCTGGGATTACAAGGCATATGCTGCCATGCCTGACTTTTACCTGGGTGCCAGGGATCCCAATTCAGGTCTTCATGCTTCTACAGCCAGGACTCATCCGGTGAGCCGGCTCCCAGCAGTGAAAGATAATTATTTCCATTCACAAATAATCTTTTAGCTGGGCCTGGTGTGCTGCCTGAAATTCTAGTTACTCAGGAGGATGAGGCAGGAGGATTACAAGTATAAGGCTTGTATAGGCTACAAAGCAACTTTAAGTTCAGCCTGGACAACTTACTGAGTCCAGTATGAGTCCAAAAGTATAAACTTAAAAGTGGCGGGGGAATGCAGATACAGCCCAGTGGTAGAAAACTTGCCTAGCATTCACAAATTCTTGGGCTCTATTTCTAGTACCAAAATAATTACTACATAGTGAATTTAGACCAGCCTGTGGTATACAAGACTTACCTTAAAATAAGAAAATCAATCATTCAATTTTTGTTTGTTTTTGCTAAATAATTTCCGCTATGAATGTGTGAGTCCCAAACCAAATGTTAATTTAATCATTTAAGTTGCTTTTCTTTTCTTTTTTTTAAAGATTTATTTATTTTATTATTTATACGAATACACTGTAGCTGTCTCCAGACACACCAGAAGAGGGCATCAGATCCCACTACAGAGGGTTGTGAGCCACCATGTGGTTGCTGGGAATTGAACTCAGGACCTCTGGAAGAGCAGTCAGTGCTCTTAACCGCTGAGCCATCCCTCCAGCCCCAGGTTGCTTTTCTTATTTGTCAGAGAACAACCACCCTGTAGTCAATATCGCCTCTAAATGACTCCCAAGTTCCATTCATATTAATGCAATCTAGATCAGGATGGGGGTGTGGCCCACTAAGTGCTTGCTTGGTATGCATGTTGCTGGAGGTTCCATTCCTAGTATCAGAGAAAGAAGAGCTCCCTTTTAAAGAGAGATCAGGTAGCCGTGATGATGACGACACGTACTTTACATAATTACCAGCACTTGTGTTGTTACCAGCATTTCTTGCTTTTATTTAGTCATCAGCTGAATAAAAATGGGCAAAACATCTATACAATAAAAATAATTTATAAAAATTGAGAAAAGAATGAAGATTTACGTTTGGAGGTGTTACGGGGTGCTGATGGCTCGTCTAGTGTACACAGAGCCTGAACCTGAAACACAGCATTGCAAAAATAACAAACACATAAATGAAGCACTATTGGTATATGCTTTTTTTTTTTTAACCATGCCATATTTAAAGACTTAAGCACTGGTTCTAGGTATTTATGTATACATCTGTAAAACCCACTACGGTGGAACTCATGAAGAAAGAGCAAGAGCCTGACACGTGTGTTTGAACTCTGGGTGAACAGAGAGCTGTTGAGGCTTCCTCCCTTGGAGCCCCTCCTCCCTTGGAGCCCCTCCTGCTCTTTTCGTTAAAACAACAACAGAAATGCCAACATGCTGTGAGCTCCTGCCTCCCAAGCCACCTTTGAGGCATGGAAGAAGCCCTGCCACTTTACAGAAGAACCAGTGACTCAAGCCCAGGGGTTCTAAGTTTGACAGTGCCATTTGAATCCAAGGTGTCCACCCCTATTCTTACTTTATAAGCATTATGAGGACTGAAGAGAAACCTGAGAGCAGCAATCTTAATTTATACCCGCGGAGTCATGCTCGCCTTCCCTACAGGCTTTGGGGTTTACTTTCCTGTATTTTGTTTTTCAGGTGTGCTGCTGCTGATCCTCATGTTCAGTTTTTTCCTTCCATGGCTGCACTACAACCAAACGACTAATAAAAAGGAATAACTGCCCCTAAAGACTCAAGCTAAGTGACAGAACAGTCAATCTGGATGTGGTGAATTGAGCACCTTCCAAACTCTGGGCTCGCCTGTTTCAACTTCCTTTGTGGAAGGCGGCTTAATGTTTTTACTACCTGGACTTAAAATTCCTGTGAAAGTGAGGTAGCCTGTATTTCTCAGTGAAGACTTGTTCTTTTGAGTGATGTATTAAACACTGCTAGAAAAGCCTCATTCATTAAACCTCTAAAATTCCCAAGTCATTATTAACTGATAAAAAGAACAAAAGACTATAAAGTGCGGTGGGGGGTTGGGGGGAACTGGTCAGGCAGGACCAAGAAATTCTGTATCAAGTGTGCCTCTGAAGGAGGAGGGCTTTGGAGCTCCAGCAGCTCACTCACAGGTTCCACAAGGTGCTTCCAGCCACAGCTTCTCAGTGACACGATCAGTGGTGGCATCTTTTAACTGGAAGCTTGTTTTGGGAAATACCTTTTATATCCACTAATCCTCAACAGGTTTTCCATTGGTTTGACACAGGGTCTCCCTTGTAGCCTGGATGGCCTCAAACAGGCAGTGATCCTTGGCCTCTGCCTCCCAAGGATTATAGGCAGGGATGTGTCACCACAACCAGGGCTTTTTGCTTTTTATTTTGGGATAAAGACTCTTACAATGTAGCTCAGGTTGGCCTTGAACTCACAATCTTCCAAGTGCTGGGATTGTAAGTATGTACTACCCCTACTGCCTCAGGCTTTCTAAATTTTAAAATATATTCTAATACCTAAACTATTTAAGTGGACAATTTCAGTCAAACTGTCTTAATGCACACACAGCCAAGACCTGGTCTTTTCATTCCTAACTGTATCAGCCAGCCACCTGGTGAAGCAGGTGAGTGTTCTTTCTGTGTTGCTTTATTTTTGTAATACACTGAAATGCTCAGGAACAGCTAATGATGTAGAGTGGAAATGGATTCTAACCTCCATTTTACAGTTGTGCTCTGTGACTCACCCAACACCAGGGGCAAGTGCCCGCTTTACACTCTGTGTCAGCAGCAAAAATTCTTCTCAGTTATCAGTGACTGGAGTAGAGGTTCTGAAGGAAATATCCAACTCTCTGAATTAAATTAAAAACTCAGTATTTTCTCTTTTTCTTGAGTGTGAGTGCATCTATGTTTGGGCACGACAGGCACTGGGTCCTGCAGCTGGAGTTGCAGGTGGTGAAAAGCTGTCGTGTGGGTCCGCTGGAAGAGCAGCAAGTTCTCTCAAGCACTGAGCTAGCTCTCCAGACTTTATTAATACCTTTAGAAGCTTAAAACACTGTTTCTCCACTGCAAGACTTACTGAAGTCCAAGGTTTATTTTTTATTTTATTTCACTATCTTGCGTGTAAAGTGTGGGTGAGTACATGCTACGGCATACATATGGGGATCAGAGGACATCTCCATGGAGCCAGTTCTCTGACTTTATTTGGGTTCTGGTGATGGAACTCAGTTGCCAGGCTTGTGCTGCAATGCCTTAGTCCCAGTAGGTCATCTTGCCGGCTTGAAGTCTAATCACAAAAAATCCAGGCCACAATACTGGTTTATAAAAGGGGGAAGGGGAGTGAGAGATGAGTAAATATAAACATGCAGCAGCTAAGCTGCCAGAAACATACACTGCGTGGAGATGAACTTGCAGGTCAGTCAGGTGACCACAGTGCTTAAGTGTGAGGCTTCAGAATTGTGACCCCATAACCCATGTGCTCTCAAAGCCCTCCCCCCGGGATGTGCTTTCTCCAGAAGTGTGCACCCCTAAACCTGCCTCCAAATAAAATCTTTTTTAAAAAACATTCTTAACAAGAGGACTCAAAGGGCTGACGATATAGATAACTGCTGATAGCTGATGGCCTGCTTTTAACAGAAGTCAGGCCTGCCACTTTCACATACATTTCTAACACAAAAATTCATAGTACCAGCTTCTTCGAATTTGAAGCCTCAATTCTATCCCGGCAAACCTAACAAATAATGACTGTTCCTTTAAACGACCCCTTGCCTTCCGAAACGAAGCTGAGTCTTCTCTAGTCCCATGCTTCTCATAGAACACAGCTACTTATGCATTTCACTAACAAGCATGCCACACGGCTTCACAGAGAGGGGAGGGGTCGTTACTGCGAAGATGAACTCCCACAGTGACCCCAGATTCTGTTTGCCCTGCATTCTCAAGGTGACACTTTCCTCTCTTCTCACCTGTCCTCACTGCTGCTTGTTGCACCTGTTCTTCTAAGATTATTATTATTATTATATTTTAAGATTTTATTTTGGGAAAGGGTTAGGAGGTGCAGCCATCTGGAGAAGTATGTCACTGGGCTGGGATTTGAGAGTACATAACCTAGCCCTGCTTCTATTTTGCTCTGGTGTACATTTGTGGTTAAAGATATAATCTGTCAGGTTTTGTTCCTGCCACCATGTGGCCACTTGTCATAATGGACTCTCATCCTTCTGGAACCGTGAAGCCAAAATAAACAATTCTTTCCTCCAGTAAAGGGAGAAATTTAATGTGTATGTATATGAATATATGCCATGTGTATGCAGGTGCCTATGGGCCAGAAGAGGCCTGGTGAATCCCCTGGAGCCTCTTAGAGCTCCAGGCAGTTCAAAACTTAGGTGCTCTGAAAGAGCAATATGTGCATTAACCACTGAACCATCTCTCCCACCCTTTTAAGATCTTAGTCCCTGCCTCTTTGTGGAGCAAACTCAAGTTGTGCCTTGGTAACTGAAACCCACAAAGGATCCTTCCAGTGTCTTGGCCTCTGAGTTCCCGGGCTGTCTCTTCTGATAGCTGTGTCTTTTCTTCTGCCCAAGTTCCACTTTAACTACAAGCTTGCCATCACCAGTAAACAAAATCTATGAGCTCAAATAGTCTAACCTCCATTTCTAACCTTCTTCCGGCTCCTCACTAGTCAGTCACTAGACCAGATGAGTCCCCAGTGACCTCAAGTACTCTCTTCTACTTACGGAGCTTACGTCATTTGGACAACCACTGTCACAAACACGCCTGATACACCCTGAACTCCTTTCCCCGCCATACTAACACACACAGTAACTACAACTGCGTCAGATGCAACTGTGCTTATTCTATTTGCAACAGAACACAATGGCCACTTATGTTTTAATATCTATCCATCCACACACATTTTAGCCTCACAGCTGCAGGAGATAATATACACTTCTCATAAACCAACATCTATGAATCCCTCCTGTGTGAATCTAGACAGGGACAGCATGCTCCCATTACAAAGGCAGAAAGGGCTAGGATGACTTCAGGACGTCAGTACTAGGGCTAGGATGCAGCCTGGCTGGCAGTACCGGATCCCTACAGCCATGTAAGACTAGGTGTGAAGGCACATGTCAGGAACCCCAGGCTTTGGAGGTGGAGGCAGGAGGATGTAGAGTTCACAGTCATCTTCAACTACATATTCAAGCTCAGTCTGGGCCTAATAAGATGCTGCCTCAAAATAAATAGATAAATGAAGTCAGCACTAACCTTGCCAATAACGAACGATTGAGCTACTTTCTACGAACTGTTTTAATAAGCAATCCATGTATACTAATGATTAATAATCTCTAAAACAATCCTAAAAATTCCAAGCAGTACCAATGACCCTGAATATGCCTTTATTTAGTCCAGGCTAGCCTCAAACTCCCGATCCTCCTGCCTCTACGTTCTAGGTGCTGATATTACACCCATGTACCTAGTATGACTTCTCATTTTAAAATATAAAACCCAACTAGATACCAGATTATGTGTATGGTTTAGCCTACATGTGTTTGTACATCAAGGGTACACAGTGCCTTCAGAGGCAAAAGAGGGTTGCCAGATGCCCTAGAAGAGAGGCATTTTTTTCCTAACCTCAGTGTGTTTCTGTTTTTTTTAATGATAGAACTAAAAGCCAAACTACTAACCCTGCTTTTTTGGGATATTTCAATAAGTCAAACTTAGAAGGGAAGAAAGTCTGTAAGATCATGCAAGCAGCACAATTCCAGTAGCACTAAAATTAAACTCAAAAACGAAAAAATAAAGCTAAAATACAATCAGTAAATGTTGGCTTGTTGATAATTACAAATTAATTTATTTTCTTTTATTTTTTTGAGACAGGGTTTAAGTATCCCTGGCAACCTGGAACTATGTAGAACAGAGTTGAACTCACAGAACTCACAGAGATCCCCTGCCTCTGCCTCTGCCTCTGCCTCGAACTCACAGAGATCCCCTGCCTCTGCCTCTGCCTCTGCCTCCTAAGGCAGGCTGAGCTTCATTTTTAAGTAGTCTTTACCTTTTCCCCACAAAGCTACGGATGTAATCGTCTAGCATTACAGAATGACAGTTTGATGCCTGGTCCCTTGCCTTGTTGACCGAATCATCTACAGCAGCAGACAAACCACAGCAAATCCCACAGAAGGAAGAGTCCACAGGATCCTGAAGCTAATGAAATTTCTACTGTCAACCCATGAGGTGTCGGCCCCATTTAATGAGTATATCCCTAGGATGGAACTGTGGTTGGCACTTAAGACTGAGAGCAGAGAAACTTGCACTTAGGAGGAGCTTGTACTTAGTACCATACCAGGCTGTATTGTTTTGGAAAACAGGCTTAAAAACCACAGTTCAATACCTACGAACCCTAAGTGGCACTTCCTCTATTGTGTGTGATAAAAGCAGCACTGCCTCCTCACGTAACGGTCCTGTCACACGCCACATATGGAAGAACCCAGGGCAGTAGTTGCTACTGAAGAGGCCTCAGAAAAGTTTAGTTTCCTCTCACCTGGCTTACTAATAAACTCAGAGCTTCTGAAAACCTGTTTAAAGAGATACAAAAGGGGGAACTTACACTGGCCTGAGGCTGTCAGCAGGGCCCAGCTGCTAATCAGGCTGACAACTCCAAATCATGCATAGAACCTTCTTTCAAAGTCCAGGTACACACCTTTAACACCAAGACTTGGGAGGCCGAGGCAGGTGGATCTCTGTGAGTTCTAGACCAGTCAGAAATACATGTCTCAAAAACAATAACAAAAAAGGGCCTAAGTCTAGAACTACAAAACTCACACTATGAATACCCAGGTGCCTATGGAAACTATAGTGAGGCTGAAGAACTTAAAACCACTCCCAATCCAGGCACAGCAGCAAGGTCTTATGTTTTAAGACTCCCCTTATGAAAGACTTGCTAGAAGCTTATGCATCTTATTAATGTCATGTCCCCAACAAATGGAACTATAATTGGGTTGGGGAGATGGCTCAGTGTATAGATGGCCTTCCTTGCAAATGTAGGACCTGAGTTTGGATCCTACCACTCATGCAGTAGTGGGGCAACAGTGTCTATAATTTCAGTGTTGAGAGGAGTGATGTACACAGAGGGGCTGAAAACAGGATCCCTGGAGCTTGCTGGCCAGCCGGACTACTCAAGGCTCAGCCTCAACTCAAGAAATAAGGTAGATGGAGCTGTGTACTGGAGAGGACCAAAGCTCAGTTCCCCAAAACATCAAAGAGCCCAGGTCCAAAGGATCTGACACCCTCTGTGTCTGTAGGCACGTGCACTCATGCATACAGACCCAAATGCATATTAAAAGTAAAAATGGCCATGGTGGCACATGCCTTCAATTCCAACAGTAGGAGAGCAAACCCAGGCAGATCTCTGTAAATTCCAGGCCAGCCTGGGCTACACTGAGACTGTTTCCTCCACTCCAAAGCTCCTCTCTCTAGTACTAGTACTTTGTTTATGTGTTCATGTGATACCTAGCTGAGGATGACCTTGAGTTTCTAATCCCCCCCCTCACCCCCCACCCCCGGAGTACTAGTATTTATAGCCATACACAGCCAGGCCAAGCGTGGTAGAGACTAAACCCAGGGCTTCATGTAGCTAGACCAGCTCTCTACCAACTAACTTAGATCCCTAGCCCCAGCATTACTTTAAAACTTTATTTATTATTTACATGTGTGGGCATATGTATCTGCATGTGTAGCTGAGTGCTCAGAGAAACGGAGCCAGCAGCAGTATAGCAGCTGTGAGCTGCCCCATACGGAAGCAGAAGAACCGGATTCAGGTCCAGCAAGTGCTGGGCTGGAGAGCGGGCTCAGCAGTTAAGAATACTTGCTGCTCTTGCAGAGGACCTAGGGTCAGTTCCCAGCATCCTCATGGCAGTTCAGAAACATCTGCAACTCCAGTTCCAGTGGTTCCAACACCCTCTTCAGACCTCCATGGGTACCAGGCATGCACATGGATAGTGTACACATATACACACAGGCAAAACACATATATACATACAATTTAAAAATCTTAATCTTTTCTCATTAACGGCTTTAGTCAAGAGCAAAACCACAGTGATATAGAAAACCCAAGATTTATTTGTTAACTATTACAAAGACAAAATATCATTAAGAGTACTTTGCAGACTTCATTTCAGATCATTTATTCTGTGACAGAAAGTAACGTTAAGAGGGTGGACAGTCAAGGACCTGACCTAGAGAACATAACAGAGCTGACAGTATATGAGGAGGAACAGAAACTAGCACACAAGTATTGTGTCATGGCGAGATGTGGCTGAGCCCCAAGTAGAGAACCCCTGCCTCTGTGGAAAATGCTAAAGGCTCCTCCATCTGAGGCCTTTGCTTTTTATCTAGGGAATAAGAGAGTTCTCCTAAGTCCCAGAAACATCTAAGCTTCAGCACCTCACTTTTGCCCAGTATGAGCTCTGTGCATTTCAACACATAGGCCTTGAAGCTGACAGATTGCACATAGCAAAGGCAGGAATTAGAGGCCTTCTCAGAAGATAACAGGACACAGGAAGCTTGGGGGTAAATGAGAAACTACAAATACCCGTTCAGTTAATTCACCTTTGTTAATAGAGGTCATAGTCTCTTCTGCTGGTAACAGCTTGCTGTCTCATTATAGTTTGTCTTGAGAAATGAGTTTTGGAGAAGAAAAAAGCCTTTCACCAGCCCCATTCTGGAGTGAAGAGGCATCAGGTTCTTGCCTACAGTTTTGAGCAGAATCTGAAAGACAAAGGGTTCACAGTCATTATTACTAATAGCCACTATTTAGTGAAGCCTTGTAGGATTCCAGACTTCTTGTATCTCAGGCCTTGCAATATCCCTGACAAGTCACTATGTCTCCATCTTACAGATGAGGAAACTGAGAAACTGTTAAGTTATGTATATGCCTCCTCTAGAGAAGCACAGGTAGCATGTGTGCACTCTTCTGTACCCTATCTCATGTACCCAGAGGCTTGAAATTAGTAATGGTTTCATGTACACTCTAGTCTCCAGGCATTAGAAGCATATACAATCTTATATGATCAAAAATTACGCTGTTTGGAAATCACGTCAACTACCAGATGAACATGAGTACAGTTTCCCCCCCCTTCGAGCAGAGAGAATAAAATGAACAGAAAACAAATGTAGCAATTTTATGGTTATTTCACCGTTACAAAGAATCCAAGAATCTTTGCAAGGGATTGCAGTAGCATCCCACTGTGTAAACAGTGATGTGCCAAGTGAGTCTTTCATGCCAGCTGCAAACAGAATGATTCTCTGTCAACAGTGAACTGTCGGAAAAATATGGAAAAGCCAGATTAAAGAAAAAATTGCCACCCAGGCCAATAACTCACTTAGAAATGACAGCCACTGCCCCCTTCCTCCAAAAGCAGCTATCACTAACGTGATGATAAGTAACAGAGGCGATGGGCCTGGGAGAAGGTGGTTCTCCATGACAAGATGAAGTTCTTGACATCTGGGACTGTGAGAGCTGAAAACTAACTGGGCACCAGGAAAGCTAGCCAGTGATGTGAGCAGCAGAGACTCTGCTGACTACAGACTACCCAAAAGCAGCAAAGGTGCAAGGAAGAGATACAAATCACAGAATCACAGAATTTCTCTAAGGTTATGTGTTGATAGCTGCATTAGAAGAAAACAGAGACCCAATGTCATCATTCATAGTTAGTTTTACAACTGCAGCAATTTGGAAACACTGAAATTAAAAAATATATATATTTATTTTTGTGTATGGGTATTTTGCCTGCACGTACGTGTACCATGTGCATGTCGTGTCTTTGGAGGCCAGAAGAGAGCGACACATCCTCCTGGAACTGAACTTAGAGATGCTTGTAGGACAAAACCTATGCGATTTCCAGTAACCAGAAATGGGCAGCAATTTTTTAAACTGCTACCTTTACAGAGTTCTCTTGAATTATGAATTTTTTAAATCCATCATTTTAGGGGTCGATCTTCATGCTGTAAGAAGAGATCACAGGCTACTCACTGTAGAGCAACACAAGCCATCCTCAGTGGTCAACATCTGCGTCCTCAAATTGTCCAGCAACAGTGGGTGTGGTCTCTACCTCCATGCCATCTGAACAGAAAGAGATTGCCCTTCAGATAGGAAGATTCAACAAGGTCTGCCATGGTGATGCCCACCGTTAGTCCCTGCACTTAGGAGGCAGTCAAGAAGAACTCTTTGAGTTTGAGGCCAGCCTACTCTGTGTAGTAACTGCCAAGCTACATGTGAGACCCAATCTAAAAAATAAAAGTAATAACTGGATTTTAAAATCTGGGGATTCTGTTGTTTTTGAAACAGGGTCTCATGTCCTCCAGGCTGTCCTCCGACCCTGACCTCAGCCTCCCATGTGCTCAGACTGCAGGTGTACTACCACATCAGGCCATCTAACGCCTCCAATTCCACCCTTTCTATTTTGAAAACTAAATTATCTTAAAAGAGACTGCAAGGAAAATGCTACCTGTGGACTTAAGTCAAATTAAAATCAATCTATACATCTAGCTTTGTAAATTCACAGCATCAACACACATTACACGTACAAACCCCACAAATTCTAAGTAGGAGTCAATTTATGCCTTTTCTTCCCTTTTTTTTCTTTTAAAAAAATTTTGGACTGTTTTGCTATGTAGCCTAGGCTGGCTCAAAGTCACCCTGTAGTCCAGGTTCACCTCCAAGTGCTAGGATCACAAATGTGTGCCACATGTCTGGCTGGCAGGAATTTTCAAATGCGCTAAGCACCAACTGTTCATTCTTCACAGAACTGTGTGACGTATTTGCTGTGAGACAGTATTTAAAAGTATTTGTAATACACCCAAAAAGCCTAAGACTCAGAGTAGAAAACAAAAACAAACCAACCCAACAGCAGCAAACTCTATCTTCCTATCATCATGATCATGATCATCATCATCTCATTAAAACAGTGTGGGGTGAAGGCTGAAGACAGAGTTCAGCAGCTAAGAATAAGAACACCGGCTACTTTTCATAGGACCCAGGTTCGATTCCCAGCACCCACATGGCAGATCGCAACTGTCTACAATTTCAGTTCCAGGGGGTCTGACACCCTCTTCTGGCTTCCAAGGGCAGCAATCATGCAAACGGAGCCCAGACACACATGCAGGCAAACACCCATACGCATAGAATACAATTTTAAAAAGGTGTAAGAGGAGGACAGGAAAAAACAGTGCTCTAGAAAGAAACCAATGTAGATGTTTTCTTTATTTCTCACTCCTCAGCCTCTCCCAACTCTTGCCCTGCCACAAGCCCCCTGTACGTGTGAATAGGGGAGGCTAGGGTAGGGTAACTACTCGAGCTTACTGGTCTGTGTCTAGCATGGGCAATACAGTAAGATACAACTCCTTGCCAATATCCCAGAACCTCAAGAAACCAGGTCAATATGCTGTGTGCATGGAGATACTGATCACAGCATCATGAGAGAAGTGAAAGTGACACACCCAAGAAGACACACCCAAGTCACTTCAAAAATGTCCTGTAGTCATTAAAAACAAGTGTTACAATGTTACCAGAGCATAACATACTAATATATACTAAACACATAAACTGCAAGAGGTGCTTATGACAATGGCAGGCATATTATTTTAATATAATGATTCATTTAATCCTCTTGCCACTTATCAGCTGTTTGACCTCAAGTTATGCAATCCTCCTTGCTTTAGCTGTCTAATGTGTAAAATGTGATCATAAATGTACCAACAGAGTTCTGGAAGAATTAAATGAGCACATATAAGGGGGGAATGGCACACACCTTTAATCCCAGTAGTAGGAAGGCAGAGGCAAATGGATCTCTGAGTTCAAGGCCAGCCTGGTCTACTTCAAGAGATCCAGGACAGGCAGAAGCCAAACATCGAAACCCTATCTCAAAAAAACACCCCCCCATCCCCACCCCCCCCACAAAAGAGTAAATCTATAGAGATGTGCTTTAAACCCAGGTGTGGCACATAATCAGCTCGAGGTTAGAAAGCACAGGACTGCCACAGGAGGGGAACAATGTCACTCCTTCAGAGCCAAAACCGTATAAGGGAGGCTGGAGCAATGACTCTGTAGTCCTCTAGCTTCCAAGATTTCCCTGGCCAGGCAGTGCTGGCGCACGCCTTTAATCCCAGCACTCAGGAGGCAGAGGCAGGTGGATTTCTGAGTTTGAGGCCAGCCTGGTCTACAGAGTGAGTTCCAGGACAGCCAGGGCTACATAGAGAAACCCTGTCTCAAAAAACCGAAAAAACAAACAAACAAAAAACCAAAACAAAACAAAAAAGATTTCCCTTATAGCCACTTGCTCAGTCTGAAGAGAAAGAACACCCACCTTCATAATTTCTTACTGAGTCTTCTGTTCGGACTCCTGCCATGTTATACTGGCTGCTCACAGACTGAGAAAGCATTCCTTCTAATCTCTCCAGCGTGGCTTGCCCTTCCGCTGTTAAATGGGATAGTCCTTCTTCATAGGTATAAAATGTAGGGATGTCCCCCTGTCCTTGTTCTAAACAAACAGAAGGCTTTTAAACTATTTTATACAACAGTTGGAAAGAAAGAAGATGGACAATACACATGCATGTGCTGGAGGTGTACAGGCTTCCAGGGACTTCCAATATTTATTGATAGGGTCATTATTAAGAGTTCCCAAAAGAAAAGAAAACAATGTCCCTTCCCACTGGAATGAGAAAACATTGAAAAGATAGTAAGCTAGAAAATAGTAGTTCCTAGAGAATGGACAGATTATCTAGGGCCAGAAGGAAGAGGGCGTTTCTCAAGTTAGTGAGGCCTTTATTATTCCAAGGTGGGAATTTTACAAGTAAACACAAAATTTGATACTTAAAGAATTTTGAATTAACATATGTTCCTTTTTAAAAAATCAGAAAATCTAAAAAAATATAAAAAGGATAAAACATAAAACCACTTTTAAAATCTCTAAGAAAGGAGAACACATTTGTGTATAAGAAGAGGGATCCCACAAATGGGTTGTCTTAAGGCCAGAAACTGGATTCAGATGTAGGAAAGAACTTTAGATACCCAGATTGGTACAAAAGGAAGCATTTGTGCCTGAGGCTAGCCTATCAGGCAAGTGAGCGAGTACAGGCTAGTCTGGAGGCAAGGGGAAAGAGCGGTAGATAAATGAAGCATGGCACTAGGGAAAAGAAAATTGAAGTGCGTTAGCAAGAGGGCTTAGAGCCGGCTCAGCGCTTCAGAGCTGTTTGTGCAGGGGTGTGGTTCCCAGCACCCAGCTAGTAGCTCACAACCATAGCTCTAGTTCAGGGGGTTCCAAAACCCTTTTCTGGCCTCTGGGGGCACCAAGCACAATGCTGTGCACATATAAAAATCCAGGCAAAACATTCATACACATAAAATAAACAAATTAAATACAACGTTAAAGAGGTGTATATGATCAGACCTCTCTGTGGGGAGGGTGGGGCAGCCAGCTCAGCCCGAGGTATGCTCTGGACCACCCACTCTCTAGCGTCCCTTTTCTTTCCCACTTGTTTCTATTATCCAGCCCCACCCCTAATATCTTACTGTTGTTTGAGCTTGGGAGATCCAATCATTTCCCCAATTTGTCTGCTCAAAGGGCCCAGGCACAAGTATGCTACTGGATCATCCCCTTTATTTAGAGCCATCTTACATGGGTTACTTTACAGAGATACCTTATGCCACTTCACAACTACACTCGTAAGATAGAACAGTGAGGCCCGCGAGACCCGTGTCACCGACCGTGTGCTTCTACATCCTCCTCCTCTCCGTCATAGTCATCCGAGTCTTCATCCTCAGGGTCCGGGTGCAAGGCCTGGCACTCACACATTGCTGCAAACATTGCCTCCACTGAAAGACATTAAACTCTATTGTAATACTTTTTCTAGTTCACCAGAGTTTTAGAATAAATATAACCACTGCCACAAACCAATTTAAAAGCGGACAAAAAGCATACTAGGCTAACTATATTCATAAAATCTACAAAATTCAAATAGAAACTGATCATGAAAAGTGCTTTAGACAATGAACAAGCCACAAAGTAAGGGTTCAGGACATTATAAGATCTCTTCACAGGTGGTTGGATTTAAGAAAAGGCCAAGCCAGGTGATGTGGCTCAGGCCTTTGATCCCAGCACTCATAAGGCAGAAGCAAACAGATCTGAGTTTAAGGCCTGGTCTACATAGTTCCAGAACAGTCAGGACTACATAGAGACCCTGCTGAAAAGAGAAGACAAGACAACGAGAAAAGGAAGAGAGGTCAGAGTTGTTGGCCCCACTGCTAATTAGGATAAAGCTTCTGTCACATTTTCAGCTCTGGAAGTGCTTCAGCAGTAGACACTGAGTCAGCAACATCAACCAATAAGACTGTCCAGAATCCTCCCTGCGCAGAATGCACCGGGGACCATGCTGTTCCCAATATTCTTACTTTATTCACCACCTGCTCATTGATTTTCAGGAGCTAACCTGAGGGAAGAGCAACAGAGTGGAGGTAAAGAGCTGTGTGCACCAATGGGAGAGGGGACAGAGAAAGGGCAGTATCGCACAACACTCACATGCTGACTTATCCCTGGGCACAAATCTAAATTCAGAAATGGGTTCAACATCATCATCGTCTTCCTCATCTTCATCAGAGAGAGGTTCTTTTGATTCTTCTATAAAAGAAATGAAAGTAAACTTTTTAGACATTAGCAGTTTTTTTTGTAAGACTCTACTTATGTGTGTCTGTGTAAGCTTCTATGTACAGAACGCATTCAGGAACCAGAAAAGGACAGTAAGTCCCCTAGAGCTAGAGTTAGAAGCACTATGAGTCACCTAACATGGGTCCTGGAGACCTAACGCTGGTCTTCTGAAAAAGCAGCAGGAGCTCTTAAGTGCTGGTCTGTCTCTCCAGTCTCAAGGAATAAAAACTTATAAGTATTTATTCTACATTTCAAAGACACTGAAGATAGATCCTGGTAGTATGTGCTTGAAATACTTGTACTTGAGAAGGAGAAGCAAATATATACACAAAAAATTTAACAAACAGACTAGGAAATTTACTGGTATATCTAAATATTGCAATTCAATTTTTACTGCTGGTTATGCAGCACAGGAAAAGGTGCTCAGCAGCAGAAGCACACTTGTAATGCGCTGAGAGCGCAGCACGAATAGGGCGAGACTATTTCAGATAAATGAACAGTATGCAGAGAAACAAAATGTCCAAGGAGAACAGGGGTTGAAAGAACAGCCTAGTAGTTGTCAGTTTGTAAAAAATTCCTGGGTTCAAGTCCCTGCACTGGAAAACTGAATACATAAATTTATCAACACAGATACATTTTAAAAAGGAACTAGAAGAAAAAGCTAGTTGCAGAAAATATAGTATCAATTACATTAAAATTTTAAACATGAAATCATTACATCAGTTGGAGGCATATACATATTCAGTAAAGGTTAAAAGTGTATATAGAAGACTAGAGACTGGCTCAGTGGTTAGAGCACGTGTTACTCCTGCAGAGAACCCAGATGCAACTCCCGACACATACAGTAGCTCATAAGTGTCTGTAACTCCAGTGTCAGGAGATTTACCTCCTTCTTTCTGACCTTGACAGGCACCAGGCATACATGTGATGCAAGCAAAATACTCACATACATAAAATGATAAAAAAAAAACAAAACAAAGCATATACAGGAAGGACACACACTACCTTCTCATTATTGTTTGAGTCAGAGAGTAGAGGATGAAATGGGGATCCACATAAAACAGCTCTCAAATTGGCACACATCTTTAATTCCAGCCAAGGGGGCTGAGGCAGGTAGATCTTTATGAGTTCAAGACCAGTGTGATCTATACAGTGAGTGACAAAACGGAGACAACGCTCCCCCCCCCCCAAGCGCAGCTTTTAACAATATTCAGTTAATTTCCCTTAAAAACTAGTATCTGGGGAAAGCGAAAGAATTTACACTAAATACTAAATAGAAAAAAATTGTACTTTTTCTGCTTGAACCGCTTCATAATGAGAAAAAAATAGATCAATAAAATTGATGCCACAAAACAAACATGTTTGCTGAAAACAGCAACCTTAAAATATAAATTAAGGGCTGGTGAGGTGGCTCAGCAGGTAAAGCACTTGGTGCATAAGCTCAACAACACTGTTTGATCCTCAGAGCCCATTTAAAGGTAGAAAGAACCAAATTCACACGGACATGCACATATTGCACAAACTAATATAAACACAAACTGGGCTAGATAAGATACATACATACATACATACATACAAACAATTCACACACACACACACACACACACACACACACACGAATGAATGAATGAATGGATGGACGGGCTGGGAATGCAACTCAGCAGTAGAGTGCTTGCCAAGCATGTTCAAAGCCCTGGATTCAATCTTTAGCTATGGCAAAGAAGAAAAAAGTAAATTTTTACATTTAAAGTTAGCATTAAAAGAAAACCCTTAACCATCCATGCAGATGAAGAAAAAAACGGGAGTAACACTTGTTAATGCAATAAATCTACTCGCAGGGGTGTGTCAGTCTTCACTGTAACAATATGCTGAGCAATCAACCCAAAGGATAACTGATTTTGGCTCCTGGTGTCAGAGGCTGACTCAGCAGCTCGCTCCACTGTCAGGGAACAGAGTCATGGTGGTGATGGGGGGGAGTGGTGGTGAGAAAAGGAGCGCAGATTCCCTCAAGGCAACCAGGATGCAGAGTGTGGGAAAGGAAGGGAGGGAGAGGGGAGGAAGGGGGTGGGGAGCAGGAATACCCACACTGGCAGGCCTCTTCCTCTTCCTCCTCTTCCTCCTCCTCCTCGTTCCCTATGGGCACCAGCTACAGATGATGCTATCCACATTTGGGGCTTCCTCCCCTCAACTCCCCAAGTTAACTGCCTCTGGAGACCCTCACATATATACAGAAGTACACTTCACTGTGGGGTTTCTCCATTCAGTCAGGCGGACACGGTAAACAAGGGGCATCCACTAATGCAGTACTCATTTAATACAAGGTCAGTGTAGAAGAGCATGAAAATAGACAAGCAGCCGGGCAGTGGTGGCGCACACCTTTAATCCCAGCACTCGGGAGGCAGAGGCAGGCGGATTTCTGAGTTCCAGGCCAGCCTGGTCTACAGAGTGAGTTCCAGGACAGCCAGGGCTACACAGAGAAACCCTGTCTCGAAAAACAAACAAAACAACCAACCAACCAACGAACAATTTCTTATAGTGTCAGGAACCTACCTTAAGGCCATGAACGGAAAGAAGTGTAGGAACTGCTGGTACTGCCAGGCACAACCCTTACCCGGTAGACCAGGCCCTGGGTTTGCATCAGCATACACAAACAGCAGCAGCACCCAGGTTTCCAAGTGATCATGACTTCACACGTTACAGGTTTATCACCAGCCAGTGGTGCTACTGGGGGTTAGTGGAATCTTTAGGAGGTGAGGCCATGTGGAAAGGAAACTAACATAATCCTCTAGAGATTTAGCTTTTTTTAAGAAAACTGAGACTCATGAGAAAATGACTTGCCTGGCAAGTAAGGCACAGCTTACTCACTGGGGGTGCTTGGTCCTCGTATCTACTGTTACTGAATCCCTGCCTCTCTAGATTTTTTTGGGCTGGACAAGAATCTTTGCTCAGTGCCAACACTAGACAAGCTTTAGGGCATTATGCAGCAACATTTATTTTGGTTTGGGCAGTGGTGTTTGAATTCAGATGCTTGAACACATTATTCCACTGAGTCACATCCCTAGCCCCAACCCATCACCATTTGGAATTGACAAGAATACTTTTAAAGATTTCCATTTCAAACATTACCTAATAATTACCTTATTTAAAGCTATGGTTGGAATCTTGAGTGTCACTCAAAGACTC
This sequence comes from Rhynchomys soricoides, assembly GCA_019843965.1. Classification (NCBI taxonomy): domain Eukaryota; kingdom Metazoa; phylum Chordata; class Mammalia; order Rodentia; family Muridae; genus Rhynchomys; species Rhynchomys soricoides. The sequence continues at coordinate 4,521,041 of JADRCH010000193.1, read as the reverse complement.
ATATATTAGAAGTGACGTCACCAGCCTGTGGTGCTAGTGGGAGCTAGACCCTTTAGGAAGAGAGCACGTGTGAGGCTTATCCTCAAGGGTAGTGGGGACTCCAGGCCCTTGAAGTTTTGCTTCCTGGCTGCCATAATGTGATCAGGTCTTCTTTTTATTGCCGTAAAGTCTCCTCAACCATGTGCTTTTGCCATGACATGCTGTGCCAACATAGGTCCAAAGAAACAGGACAAATGAAAATGAAACTTGTGACTCATAAGCCCAAATCAGCTCTTATTAAGTTGACCAGCTAAGCTCTTTTGTCATAGCAACAGTACACTCACTAGCGGTTATAAAAATCGCAGTTGAGTTTACTTAGTGTTAGGGTTCGATTCCAAAAATGTCCCCAGACATACAGGTTTTGAACACTTGTTGCCCAGCGGTAGCACCACTGGCAGGCCTTTGAAGGTTCTACCCACCTCTGGACCCTGCATTCTGGTTCTCTGCCAAGTGAACAGCTGCTGCCCACACGCCTGCTACCATGTCTTGTGTTTTCTACCACAATGGACTGAAATATCTCTGAAATTGTGAGCAAAAAAAAAAAACAAACAAAAACCCCTCTCTTCTTTCTGTCAAGTCAGTGAACTCTGCGTAATACCTCATTAAGAAATCATGCTAGACTCCAAGATCTGAAGAACTTTTAACATTTCTGTATCCTTTTTCAAATTTCATTATATTTTTATCTACCATTGAATATTTTCCAACAGTAAGAATTTGAAATCTAGTGAGAGTAGTTTTTGGATAGCTGGATCAGTCAATATTACTTAATACGGCATGGCTTGCCAGAGTTCTAAAAATTAGTAACTAGTATTCACAACTAAATATAAATTAGATCTGGAACCAAATGAAAACTCCAACTTTAAGATGTCAGGAACAAAAGCTACCCATTATCTTAAATTAACAACTTCGTTTTATTTTCATGAACAGTAAAACTTGGAAACCTTGTAAGGCTTCTGAACCATGCCACCACTGACGTCTGTATTGCACCACTTTTACTGCAGGGAATTTGACATCTATTAGATGCCAGCTGCATCAGCATCCCTCCTCCTCCAATGAAAATTTCACCGACCAATGGCAGCACATAAAGGAACAAGTGGAAATACATTAAATTCTCCCTGCCACCCATTGAGAACCACGACTGTAACTAAATAAAGACGATTCTGGACCTAAAGACACAACTCAGCGGTTGAGTGCTCGCTGCTTGTGGTGGTTTGAACGAGAGTGGCCACCATAAGCTCATATGTTTGAATCTTTGGTCCTCAGTTGTAGGACTTTTCTGCTGCCTGCCTTTGCTCCACCATCATGGACTCTAACCCCCGAGGACACATTTATCTTTAGTTGCTTGTTATGGTGCTCTGGCACAGCAATAGAAAAGTAGCTAATACTCTGGTCTAGAAATTTGGCTCTCGAAGTAACTCCAGCTCCAAGGAATCCAATCCTTTCCTGTCCTCTGCAGGCATCCAAACCCATGGCATATATTCACACACAGAAACATGCATACAGTCTGGAACTCCAGCTCTAGGGAAGAAATGGACACCCTCTTCTGGTCTCAGTCACACATGCAATAGCACACAGACATAAATACAGTCAACAACGCTCACCCAATTACACATCTTTAAAATAAAATAAATAAATACAATCTACCTTAAATTTTTGGAAAGACAGAATATACTGGTTCACATCTCTGAACTGTCTTTAGAAGGAATAAGCAGTTAAAAAAAAATAGGAATATAACCACATTATCAGAAGACTTCTAAGTGTAAATATACGCAGATACATACAAAATCAATGCCCATTAGAAAAAAATTCAAGTGGTCAAATTATTTTAGATAATTAATTCAGCTTACGTTATTATCCAATGTGGGCCAATGGCTTAATTTTTACCTCACGTATTATCAAAGATAGCTTTTTAGACAGCAGCATGCACACACCTAAAGCATCAGCATCAGGGAGGATAAGGACTGTTAATCAAGTCCAGGAGTTCAGGGCCAACCTGAGCAACCTGAAGACTTCATCTCAAACAAACACTGCCCTTTGCTATCAGAGAAAGCACTAGATTAAGTTATACATACATACCTCCAAATTTGGCATTCACCATAACATACAAATGCTCTTGAGGATAAGCATTTGGGTCCCTGGACACCGCATGTAAACTAATGGTGGGGTATTCCAGTGAGAATCCTAATCCCGAACCATCTAACCAAGACAGGCGGCTGAAAAACATATTTTAGGCAGATTATTTTTAGAAATTAAATCCTAACTTAATATCCCGAAGTTTATAAAGGTTCAACCCGGACAGTTTTATATATAGAAATTTAAGTTTATTGACAATATTAGAAATAGTCCTAAAATAAGAAAATTTAGTAACAAGAATTGAATTTTCTCTTCTATGGTTTCTTTTCCTCTAGCTATAAATTTAAACAACCTGAGAGGCAGGTTCTTTTTCAAGTCACTAGTGTTTACTTTTCCTCTCTGTGGGTACTGTGGAGGCCAGAGGAGAGCATCAGATACCCTGGATAGAATTACAGGAGGCTGTGAACTCCAATGTAGTTACTGGCAATCTAGCTCTGGTCTTCTGAAAGAGCAGCATGTGCTCCTCACAGCTTTCGGCCCTTACTTGTGTGTCTGTCTTTTATGCCTACCCTTGTTCAGACTGTCTTCAGTTACCCTCTCTGCTGTGCATCCAGACACGTTCCAAATAACTCCATGAGCCCTCTTTCCCACAGGGACCTCTTCTGTTTCAAACTGCAGCTCAGCAGCACACACTGGCACATGTATGCTAATAGATCATGCTTGTCTGTCTGCTACTTCCATCCTTTGTTTAACAATCTTCAAACATGTTAGCAGTTCTCAGTAGGTGAGCATGCACCAGACAACTGGTGATCAACCTTTCCACTCATCATACATTAAATTATGCACACACAAAGCAGCTGTGATTACAATCACACTTCAAAAACGTAATTAATATTTTAGGAGACAAGGTCAAGTTCCCATTTATTACCAGCTTTAAGAAAAAGCCACAGGGGCTGGAGACATGGCAAGGTGGTTCAGAGCACTTCCAAAAGACCCAAGTTAGGTTCCAAGCACCCACATGGCAGCTCACAAGGATGTAACTCTAAGTGCAAAAGATCTGACACTCTCTTCTGACCTCCTTAGGCACCAGGGACACAGGTGATATAAAGACACACATGCAGGCAAAACACCAAGCAAATAAAAAAAACCCACACAATACTTTTTCCTTGAAGTACACAAATGCAAATATTTTATTGGTATAACAAAGGAAACATATCATCAAAGTCAGTATGCTTTTTTTCTCTGCTCTTCCAGAGGTCCTGAGTTTAATTCCCAGCAACCACACGGTGGTTCTCAGCCACCTGTAATGGGATCAGATGCCCTCTTCTGGTGTGTCTGAAGGGAGTGATAGTGAACTCACATACATGGAATAAATAATGCGATTTTAAAGAGGACTGTCACAATAAAAGCCGTTATTTTTTAAACAACTACTATACACTAATGCACTTTTAAGCACAGAAGGGAATGGGGATGTGGCTCTGCAGAACACATGCATTTTCTATATCCTCTCTACTTTCTTCTCCTTCCTCTTCCCCAACCCCCACCTCCCCATTCCCTCTTATTTTGAAACAGTTTTTATATTTAGCCCAGGTTGGTCATCAATTTTTTTTCCTCTGAGGCAGTGTCTCTCTACATAGCCCTGGCTGTCCTGAAACTCACTGAAATCAGCCTGTCTCTGCCTCCAGTGCTAGGTTAAAGTTGTGCTTTACTACACTTGGCCACAGCCACAGATTCTTGGTACTCTTCTTGCTTTTCCTGCCTCCACATCCTAAGTGCAAGTGCTGGCAGTACAAGCCTGGGACCTCATGCCCAGCTTCACCCTACTTTCTAGAGTATAGAAAGTCAGCTCTGGCAAGCTCACCATGGCTCACAACTATAATATGAGCTCCCCAGAGGCTGGTTTAGGACAACCGCTGTAAGTTCAAGACTGATAAGGAATTCACATAATGAATGCCAGGCTAGTCTGGTCTATAGACAGTCCAGGTCTCAAAACAAAAATCAAATAACAACAACAACAACAAAAACCCCAGGTGGTGACATATACTTTTAATACTATCATTTGGAAGACAGAGGCAGGCAGATCTCTGTACTCAGCCTGGTCTACATAGCAGTTCCAAGTCACTCAAGGCTACATCATAAGACCCTGTCTAAAATAACAAAACAAACACAACACAACAAAACTATACAACTGGAGAACCCCGAGCAGGATCAGTGATAGAGTAGCATTCTAAAATTATTCATGGTCGGTTTAAGAGGACACTAAATTCTATGCCTCAGGAACTCACCACCAGCAAGGAATCAATGTCTAATGGAATAACCAATTGTGTAACACAATCCTCAGCAAAAGCTGTGGTAAATGTACAAATCTACAAACATACTATGATGACAATGATGATGATTTTGAGACAGGGTTTCTCTGTGTAGCCCCGGCTGGCCTCAAACTCAGAGATCCACCTGCCTCTGCCTCCCGAGTGGTGGGATTAAAGGTGGGAGCCACCTGCGTCTGGCTATACTATGATTATTAATGCTCTAGTTAAAAATGAAAAGCAAGAAAGCAGCTATTGGAAAGAATTTTGCCCACTAGGCTTGTTTGAAATAAAACAGAGGGTTAAGGCAGTTAACTTTAAATTGCAAAGTGACAGAAGTCTATGGAATTACTTCATCCCCACTGACTCTAAAGCAATAGGTTTCTTATGTGAGGGAAATGTGTGCCGCACGCACCTTTTCCACTGTTATTACTCTCAGTGTAGGGAACAGTGCCCACGGGTACTAGATAGCCCAATCAAACTGTTTCCTTTCTCACCTCCACAATCTCCTGATATGACCACAATTTAGAATGGAACATCCCCAAATTTTTAAGTCCAAAATAATTTCAAATATTCAGAGCCACAAAACCTGGGCAGTCAAAAAAAAGTTGGCATTTAAATAGAATCAGTGCCTTGGTTTAAAGGCTGTAGGCCCTAAGGATGCCAGCATGCTGTCTCAACACAACATCCCTATGGGCTCTGAGGAGCTGAAGGAAAACAGTTTGGCACTTGGAACAATACTTACTTGACTTTAAGTTCTAATTATTTTTAAGTCTCTTCTCACATAAAGCACTTCAAAATCAAAATATATAATTATCTATGACCAGTCATAAAAAGCGAAGCTATGAGACATAAATGCAAGGACAAGAACTAGGAGAGCAGTGAACGCAGACTAACTCATGTTTCGTCAAACCCAAGACTCAGCAATTGGTATCTTTTATTTCTGGGAAAGTGTCCACCTGCCTCTGCCTCCCAATTAAAGGCTGGCACTGGGATTAAAGGCATGTGCCACCACTGCCCAGCACAAAGCACCTACTTTTAAAGTACAAAGTTTACCAGTATTAAATACCTTATTTTGAACTACTCATGCCTTTTTATCTTCCTTACTTGGATAAGAACTCGACTTCTTATAAAAACTAAGCTCTGGGGTCTGGAGAGAGAACAGAGCTCACAAGCAATTGCTGCTCTTTGCAGAGGACCACAGTTCAATCCTCAGTACCTACATGGTAGCACACAACTTTAAGTCCAGAGCATCCAATACCCTCTTCTGATCTCATGGAGTGCAAGGCATACATGTGGTACACTACATGTGGTCCACGTACATACATGCAGGCAAAACATCCATACACATGGAATAAAATAAATATGAAAACAAAACAGCCTCTAAACTCTGAAACTGAGCCCAGGAATTGTGCATCTCTAAAGACACAAAAGCTATGTCCTTAGAGACAAGTTCTACACCACTCTCTGGCTTACAGCTGACCTCCTAAAAGCTTCCCCAAAGTCTACAATACAATACTGCCAAGCCCACGGACATGCTCTTACCTGTTCCAGCTTTGGGTCTTTCCACGTTCTCCTTCATTTCCTCAGATGAAGAACTACGTTTATATCTATGCCGTGCATGCATGTGTAAAATACATACATGTCCTGACACAAAGAACACTGGTTTTCACCATTTTATCTAAGCACCCTACTTCTTTTAATTAGAACACCTGCCAACACACATACAATGCCATTGATCTGGATGTTAGTCATCAGTTGTTATAAGTTTGGGGAAACTGCCAGTCATTGAATCCCATGACTTGGAAATGCCAGGTGAGAAAACAAAAACAACAACAACAACAAAAAAACAAAGGGTGATCAGACCAAGGAAATGAGGAAAGAGTATCTAAAGATGTACAAGACGGAAATGTAATGTTGATTTAATTAATTCTTAACTCATACATATGTAACCTATAATTTGGAACATTTCCAAAAATGTTTGCTTAAAGAAACATTAAGAATCTGCCAATAAAAACTTAAAGTAAGATTATAAAATGAGGTATACTTTCTGTATATGGTAACTGTGTCTTCTGAGGAACATGCTAAGATATTTACATGTGAGTTTAAGAGATGTCTGTAACTCTCAATCAGCTTAAGAAATAAGGAAAAATGTTAACTATTAAAGATTCTTTAAGACAAAAAAAAAATGTTCTGGCTACATGTAAGGGTACTATCCGTGTGTCTGGTGCCCACATAGGTCAGATCTGGAAGTCAAGTTAGGCATCACTGTGAGCCAGCATGTGAGAACCAAACCAGAGGCCTCTGCAAGAGCAACAAATGCTCTTAAACTTGGAGCCACCTCTGCAACCCTCAATTAATGAATCCTTGTAAGACTATACAGGTATTAACTGCACTTGTATCCTTTAAGCTGTTAACTTTCCAAAATGCAAAAGCATATATAAGAAGCCTCCCCTCCCCAAAAGAATTATAGAAAGACTCACTGGGCATAGTGGCAGCACACACCTTTAGTCCCAGCACTCGAGAGGCAAAGGCAGGAAGATCTCTGTGAGTTTCAGGTGAGTCAGGACTACATAGAGACCTTGTCTTAAGCAAAAACAAAGAAACAAAACCCATTTTACACTTAAGAACAATTCTGACAGTGGACAAAGTCTGGGTGTTCATAGCGACAGGAAGTGCATGAATGCGAAGGAAAGCAAGTCTGGCATGAAGAGCGTGATGATGGTGTATGTATGGAGTAGTGGGCTTCTGAGTTTGTACCTGAGGAGAGTGCTATCAAACATAAAAGTAACTTACTCTCCTGTAGTAACTGTCATCTCTGCAGTTTAATTCTTCAGTCTGCTAACCTAGGCCTAGTCTTGGAAGCTTCTAGCCTCTATACAATCTAATCTAGGCCTAGACTATTTACAGACTTAGACTTACAGCTGAATAATCTCACCCTTTCCTGTTCTTTCTGAGCTCTAACTGCTGGTTTATCTCTGCTGCTCTGGTACAAACTCCTCTCCAAGATGACTGACTCAACCTGGCTTCTCTCAGTTTCTCCTGAATTGTTGCTTGGCATCAAAATAACTCTAGCTGAACTTCTGACTACTTCTCATTCTCTGGTTCCTTCTTTTTCTCTAACCTGTCTCTGTACAACTGTCCCAGTAAAACTGCCTCCTTCCTCTCTCTGCACTGCTCTCTTAAGTAGCTTCCCTTTATTCTCTGTTCTCCTGAGAATTGGGCAGATCCTATTCTGTCAAATCTGTCTCTGATTCGTCACTTTGTCTGCCACTCAGTTAGACATCGCTTTCAATCATGGTGCTTCCTTTTACAAACTAACTTCACCTTCATTGTTTGGGATTCAAGGTGTGTGCTAAGAACATGTCTGTATTCCAGCCAGAAGCAAAAAAGGTGTGTGCTAAAGGCTGAGCCATACCATAACTAGAAAAAGGTTTTTCTTTCTAGTATACAATCTTGGAGTTCAGTGTGATCAAATGTCCTGCAACAAGACAGAGTTGGAAATCAACAGAGTAGATATTAACATATTCTTTGGAGTAGGCAAGACAGCCCAGAAGAGAGGGCTAGGGAAAAGACCTTAGAGAGAGACACATGCATTAAGAGGTGGGTCTTTTGAGAAAGACTTAGGAGAGAGAAAGAACGGAAGGAATAGTCAGACTGTAAATCGGAAAACATTTGTTGGGTATAAGCAGTGAGATCTTTGGTGATCTCAACAATCTCTTCTTCATGTGGACTGTGGAACACAGATATATTCCTAACTTTGACAAGATCCATTTTATTTATCCATGTGTATTAGTCAGGATTCTCTAGAGTAACAGAACGTACAGAATGAATGAATGAATCTCCACCACTTCTTCCCTCTTACTCCTTTTCTTTCTTCCTCCTGACTACTCCAAAGATATCTACCAACCAAACTGACCACCCACTGACATATGTTATTTTCAGTCGGTGTCTAAACACCCAGGCTTTGCCCCACTATCTAAATGGTTCTCTAAACAAATAACTTTTTATATTTTTATACCCTGGCATAATCTTGGTCCCCAAAAGATTTGTTTTCCAGTGCCATGACAGAAGGGACGCTGAATGTAAGTAAGGTTACTAATCAAGTGACTGTAAAATAAGGGGGCTAGCCTGGATTTCCTAGGTAGGCCCAGTGTTATAACACGAGTTCTTAAAAGCAGAGGATTTCCTCTGTGGCCAACAAATGAAAAACAGTAAAAGGTAAACCAGACACTCTGAAGGACGGGGGGTGGGGTGGGGGGGGAGGGACAGAAAAATATGGGGGGGTCACGAGGGTATGAGAGTGTGTGTAGTGTGTATTTTAGTGACATGTCTATATTATTGTGGAAGTACAAAGTCCTGCAGGTAGTCAAATATAAGAATTCCTTCCAGGGCTCGCACATCCAGGAGTCGGGTTCGGCTGGTTATGACCCCGCTCTTCGTGGGCCCGAAGATGCTCCTTTTCCCCCACCCACACCTGGAGCGGAAAACCCAAGCTCATTAACCAAACGTCCCAAACCCGTCACAATCTGAGCTACATGCAGGGAAAACACCTACTTCACACGATCATTCAGAAAGCCAGGCCCATCGAAAAACTAACCGAGGCTCTGCAGACGCAAAACTAAACGTGACCACGCGCCAGGCTTGCAGGAGACAGGCCGGTTTAAAAAAAAAAAAAAGCACATGTCGTTAAGGAGAACAGAGCCAGTTGAGCTCGGGAGGGAAGAATCCCACCCTGCCCGCATAAAAGGAGCGTCGGCCGGCGCTCCCTCGCAGCACCCCGCGGTCGCGCCTTAGGCAGGAAGGCGCCTCCGAGGGAGGTCGGCGCCATAGCCCGGGAACCCTACCTCTCCGCAATGTAAAGGGTGCCGGTGCCGAGCCCCTTCCCGTTCAGCACAGCCTCGGTGTCTGGCTGTTGCAGCCGGAGCCCGTCTGCCGACCCAGGTGGCGGGAAGCTTTTCAGGAAGCTCATTGCGGGCGAAAGCATAGCTCCACAAGAACCGAGACGGCCGGCCGAGCACCGAAATCCCGGCTCGCAGGGAGCTGCCCCGGAAGCAGTAGCCGTAACCCGGAAGAACAACTTTTCCAGCGAGGGACTAGGCATGTGTTTGACCATAGAGACGGGATATTCTAGGCAACTCAGTGGTGAGAGGGCTGGCTTTTGTCACGTGACACTGGCTTCCCTTTCCCACTCCTCCAAGGATGCTTAGAAAAACCGAGTGCTTTCTCTGTGGTTCTACTTCAAGGTCATAGCAGCAAACCCTGAGAGAGGATGTATAAGGAATATGAAACCTTTCCCAACAAAAAGCAGGAATGGGCCAAGGCCCCAGGAGTCTCGCCTAAGGAGGACGCACAGAAGTAAAATCCACACTCATCTAGAGGTCAGAAGTCTCCGGGTTGGGTGCACAAGGCTACCTTGCTTCCGCCTCTTCAGGCCTGTTCTCCTTGAATTCACACAGCCATTTACCAGACCTCTTAGTCCCCTCATCGTCGGAGAGATCGAGAGCCCCATTCCCACGTGTCATGCTACGAGCTCAGCAAAACAGTCAAAAGACTGCCCCAAGGGAAAGGTAGTCCACTGGTTAAGAACCCTTGCCTTACCTGCTCGCTAGGCCCCAACGAATAAGAGCAGTGAAAACCTTACAGGTTTAGTAAATAGAAACCCGTAACAGAGACCTATAGACCACGAAGCGTAAAGACTTTACCACTTTTATTTCTTCGTGGATTCGTTCGTTTTTGAGACAGAGCTTCCTATGTAGCCAAGGCTGGCCTCCAATACATATCGATTTGCACCGTATTCTAATTTACTGGTGCTATTACATCCATCACCACACCTGCTCAATAATGTTTTTTCTTTGTGATAAACAATATGAACACATTTTCTATTACTGACCCATTTTTACAGATGGGACCTGAGGCATTAAACTCACAAGCTAGAGTTGGTGGATGGAATTCTGTCAACTGATCTCTAGACTTTTTTTTTTTTTTTTTTTTTTGGTTTTTGGTTTCTCGAAACAGAGTTTCTCTGTATAGCCCTGGCTGTCCTGGAACTCACTCTGTAGACCAGGCTGTCCTCAAACTCAGAAATCCGCCTGTCTCTGCCTCCCAAGTGCTGGGATTAAAGGCGTGCACCACCACTGCCCTGCTCTAGACTCTGCTTTTTTTGACTGTAGAATTGTAATGTCTACGGGGTTAAGGCTGTCTAGGTTGGATAACATAACACATAGGATGTGATGGGAGTTTTGTCTTTCCTTTTTCTCCTCCTCCTGTTTTTCTTTTTGGAATCTTCTCAACAGAGGAATCTTTTTAGATTTTTTTTTTCTCCCTTACGATTTATTTTTATTTTTTTAACTGTGTACATGTGAATGTAGGTAGCCACAGACACCAGAAGAGGGCACCGGATTTCCTGGAATTCAAGTTGCAGGCAGGTGTGAGCTACCCTGCCTGGGTGCAGTGACCTCATTAGGCATTCTCACAGCTGACCTATGTCTCCAGTTCCAAGTGTTAAGTTTTTAAATTTGGCCACTTTGTCGCTAATGAGACTAGGAGACAGGTCCACTGAACAGGAATGAGAAGGTGGGAGTGGAGTAATGAAGGGGATGAGGAAAGATTCTAGAATTCTCTGAAGGTTAAAACCATCATTTGGATAAAGATTGAGAGGAAGAATTTGTGAAGATGAAGACAGGGATAGACAAAGAAGAGAGGTTAAATATCATTTCTAGATTTCCAGTTTAAAACGTTGAGTAGGTGAGAAGGTGTGCTTTCTAAATTGTAGATTTCAGAAAGAGGTTTTCAAGGTAGGTTCCAAGGGTAGCAGATAGCATTCCTGCAGAGTGCTGGATTAGCATGTGTGAGGCCTGGGTTGAATCCCCAGTACTTAAAAAGAGTAGCCTAAGCATCTAATTGGAGAAATGATTAATCTGAGACTTTCCCTAAGACATTATTTGGTGAAACAAACAGTGCTTGGTTCAGAAATGGAGCCCCCATGTGTGGACAGAGACAACTGACTAAAACTAGTATAATTTCTTACCAATTTGTCTTAGTCTTCAGAGTCATTTACATCCTAACAGCCCAAGCTGTGAGAAGGATCCCTGCATGAACTCGGTGGCAGGCTCAGAGGGGGCAGCTAAGCCAGTGAGTCAAACAACAGACCATCATCAGGTACTAAAATAGGAAGCTTTTAATTTCCTGCTTCTGGTATCAATCCCTGTGAATACTGTAAGTAGTGGGCACTTAGTAATTTTGTGAGGGGAGGCAGGGTAGCTGTTATGTGTATTTATAGCTAAAATTAAAGATCAGGAAAAGGGATTTGCTTAGAACTTCTAGCACTTACTGTGTAGCCCAGGCTGGCCTCCACCTTGTGATTCTCCTGCCTCTATCCTGAGTGCTGTTACTACAGTGCACCTCCAGACACCATAGCTCTTCCTACCCTTTTATTGAGACTCCAGCATTCTAATGTAAAGCATCACCTGGAAACAAGACAGAGCCCTGTAAAGGAAGCAGTCATAAAGGTCCCTGCCTTTTGGTGGCAGTGAGAGGCTTACACACCCATTCTTACTAGATCAGAACTACTATTACTAGAACCTAGGCACGTGTTCTAATGAGGTTTTATTATTACTCTGTTATTTTTGGCCCCTACGGTAAAATTAAATGTTTTGTTTGAAGAGGTCATAGTACAACTATGGGTGCCCCACTGGAAAGCACTATGTTAAAGAGCAGACAAAATAGGCTTTCAATGGAAAATCAGAGAACCAAAGTGTGGGGGGTGTTCTCTCCTGTTGTGTCAGCTTTCTGTAACAGTTTCTGATGATGGAATTTGGTGGCTGCCACAGAGCCTGTTGGCTTCTTGGAATTTCTCTTAGAAACTAGTGATATTTTTGTAGGAACTTTTAAATACAGTTTAATAATTCTATGACCTGTTCATTTTAAACACTGTAAATAGAGCAAGAAATAATTAGAAGACAGATTAAATGGGAACATACCCATCTTTTTCATGCTTCAAGAAGAACATTATATAGAGAGGAATACTCAGAAGAATGGAGATCAGAGACAAAGAAAACTGGAACGAGAAAGGCCTCAAGGCAATAGGAAAGCTACCAGGTCAAGGACACAGACAGAGGTGCTGCTGCAAAGAGTCTTCTCGGGGTCAGGCTAGAAAGATGGAAACTGGCTCAGGTGGCTCTGAAACGGGTAAGAGTTGCTGGGTAGGGAAGGTGGCCTATACCACAAATTTGTCTTATAGGTTCTAGCTAACTTTTCCTGTAGGAGGCGACTATATGCACTAATGCTGTATACACTAGGTCACATCCTTAGTGTTCTTTCTCTGATGGTCATTTAGACTTTGAGTAACCTTGAACTCATTTGGTGAGAATTACATAAGGATTTATCTCATCCAGAAGGGTCTTAACATCTAACATTTAATTTCATTAAAATAGTTTTATTGTAATTCCATGTCGACTAAATGATCACCATTTAGTGCATCAAATTTTAGTTTTTAAAACAAACCATCCTCAGGTCTCTTCATCTAAGATAAAAGTTGACAGCTATGTCCTAGCCCCATGCTCAGCTAAGACTCTTAAATTGTTAGGGCTGTGGTTCGGAAAGGTGGCTTAGTACTTAGGAGTACAAGCCGATCTTTCAGAGGACCAGGGCTCAATTCCTAGCACCCACATGGTGGCTCATACCTGTCCAGTTTAGGGGATCCACGCCCTCTGATGACCTCCAAGGACACCATTCATGTATATCGTTAAACAGGTAAACCTGCAGATAAAGTACCCATATACAAAAAGATTTAAAAACAAAACAAAACAAAAAAACAAAACTAATGTCATGACACTGTCATTTCTTAGTTGATTGTCTTTAAAATCTCAAACCTTATGACAGACCAGAAACCTGCATTCATTCCATAAAGTGAAATCTTAATTCATATTATTTCTTCTTCTAAATGTTAATTGGTAGTTTCAGGTTAGAATTTCAAATACTGACGAACTCTGCTAGCTTACTGGCTAAAACAAAACTTAAACACACACACACACACACACACACACACACACACACACACACACCAAAAACCCTTTGCCCATGCTGCTGACTTGTAGTATAGCTATGTCCACAGAGGGCTGTTTGGAAGACAGGCCTGGGCTCTAATGTGTCAGTTCTCCAGAGGATAAGTAACAAAAACCAAGAAGGGTGCTCTTAGCTGACAAGCAGCCTTAAAAACTATTTTGAGGTAGTTGATCTACTTACAAATTTGCTTTTTAGATCATGAAATACATCTATTCTTGGGTGATACAGAACATCTTAACCTTTTACAAACCAGTTATTGAAAACTCTGAGCTTTCTATAATGTCACAAAATGTAACATAAACTCTGTTTTCAAACACAATGCTAAGTACATCGACTTATTTAAACTTTTTATTATGACAATTAACATATATTAAGTGAAAGAAATGACAAGTATTATAATAAAACATTTTGGAAAAAACGTTACACATTAGGCCAATAGCTATAAAATGGCTTAGGCCTGGCTTATTACACTGAGAATTCTGATCAGACTGTAATGCGACATTCAACATTTCATTAACGAAAATATTGGCACCAGCCACAACATATTTTGGTTGTCACAAGAAATATTGTATTTAAACAACTATGTACTATAGTTCTAGCACTTCTGAAGCTTGAAGCTCCCAGGACCTGCCATACTGTCCACACACAAACTCTACTTGTGTTCTCAGAGTCAGCTCTGCAGATCTTGTGCCCCTCATTCACACCTGCAGTGCTACATTAGCATGCGACAGCACACAACCTTCTTCTTGACTAACAGCATGATCCTGATTACCTTAAGATTACTTGGAGCTTCTGCTTCAGCTCTCATCTAAAAACAATAGTTGGAGAGCTATTCCAGCAATATTTTTCTTTTATGCATAGGGAAAATAAAGGATTCCAAATAAACACATCTTAAAATCCAAGACATGTTCCGATTAGGTGCTTCCTGGAACTTAGTTACTACTTTAAAATCAAAGTGAGACTCTAAAATAAGACAATTTACAAACCCTTAGCTGGAATTTATACTCTTCACATTGAAACTCATGGTCCCTAAGCTTCTAAATGGATAAAAATAGCAAAGAAAATTAGGTCCCAAATTAGTTGTCAGCAGATGAAGGTTACTTAGAAATTGACACATTTAGATGAATTTAATTTCTTATAAGAATACAGTTGTGCTATCCAGTTAGTAAATCAGAATGGTAAAATTACCAGATAGCAGGAAAAAAAAAAAAGTCCTGACATTTAAAAAGGTGTGGCTATACCATGGTAGAATGTGCCAGGGAAGACTGCCAGCTGCAGTAGTTCTAATAGATTACAAAATTACTTACCAAATAAGGAAGGATAGAAAATTTAATGTGATTTCCTTTCCTGCTAAGTTTCAGCAAGTTATTTGTGGGGAGTTAGGTAAGTCTACAGAACGGTCAACAATTCTAGTTTTTCCTTCTCTTACACATAAGAAACTGGCCCTGCCCCATTCCGATCTCCATCTCAACATAGAACATCCCTTCTTAAAGTGCACATGAAACCCAATGGGGGTTTTGGGCAAGGTACTATCCAGACACTATGACCAAGAAGCTACTTTGATAAGAGAACAAAACACACCAACATCAGTAACGCCCTGGACAGCACCACAAAGTCATGCACTGAAAGACTAATGCGGCTGATTGCCAGAGTCTGCATATTAAGTTATACTGACCCTGAATGAAGATCCATTTACACTAATAGGAACTCTCTCTGTGTGCGGGCGTGCGTGCGTGCGTGCGTGCGTGCGTGCGTGCGCGTGTACCTGTGTGTGTAGGGAGGTAACTCATGCAATGGTATGAAAGCTTTGGAAACAGGTATTCATCTACTCTCAAGGCTTGTCCACACAGCAGTGCAGCATTGCCATGCACCAACTCTGCTAAAGGGCAATAGAACGAAGACGACGGTGGCACAGGTTTTAAACAATTCGAGGTTTAATTATATAATGCTCCCATAGATGTTCTAGCATAAACAGAACTGTGAAACTCCATCCTATTTTAGGGAATTCCCCCACTTCCCATCCCTTAAAAGCTGTACAGTTATAAAAAATGTGACTCTCAAGCAAAATAAACTTTTTTTTTCTTTTTTGCAACGTACAAAATAAGTTAAATTATTTAGAAGACCTTAAGTTCCACATGGCTGTGTTCTAGCTGTCCATAAACATAACATGCAGGTCGCTGGCCTATGACCAGGATGCAATAAATACAGATCAAACTAACCCCAAATGCTTAGACTTCTTCTGAAAATGATGAAAGTCAAGAAAATATATAGTTAAACAAGCTCATTTTTATATCATCCAGTGGCAAAAAGAACAGGGAGGTTATTCAGTCCTCTGCACATTTTCTACCTTGTGCCAGTTTGGCAAAACAAAACAAAAAACAAAAAAAACCTCCCACAAATATAGTTCCTTAATCTTTCCTCAAAATATCTAGAGCTTAATAAATCCCCACTCATCTGGTGATTTGTTACACTCTATCACATACCTTGTGTATGGGATAGAGATATCTAAAACATTATTAAGATAAGAACAACACCTCCATGAACTGAAACCACTATGTCCAGTGTGCCAGAACAGTCTCCTAGAGCAATGGGGCAGGGAGCTGTGTACATGACCAGGAGTGGGAAACTTCAGGGACCTCTGTTCTAATCAACTTCTGAGAGGGTGTGTATGAGCAACAAGGGCTGAGTGTACGATCTAAAGTGGTTCAGTACCAAAGCTACCTCTTACTGGCTTATGACTGTTCACATGAGAATGGCTTGTCCTCAGTTTTATGCAGCCAGTTATCTAGTAAACCTTGGCACTCAAAAAAAAAAAGTTATCTCATTTAAGTTGGAGCAACATATTTTGAAATTAAGTGGAAGCATAACATAATAATCCAGTCTAAAACTGGATGATAGCAAAGGCTTTTTCTTTCAGGATCAGGATAAAAACAGTGAGGAAATAAAACTGCAGCTAGCTTGCTTGCCCCTTCCAGGGTTTCTCTGGGAATGGTGAATAAAATAGGAATGAATTTTAGAGTTCACTAATGGATCATATTAACAGACACGGACTATGTAGATTACAGCATACATGTGGTCTTGGCATTCTCTGCTTAAGAGAACCAAAAATGTTTTGAGAATGTCAAACCATCAAGAAAAACTACTTTTTCTTTAAACCTTCTATAGTTGAATCATATTCATAATTTTGTCACAATTTTTTGCCTTATACTTTTAGTAACTCGGTTAGTTCATAATGAATTCAGCATTCTAGTAGTTATCCGGAACGTATGTACACATTTCCTCGTAAGAAAGATTGTTGAGCATCTGTTCTAAAGCTAAGACATCACCCTGAACTAAAGACCCGCTCTGCTGTGGCAGCTAGCAGTGGAGTCACAGCATTTTCTGAGAGTTAAAGATCTGTTCGGTGCTTTCTGTCTTCTGAGAGAACTAGTGAGGGCTAACACCTCATGCCTACCAACGAGGCTAAACGGGTATTCTTGTCACAGAAAGGACTCCATCACCGCACTTAGAACTACTGACACATTCTCCATCACTTCACCTCCAGTTGAACAAGCGTCCACATTTTCTTAATATATGCACTTTGCTTCAACGTTTATTATGTCGGGTAAGTTCTATCAACTAGAAAGTGAAAAGTAATAACATCCTTTTAAAAATCTTTTCCCCCACAACAGTGTCATTAGTATCTGAAGTTCTTGGTTCTTTGGCAGATCACTTTTTTAAAAATGAGTTACCAGTAAACATGAATTCATTCTTAATGCAACTTTTTATCCTCTGAATCTGCAACCTTGACCAATTGGAAAAAAGATGTCAAGGAAACAACCTCAGTGTGTCATGTGTATTGTTGAAAACACATGCCTTTGCAGTAACATTCTACAATAAACACGGTATCATCACACATGTACAAACCAGTCTGAGTCATTTTCATATACTATTTCATCTAAGTTCTGGAACTGTAAAAATCTGGTTAGCCTTCAAACTTCACTGAAATTGCAAACTAAACACTTTAAATACTACACTGTATCTCCCCATAATGCATATGCTGTAGACTAGGAGTCTGACACTGGGAGCTCTTTGATACAAGTTCAACATTTGTATTTCAAAAGGTGGTGGTGGGGGGTGTCACTGAAGTTATTAAAGGGAGAAATTCTAAAAATCTATTATAAATCTGAATCTATCAAGGACTGAAGATAGCCCACATGCCTGTTTTCCCTTCCATCCTCCAGTTCTTAATGGTTTTATCAGAATTTTTGATACAGAACATTTATTTTGACAGCAGCAACAGAAACCTCATTGGGAACATCTTCCAAGTGAGGATTTCTGAGAGGTAACAGACTCTGAGGAACTGAATCTGAACACTAAGCAGGGCAAGAGTTCTAGCCCAGCGTTAGAACACTTCCCCAGTATCCATGAGGCCCTGGATTCGATCTCCAGCATGAACACAGAAACAACAAAAAGCCAAGCAGAAGTAGCTGGATACTAAGAATTGGTATATATTAGCTGCCTGGATTACTCTTTATAGCCAGTTGGTCTAATGAGAATGTAAAGTTAGAAGACAGTCATTATGAAGTTGACACTCAAGTTTAGTAAGGATCAGGTAGAACAAGTGGTTTTGAAACGCAAGTCAGTAGGACATTTGCTAAGTGGAATACTCAGTCTTTACTATAAAAATTACTGTGGGTTTTCCATAGCAGAAGAACAAGAAGTTATACTTCACATTCTGCATGCTGTTGAGTTAGCTACCCATTTACTACTTCTAATCATCTGTGTAAATGATGAATAGAATTGATAGGTGGATGCAAGAGCTGGTGTGTGCTGAGGTAGAGACAGGCACATGGGAGATTTTCTATACCACAGTGGCTTTGCCTGGCTGCAGGATTGAAACCTTCCGAGACTGCGTAGCAGGGACCACTCACCAAACAGTAGTAGGAACCCTTCTGCCTGTCCGTTCTAGACAGTTAAGAACTTTATTCTCAGCTGATTTTCAAGTAACACAACAGCTAGAAAGGAAGTTATGCAAGTGACTGTGGTCCCATTAGTCCATCACTGCCTGTGAATGTCAGCCCACCCTGTCTTTCCAGCACAACTGTCTCAAGATGAAGCCACGGCTGGCACTGCAGTGGCTGCTGCATCCTTCGGTTTTTGGCTGCTTTCATTGTTTTATTGTTACACAAATATAAGTTCACTACTACAATCAAAGCAAACATTAACGCTCAGGTTCTATGGAACTAAAGTGAAACCAAAACCAAATAACTGAAAAAAAAAAAAAATCAGCACTAAAATTTAAAGGCCAGGAGAAAAGATCTAAGAGGATATCTGCTAAGGAACAGAAAGTAGGAGCATAAAGTGTCCAGAGGTTTTTACGACACAAGTCCAATGCCAGCTTTCAATAATAAAAAAGAAGTGGTTTACTGTACATTGACTACATATAATGCTTAATCTGAGAAGTGAAATTCCTTGAGCCAGCAGCACATACAGCATGTCTATTGCTGGCAACAGACAACACTGGAACAGAAAACCCAAATATCAGGGCAAAAGCACACACTGAAGCAATGCTGAAGGCTTCAGGATGTGCCAAGCAAGGCGAGTTCCAAATGCTACAGCTGTACAGGGTTAGGGCTGTGCCTGAAACTTCACAACTATAACAGAAACTAAGATAGAAGTTCATATTTTAGTGTCAGCTGTGTTACATTGATTTAAAAACCGCCTATTCTTGAAGCAAAGGGCTTATCCTTAAAGTGTTGAGATGTTTAAAATGGAAATTATACTTATTAAGTATATCAGCGGTTCTCATTCAACTCTGTTGGTTTTGTGACTATTAATGGATTTTAATAGAAGTATATAATGGCCAAAGGCCAAAACTACATTCAAACCCTGCTAATATATCCAGGCAGATAGAAAATTCCAACACACACACAAACACACACACACACACACACACACACACACACACAAATCATACAAATCACAGACCATACACATGCTTAAACTCAAAACTAAAAACCTCCCAAAGGAACTGCTTTGTTTGTAGACTTCAATTTGAAGTAGATAGTAAGGGCAGGAATCAACCAGTTAAAATTCACCCGAAAATCCCTTCTCAGTCTTCAAATGTGCTAAAATACACAGCTTAGCATCTCCATGTTATAATTAGATGGATTATTTTCAAAATGTTATCTCAGAATGTGGCCTGAAGAGTTAACACTACTGGCAAGTTGATAGTGTACCTGGATTTCAGGGAAAGACCACTCACTAACTGCCCACCTGGCCCAGTATGTAGAGGCCATCTAATTTATTACAACAGCTCAAAAGCTATTGGAAAGATTCTGTTAGCACAATCTGGTTGTCAAAACTTCATTATACATATTTTACTATACAAATACTTTCCAGGTGATTTTTTATATATATAACAAGAAACTCTGCTATAACAGAAACTTAGGTTAATGTGTTTTTATGATGGTGCTCCCAGGGTCTCTTTTTTATTTAAAGTGTGGTAACTCCAATAGTAAACCAATTGATGTCACAAGAGCTATTACTAAGTGATGTATGTGTGATGTTATCTACAATACTCAAACTGTAACAGTACAGACATGAACTTTTCAACAGTTCGTTAATCATCATCTATGCCATGAATGTTTAAATATAATATATATTTAATATGAAAAGCTAAAGCACAAGTGCTTTCTCCCACCCTAAATTCTGTTTTAGGCCCTCACAGATTTGGAATGCATTCATATCCACCCTTTTCACAAAGTCAGGAGAGCTCAGGAAATATAAAGTCAAAAATATACAAATCTTTGTTGTTATTATAATAAGATTTTTTCCCTATGAATGAAATTACCAAGGGCCATGAACTTGGAAAAAGAAAATCAAAAGGAATTTATAGCAATTATTAATCTTCAAAGTTCAAAACTGGTCACTTCCCAGAAAGACTTCAAGATTTGTTGAAATTTTTCTTCTAAAAAGTCATTCTGTAGTGGAGTTTTCTAGGAAAAATTAAACAGCTTTACTAACTGGCCCGCTGGTGTGAGAGCTACCGTGGAATAAATTAGCACAAAAATGGAAAGAAGTCTTATAACTGTTCACTGTTACAGACATAATCAACAAGGTCAGTCACCCGCAATAGCTCATCCTCATCTTCTTCCGGTGCCCCCACCTCCTGTCCACCACTTGTCCCATTGGGGGCTAGACTTGCACTGGCTGTGCCATTGTCCTTGGGGTTCTGGGACTTTTCAGTTGCTTTGCCCATCAAGTTCTCAATGGCCTTGCCAGGGCTCTGTCCATTGGTGGAAGGCAAGTCTACTAGGCTGTAGTCCAATGGGCTGCCTACTTTGCCCACGTTTTCGAAGTCCTCTTCCTCATCACTCTCTATCCGGTACGGCTTCTTGCTGCCCTCTTGCTCTGAGGGCAGGACACAGGGCTGGCTGTCACGGGCAGGCTGGTCTGCATCCCCATGAGCATTGTCACAGCTCTCCTCATCCGTCTCAATCCGGTGTAACCGCTTGCGGGATGGTTTGCCTTCCTCTTCATCATCCTCATCTGCTTCTGAATATTCATCTGTGCTTCGGCCCCGTTTTCGAACAGATCGCCTCGATTCTTTTGTTAGCTCATCATCTTCAGAGTTCTTGGACATATAGCTCTCTAGGATAAACAAACATTTAAGCTGTTGGCACAGTTGACATAAACACATCCAGGTCCTCCTTTCTTTCCCATCTTCACCCCATCCTCTGCTCTTATGAAAATATTGCTCTGTAATGAATGGACTGATACGATAGCCAGCTAACTGCCACCACCATCTGTAACTACGGTTAGTGAGTCTATTGTGTATTTTACTTCTGATGTAGGGAACAGCAGGTCTCTTGGGGGAGTGAAAGAAGAGGGGCATCTGATGGTTCTTAAATTAAGGGAAGGTAAGTTGGCCACAAACTGGGAAACTCCTTCCCTCAGTCCTAAAATTGGGGAGTCATATAAATGTATTAATAAGGAAAAATTAAAACTGAAGGAAGGTGGTACACACCACCTTGGGAAGTAAGGAAGATCAAAAGTTCAAGGCTAGCCTAGGTTATATGAAATCCTTCTTAAAACACCAAAAAAAAAAAAAAAAAAAAAAAAAACAAAGCAAATGACTGGGCATCACTCTGTACTCCCTACAACCTTTGAGAATAGTAACCTCCTCTAGTAAACTGTGAATGTCTTATTGGGATCTGTGCTTGCTTTGTGAGTAATCTTACTGTGTCTTTGGGCTACACATACATTTACAAACTGACAAGGCTCCTGGTTTGGGCAAGCTAAATTCCAGATTAGTCTTTAACATGTATGTTTGGGTATCTAAAGAGGTTATCTTAAATCTAATGTGATCAGGGGATCTGTTGCCCCCTTTTGACACTCATAAACACTAAGCATCCATGTACTGCATATGCACGCACGCGTGTGTGCACAGACACACACACTCTTAAAACACAAACTATCCATAACTTGATTTTTACTCTTACAAGTATGGACCTAGCTCCACCCCTATCATCTCATCCCAGGACAACTGGTCTCCAAGCTACTGTCTTGTTCTCCCTCTTCATTTTTTGGTAATATAGGTATTCTAGCAAACTAGGACCCACGTGAGATCATACTATCCCATTGCATTTCCCATACCACACAAAGCAAATCCATAATCCATACAATGGCCTATTCTCTTAAGAGACACTAGTCATGTGGTGAATCTAAATTAATTAAAATTAAAAAGCATTTAGTTCTATGCTCAAGCTAGCTAAATTTCCAAGTGTTCCACAGCCAGATGAGGATAGCATTACTGCATTAATCAGCACTAATACAGAATATTCTAATTATTGTAGAAAACAAGCTAGACAGCTCTGAGATTACCATTTATTTATTTATGTCAAAAGAGACCTCATGTTCTATCAGAACTAATTTTTTAAGAAGGCAGCCATAGACAATATATAAACAAATAGACATGAACATCTTCTAATAAAACCTGATCTGCAAAACTGTTTATGTCAGCAGGTACACTGTAGCATGCGGACATCTTCATGACACATTCAGTTTAACAACCCTGACCTTCCATCTGTTCCCTGATTGTGCTGGGTGCAGTCAGCTGAGGCTCTGAGGTAGGCATTCCATCTGTCAGTGTCACTCTTCCTTCAGAGAACGAGAGAATGTCTACCCAATGTTTCTTTCAGATCTTACATGTCACACCTGTGTGTATATGAAAGAGTGTGTATGAGCATGTGTGTGGGGACATGTGTTGCAAATATGTGCTTGTGTGTATTTAGAACCCAATCTAGAGCCTCATGCATGACAGGCAAATATTTCACCAGAGACTCCTAACTGCTCACTAAATGTTGTCTTTCTTAGTGTAGAAGTCAGGGATTGGAAGGGTCCTTCTCTAGACCCCCTTTCTCCCTGATACTTATAGTCTAGCATTTGTTTTACAACCTTTCCATCGGCCTACATGAGGGCTGTTCTCTTCTGTGCTATTCCTAGTGCTCACACCAAGGTCTTCTCCAATAAACACTGACATTTAATGGCTGAATAAATGTTTTTTCTTTATGACATATGAAGATACTCAAGGGAACATCTACCTTTAGTCTCCTACATTCACATTTTTTTTTCTGTTCTCATACTTTCAAACATTTATTTCATGTTTAATTTGTAAAAGCAAAGTTCAAAGCAGATCATAAACAATGATAGATTATACTTTAAAAGAGTCAGCATCTTTTAAAATGAACTTAAGAGGTCTGAATTAACAATGAAATGGGTATCATAAATTCCTATTAAATTTTTAAAGATTTACCTTATTCTTGTGTGTGTGTGTGTGTGTGTGTGTGTGTGTGTGTATGCCAGTGTTTGCAGACATCAGAAGGCATCAGAGTCTTATGTGTGGTTGTGAGCTGCCTACTGTGGATATTAGGAACTGAACCTCGGTCCTCTGGAAGAACAAGCAATTCTCTTAACCACCGAGCAACCTCTCCAGCCCCTACAAATGAATTTGGGGAGGGAGATATTCGAGACAGTGTTGGGATTTGTGTGTGTGTGTGTAGCCTTGGCTGTCCTGGAACTTACTCTATAGACCAGGCTGGCCTTGAAGTCAGAGATCTACCTGTCTCTGCCTCACAAGTGCTAGGACTAAAGTAAAGGCCCATGCCACCACTTCCTGTCTATGAATGTTTTAAAGCTTTTCTACACTTCTGGTACACTACAACTCAAGCCATTACAGAAAACAGATCCTGGATTAAATTCATACTGAAAGTACAGAAGGACAATAGATACTCTGGGTTGAAACTGTGTAGCCACTCAGTACTAGGAAGTTATTTCAAACTGGAACAAAACAAAAAGGAGAATAAATTACATTGTATTAAGAACTTTACAATGGAACCTTTAAAAACTAACAACCTATTGAGTCATTTATTTCAATTATAATTAATAAACAGAAGAAAAAAACCCTAAGATTTATCTTAATAACACTAGCGATTGTATGCATTTTAAATAAAGCTTGAGTCATGTTTCTTTCCATGCAGTGCCTGCCCTGCTCCCACACACAGGACACCACTTACCTTCACTCTCTGAGCTGGAAAGTCTGCGCTTGTGAACTCGCCTGATTTCTTTACCACGTCGTAGACTTTTCTGGGAACCATCACTTTCCGAATCTTCTTTGTAGTTAATTTGTCTTTTCTGGTTCCTTCTTGATCGTCTTCGCCGGGTTTCTACAAAATCATCACTAAAATCATCGCTAAAGTCACTTTCTGTTTAAAAGAAAGGAAGGAAATTAAAAAATTACAAAATTTAAATCCATTGGTAGAAGTATACTTACTTTACGCTATAAAAATATAAGGTTACTAGAATTCAGTTGTAAAGATTTAGTTGAATAAGGTATATAAATCTTATTTTCTTTTAAAATAAAATTCAGAGCCAGGTGATGGTGGTGCACACTTTTAATCCCAGCATTTGGGAGGCAGAGACAGGCGGATCTCTCCCTCTCTCCCTCCCAATTGCTGGGATTAGAGGCATGGGCCACCATGTCCAGACCTAAGGAACTGCCTTAAAAATAAACTTATTTGGAGATGGAAAGATGGCTCTTCCAGAGTACCTGGGTCAAATTCCCAGCACCCACAAGGCAGCTCACAATTGTCTGTAACTCAAGGTGCAGGGCATCTGATACCCTCACACATACACAACAACAATGCACAGGAAAAAAAGACATTAAAAAAAGAAAACATTTGTATGATTTATTATCAGTCAGTGTTTGAGTATGTCCTGGAAGTCATGTGAAATCTTCTTGGGAATAAATGTGTGAGTAGAGAAGCTAAGAAGTCCTGCTGTGTGTTGGGTTAACTGGTTATTCATTTTCCAGCAACTCAAAAGAGCCTCAGAAATTCGTGGCACCAGAAGGATTTATCACAATTTATCATTCTAACAGAGTTGGGCAAGAAGGAAACATTAATTTGTATGAATTTCCTCAGATTGCTCTGTATATGAAAAGCTACAAGTAGGTCATAAGAAAAGGATTTCAAAGTCTCATCAGGACACTTATGTCACAGCTAATTTCAACACCTTGTCACCCGAGAAGTCACAGGAAGCAACTGAGTTGCTCTGATACAGACAGAAGGCATTTTACCAGAGTCTCTGCTGTTCTCCTCTGATTCCTCCTCCTCCTCCTCCTCATCGTCATCGGAGCACTTCTTCTTTGGGGTCTTTCTCCTCAAACGCCTGCTTTGCCTCATTGGCCGGGAAGGATGCCGCCTCAGTCTTCGGCTGCAGAAGTCAGTGTCGCTGTCCTCATTGGATGGTGGATCTTCTTCACTTTCATCTGGATTTTCATCAGACACAACAAACTCATCCTGAGATCTGTCCAGGAGAAGCCAGATACATCATGATGGTGCACTTAGTGTTTGTTTTGTTTATTATGGTACATTTAGAATTGATAAATTCACAAATTATAAAGAACCCAGTAAAATGTTAAGTAAATTTGAAGATATATTTGGAAAATTATGTCTACTTTTGTCTATAAAATTACTGTTCTACCTCCTATCACTCTCATTGTAGAAGCTATGAAAATAAATGCTGGAATTCACACAGGGATTGCACTGACCTCTTTGGGTACGTCTTAAATCCATCACATCTGAAAAGGCTCATTACGTTTCAACTTACTACTCTGCTTCTGTCAACCAGACAGATGCAGACATTTTTAATACAAAGCTTTGACTTCTTATTATGGGAGAAGTACTTGTGCCTTCCACCCTTCCACGGCTCCTAAAGAAAAGGTTGCCAGGCTTGGGTGGTGAACACATCTACCTGTTCAGCTATCTAGTCTGGTACTGAGAATCATTCACCCAGCCAGTAACTTCAGCCAGAAACTTATACATATGCTGAGTTTTTCCCTTTCATCTCATGCCTCAACACTTTGGCTATTTTTTAAGAATCCATTTTCAGGACAAAGTTCACAATTAGATGCACGACAAACGAAGAGGAAAAAAAAAACCCACTCAATGATTTTTATTCTTTTTATGTCCTGGTTGTAACTCTACCAGAGCATTCTCTATTTCATCCCCATAGTCTTGCTTTTCTGGGAGTTTTCTAAATAAGCCTTGATATTTGAACATGTGGCTGCTCTGTTTTGGTTGCTTTCTTATCTCATCCTACCTCTAATTCTAAACTCACAAGGCTGCCCAAAATACCCATTCTACACATGGCAACTCTAACTTATGTGGTTGCCCTGACCAACTATCTTCTGCACCCTAATTTTATCTGTTACAGAGGCAGGCAACGCAGAGGAACTTTTTTTGTAGTTTTGTATACTTATCTATTATACTACATCTATTAACAAACCAAATGGAGAAAGTCCACAATACTGTTTATACTTGATCTGTATCAATGCTAATATTGGATTAGTTAGCCCTTACTCAACCTCTAGAGAGTACCAGAGAGAGGACAGTAACTAATTCTTTATAATTTTCCATACTAGATTAAAAACTATTGATGAACTTGGTAGGTTATATACTGAAAGCTTTCAATAAATGAAACTTCAATTACAGTTAAGCAAATTTAAATATTAAACTATTACAAGCATAGCTTTAATTTTAATCTAAAAATGAATCAAAATCTCAAATTTGCTTTAAATATCCTGCAAATCCATGTAGATTAAGAATAAAAGCCACAGCATAGTACAGCCAAGGCTCTCCGAGGACACAGCTCTTTGTACGCTGGCCCCTAGACACATACCCATCACTGATCTTGAATTCATCCTCACTCTCTTCTTCATCTAGGTTGCTATCACTATCGAGATCATTAAGTCGCCGGCGTTTCTTCCTGCGAGCAGCAGCTGCCCTCTGGGGCCGTTTATTTTCCTTTCGTTCTTCATCTAAAATCGTCGAAATGTCTTTCCCACGGTGACCTGTGATGGTGGAGATATCTTTTCCTCGGCCAACTCCTGAAAGGAAGAGGTAACTGCATGTTTATTGAACCTTCTCCATAACTTTAAAGAGCAGCAGCAGCTGCTCCTTTGCTTAATTGTTTTTAGAACTATGCAGGCTCATTACAACATCAGCTGATAATGCTCTAAAGAAAGAATTAATGTGCCTATCTTACTGTGTACAAGTTCACAGGCCAGAGACTCCTAGTTTACATTTGACTTACCCTACCACCAAGTGATGCCCACCCCACCCCTCTTTTCACTCACTGCCTTTTATTTGGTGGAAGGCTGTTTAAAGCCGCTCTGTGCAGCCCATGTTGGTCCTGAACTCTGATCCTTGTGCCTCACCCTCCTGAATTATAGATTTGTATCGCCATACCTAGCTCATTACTCTATTTGTATGAGTGATGTATGTATGTACAGCACATACATGCCTGATACCCAAGGTCAGAAGATGGAGTCAAACTCCATGGAACTGGAGTTAATATAGTTGTAAGCTATAAAGTAGATACTGGGAACCAAACACAGGTTATCTGTAAGGGCAACAAGTCTCTCAATATACTTTTCTTCATGGATGGATGGATGGACAGATAGATAGATGTGTGTGTGTGTGCGCGCGCACGCTCTCATATATTCCAAGGCATACTTATTGAGATAAGAGGACAATTCTCACGAATTAGTTCTCTTCTGTCATTTGACAAGGTCCAAGATCTAACTCAGGTTGTCAAAACCGTGTGCAAATGCTTCAACCCACTGAGTGACCTTGCTAACACTCAATTTTCCTGGCTTTTAAGATTTAAAAAAATCCACGTATTATGTGTGTATGCTTTTTAAGTGAATGCTATATGTGCCTGAGTCCCATCAGAGTCCAGAAAAAGGAATCAGATCTCTAAGAAGCAAAGTTATTTGCAGTTGTAAGTTACTGTGAAAGTTTTACAACAGAGAATTTGTTGCCCTTACAGATGACCTGTGTTCAGCTCCAGCATCTACTTCATAGCTTACAACTATATAATTGCAGTTCCATGGAGCTGGACTCCATCTTCTGACCTTGGGTATCAGGCATGCATGTGCTGTACATACATACATACATACATACATACATACATAGGTACTAGGAACCAAACTCTAGTCCTCTGAAAGAGCAGCAACTGCTCTTAACTGCTGAGTCATCTCTTCAGACCAATCTTTTAAAGAAAGTAACTCAGGGATTTCTGATTTAGCCACAAAGTTGTCCAACTGTCACCAATAGCCAATCTGAGACCACTCTCCTCACTCTGAAAAGAAACCTCATACCTGTTAGTAGTTGCTCAAGAATCTTCTTGAATAAGGATAGAAAAAAAATTGATAAAGATGTAAATAAAAGACACAATTCTGAAAGGCTACAATGTTAGTTTCTATATTAAAAAAAAAAAGGCTTACTGATCCCATTCTTAATATTTCACAGTAACAAGTGGAAAGCAGAAAATTCTACATCAGAGCATTAGTAACTGCTTATATAATGCTTTAACAAACAACCTTCAGATTTTTCTATAATGCTGTTTTGAAAGGCAATTAAGGCCAGCCATGGTGGTGCATGGCTTTAATCCCAGCATTCAGGGGGAGAAGCAGGAGGATCTCTGTAAGTTAAAGGCCAGTCTGATCTACACAGTAAGTTCAGGACAACCAGGACCACAGAGAGAGAGACCCTGCCTCAAATGAAACAAATGAAAGGGAGGGAGGGAGGGAGGGAGGAAGGTGGTAATTAAATGAGTAAATCGATTTTTAACAGATTTCTACCAGTCATTAAATTTTGAATTATCCATAAATTGAGGCTATGTAGTTATAAGACAATACAAAAGTTTCCTGAGTATTCTAATTAGAAACAGATAGAAATTGATCAATAAAGGAAACTAATCTTTTGTATTATATCATACAAAAAATTAATAATTACTAAGTTCTGACTTAATATACTAACCCTACGTCAACAGATTACTTTGAATTTGAGACAGTTTGTTCAGTGTTAGCATTGGAGAGAATAATCTGTTGGTAAAAAATTATGTGAAAAAGGTACCAGATAAACACATACCTCCTCCGTCAGCCTCTTTAATATCATCTTCTATAGCTTCATCAATTGCTTCATCAAACTCATCAAATCTAAAATAAGCAATCAGATCCTGAGATGTATGTTTGATTTCTATAGACCACCTACACAAAGTAGCTTCAATAGTCTGTTTTTGTCCCCATTCCAACTCACATGTGACGATCTTGAGGCATGGTTCACTCAAGAATATGATTAATGTCCTCATTAAACAGGAGAAAAGAAAAGAGGAAACAAAAATCTCATGGCATCTTCTGCCTTGTGACGGTAAAGCAGGAGGAGATATAATCTACCTATCCAATCTATCTATCTATCTATCTATCTATCTATCTATCTATCTATCTATCTATCTATACACATGCAGGCCCACACCAGACACTAGATTTATGAGAACTTCTATCGTGTGAGCACAAAGCATGGAGGTACCATTGATAAGCCAGAAACAGGCTCTGAAATCTGTCTCACAAATCTCTTTGATCTTGGACTTTATGAAGGCTCTGGAACTGAGAAATGAATGTATGCCTTTGGAAAGCTATAGAAATGAATGTATGCCTTTGGAAAGCTATAGAAATGAATGTATGCCTTTGGAAAGCTATAGAAATGAATGTATGCCTTTGGAAAGCTATAGAGTTGAGAGTATTTCTACGTAGGAAGGCAGAAAGATCCATACAGTATCAGTGTGTGTGAAGTACGTGCTCTACCAAGCACAGGCGCGCACGCACACACACACACCACATATATATACACATACATTCTAGACAATCAATAAACAAGTAAAAGCTTCCAAAGAATCAGTAAAGTTTTAGACTCTTTAGATAATATATATCTTAGGTTATTATATAATTACTATTAAAAATAAGTGTGTTGTTAAATTCATATACAAGTTATCAAATTTTACAACTAGATAAATTTGCTTTTGCTCAAAAAACTGCTTTTTGGATTTAAAAATAAACGAGAAAAAAAAATGATCTTTATGATTGCTTTATATGGAAGATTCATCTTAGTTTGGGACTCAGGTGACCTAAGATGAACTCAGCCATACTAAATATACAAATAATTTCTGCTTGGAATCTTGTGCATACAAGTGCATACCTGTTGTGTGGACTGAATGTATGACCTTGCTCATGCTAGGGAAGGGCTCTACTACTTCTGAGCTACAACGTGGCCTTGCAGTCTTGGAGCCCAATACCCAAAGGTACGAAGTGACATAAATGTAATACTTAAAAATCACTAAGTTGGGAAAGCCATCCTTCTGTCTTGTCTAACTGGGAAAAAACAAACAAAAAACAGTTAAACTCTTTTACTATAACAGCTTTCTCTTCCTGTGTACCTGTAGCTTATACATTTCCTTGTTCTTGTCGATCTCCTTTCAAGTACATTTGCTTTGGATTTTTTTGCATCTTTTTTCTTTTCTTCTTGATCTTCAGAAAACTCGGGCTCCTTTAAAGATAAAAGTATACTGATATGTCAGTCCTTTGAGTTAGCAGCATTAATATCTACCTAGGCCGCATACATGAAAGGTTTGAAGACTTCCAAGATTATCTACCACAATGAATATACACAGCAAGACTACTTACACAAATTAAAAATATGGGTAACCCACAGATGAAATATTTCTGTTGATTTTTCTTATATTTCTGTGAGTTTATAATAGTCCATATTAAAATAACAAGAATGAAGTTTTTCTACAGTTTGAATCAGTTAACCAATAATTAAATGATACACATAAAACTGTGAATGCATATGTATGCTTAATTCATGAGATGATTTGATTTAAACTGAAGAACAACAACTTGGTGAACTACTTAAAGCTGTGATCTAATTTTGAAAAGAAGAGAACAGTAAAACTTCATTGGAGACCGCTGACTGTGGCGGCTCACACCTCTAATCCCAGCTTTCAAAACAAGCACAAGAGGTAAAGGCAGGTGGATCTCTACAGTCCAGGCCAGCCAGGGCTACAAACCCTGCCGAAAATCATCAACAGTAACAAAACCCACAACAAAAACAAGCTGGAAATTACTGAACATTTACTGATGAGGTACCCTTAATTATAGACTAATAAATGTTAAATAATGGTAGTTCTTCAAAGACATTAAATTATAATAGAAATTAAAGTTTCAGTAAGGGCCAGTTTAAAAGTAATATAGTCCCAAGCTATTCTTTAGTTATTTTATGCAAACTAACACATTATAAAGCTAACCACAAATAGTCCCATTTACAATGAAACAATAGAACATTACCCCAAAGCAATGAGCTATAAATTTAGTTTAAATACAATAATCACATTTTTGGGTTATCTATTTATACATAATAATTTCAATAGTTATTTCTCTAACTGCTTAAAATGTCTAGCCTTAATAAAATAGGAATGTTACATATTAAAACATGACACACAATTCCATTAAACTTCAGAAAGCAAACAGCATCTCCTCTACAAATGCTATATAAACCTAGACTGGAAATAGCTCAATGGTTAAGGATGGTTGCTCTGAAAAGGACTCAGGTTTGATTCCCAGCACCCAGAGTAGCTCACAACCATCTGGAACTCTAGTTCCAGGGGATCTAGCACCCTCTTCTGACCTCTGTAGGCACTAGATGTACATGAGGTACATAGACATACAGGCAAAACACACATGCACATAGGATTTTAATTTCTTCTTCTTTTTTTTTTAAAAAACTATCAACTAGAAACTTACTTGTGGAGGAATGATGTTTTCAATACTGATACCAACATACACCAAGCGTTCTTTCCTTAAAATCAAGACCAAAAGTATAAAATTAATTTGTTAAAAATGAAATTCGTATGTAAACAACATTTCAGATAGTAACAAAATTACAATGTAATGGTACTTAAGAGGATGTTATCAATATCAAAGTGAAACCTTATTAATAGAGAATTAGTATAGATGCAAAGCACAAACTTCCTTACATATATGAAAGCTGTACTTCTGAACTGAAATAAACAAAGAAACTTCAAACTGTGAATTGACAAAGTGGTTAGACAGAAAGCTAACTCTGATTAGATAAAGGAGATCTTTGCATATTAGATGTTTTGGGTGATGTTCTGAGTGTAGTATACAATTGTAAGAGGCAGGCAGATTTCTGAGTTCGAGGCCAGCCTGGTCTACAGAGTGAGTTCCAGGACAGCCAGGGCTACACAGAGAAACCCTGTCTCGAAAAACCAGAAAAAAAAAAAAAAAGACTATGGTAATAAACATCACTATAGAATAATGACTAACAAACAATACATAACAAAACCATTTCGCGGCTCCAGTGAATGACACTGAAGCCACTTGTTCCTTGCTCTGGAGATGAAAAGCTACAATGGAAATGCACAGCTGTGCATTCAACAATGCAAGTTAAGATACCCATCAAGTCAGACAACAAGGGCACACATCCTTAATGACATCAAGTACAACAAAAACCAAAACAATACACCAAAACAGCTCCATACAACAGGTGTTTGCTCTGGCCCTCTCAATGTTAACCCAGTACAGCAAAAACATCTGAGCTCTGAATACCAAAGTGCATCAAACTGAAGAGAAACTGTTCTTTCTGGCTTACTGTAATTTTCCTTCTGAAAGGAAACTAATGCATTTACTTGTCTAGAGCCTTTGGAATGCAGCCTCTAATATGTTATGAACTCCAGGCATTGATAACAAGAATCTTCTAATTAGGCGGTGAAGCTATTACATTTATGAAAATGACACAATAACTTTAATTAAAACTTTTTAAAATATCAGAGTGTAGGGCTGGAGAGATGGCTCAACAATTAGAAACACTGACTGTTCTTCCAGAGGTTCTGAGTTCAATCCCCAGCAACCACATGGTGGCTTACAACCATCTGAATGGGATCTGATGCCCTCTTCTGGTGTGTCTGAAGATCTGAAGACAGATACAGTGTACTCATACATAAAATAAATAAATCTTTTTTTAAAAAAAGATAGTTAATA
This sequence comes from Rhynchomys soricoides, assembly GCA_019843965.1. Classification (NCBI taxonomy): domain Eukaryota; kingdom Metazoa; phylum Chordata; class Mammalia; order Rodentia; family Muridae; genus Rhynchomys; species Rhynchomys soricoides. The sequence continues at coordinate 4,488,113 of JADRCH010000193.1, read as the reverse complement.
CTGAACAAGGCAATCAGAATATCTCATGATTTGAACTGTCTCTGATATTACATATGTGGGATACACATCTGTCCTTACAATAATCACATTCATTGAATTACTAATTTTCTCCTTTAAACTTTCAAATTGCTTTCACTTGCCTACTATTTCAATTCTCAATTCAGCTGAAGAGACATTTGCTCATGTTCATCATGGATAGATTTATACCAAGCTTGGAAATCCACAGATAGCATAAGGTATGGCTTTTGCCCTCACAATTATCAACTGACTACAGATCATTCCCAACTCTACTAGAAACAGAAAAAGGTCTAATTTCATCAAAACAGAGAACTTATGGAAGGCTTTAAATGGATTTGCTGTTGTACAGAATTTGGAAGGTAGACATGATTCCTCATCCCGGTCTCCTGTTAGGAATCTTTTGGCAGGATGCTACCCACCCAGTCTCACTACCTAGATGAGTGAGGCTGCAGACCTTACCATAACTAGCAACTCCACTCTTTCAAAACCTTCAGTTTTATACATCCTGTTGTCTGACTCCACTAACTCCATTCCCAGGTTACCCCACTTTATATACTAACCTGTACAACTTTTGGACTCTAGTAAAACTTCAGCTCACTCTGGCCCCTATTAAGCACTGAATGTGACGAGCCCTGGTATCTGGCTCACACTCCACAGTGCATCATTAGAAACACTCATTTGCACACTTCCAAACACCATGTCTTTTTTTTTCTCCTTCCACTGTTCTACCTGGGAAAGTCCATCCCCAATTAAACTCAACTCCCTACCAAGCAAAGCACTAGTAACTGTAGTCCAGAAGAAAAGATATTTCTGAATTCCCAAACTACATCTGACACCAGACATTTATAAACCACAAAATAGAGGTTTCTTTTCCTTTTTTTTTTTTTTTTTTAAAAGATGTATTTATTTATTTTATGTGCACGAGTACACTCTAGATGTCTTCGGACACACCAGAAGAGGGAATCAGATCCCATTACAGATGTTTGTGAGCCACCATGTGGTTGCTGGGAATTGAACTCAGGACCTCTGGAAGGGCACTCAGTGCTCTTAACCACTGAGCCATCTCTCCAACCCAAAAATAGAGGTTTCTAAACCAGCAGACTCCAGAGCCAGACTGCAGATCTGTAGACATTTGCTAGGTAGTCACTAAATAGTCGTCTACAGACTGTGCAGCCATGTAAGGAAGAAACAGTATGTGCTTTCTCAGGTTGAATACACTGCCTAATATAAAGCAGGCATTCGAATAACTGTGGTTTACATGCCCAATACAAAGGAGAAAACAATGGGGTGCGGGGCGGGTGCTCTTGTCCTCTGAAGATGGATGAGAGCTAGAGGGAGCATTGCAGAGACTACAGGAAGCCACCTCAACTCTACCATCACAAGGGTCACCCTACTTCCAGCCTCCCGACTGCAGCATTCCAATTCTCATTCATTCTTGACATACAGGGCCTATTTTTTGAAATGAAGAGTACATCCTTTTATGACACCACTACTACGTACAGTGAAAACATGGGATTCCCTAGCCAGGTATGCAAAGCTGTTGTTTGCTATCTGGACTTCCTCTGCTTTCCTGGAGCATCCCATTCTTCTACCCTGTTTCCCAGTCTCCCCTTGCCCACGGTGTTTCTGAACATCAATTGGAACTGTCTCTTCTAGGTCTACCTGCAAAACCAAATTTATCTTCCAAGGCTTTCCTTGATAATCCAGCTTCTAGGAGAATTAAATGTTCCTCCATGATGTTCTAGGATTGTATTGTATTGAATCAATCTCTCTCTCTCTCTCTCTCCACACACACACACACACACACACACACACACACACACACACACACCCCAACAGCTCCCTATTCTCTGTATCTGTATTCTCTAGTAGAATGTGAGTTCAATGTTACCAGACATGTTCAATGTTATTTATTAATCTGTTCTATTCAGTTGAGTATACAGTAGATTTGAACGAATGTTTAGAAATAGAGTGATCAAAGAAAGTACAAATGAATATATTTTGAATCCCTAGTAATTATTAGGCTCAACGTCAACTTCAACTGTTTTAGTCTACACTGCAGTGGCATAATGAAAACAGTATATTTTACTGTCATTAAGACACGGTCTAGCAATGGTCTTCATTTACTAGGGTTAATAAATAGAGCCCACCCAAAGAGATGACATGAGCAAACATTATAAGCAGGCTCTTAGGATTTTCTTGTGTTCAACAATAGTTAAGTATATTTCCTCCACAAGATGTGGGACAATGCTTTTCCATAGTAGACTGATCTTCTACACAGTGGGTTGGCAAACTTGTGTGTAAAAGGACACACAGTATTTCAAGCTTGGGAAGTCATCAGATTTCTGCTGACTGCAAAAGCACCCATAGTTAAGCCCACCAAAAACTGTTTTAGTAAGGTGTATTTACTTTATTGGATATGAAATGTGAATATCATGTCATTTTCCTACATCATGAAACGATTTTATGTTTTCAAAACTGTAAAACCCATTCTTACTAAGCAGTGCAAAGAGCAGCAGCAGATTAGATTTACTTGCTATATAGCTTGCCTGTCTTTGATTTAGATGGATGTGTTCATCTAAAACTGCAAGACAATTTTACTGCCAAATTCCCAAGGAAAACACTGACACATATATCAATTTACCTTCGCTCTGCACGTTCTTTCTTCTTTAAGGCAACGTCCAAATCTTGCAACTGTTCTTCTAATTTCTCACACAGTAGTTTCTGAAGGAGCAATGTGTACATGTTATTTTTAAGACCAGAATATAAGCATACATCACATGCTTAATATCAAACCTAAGGCTATTAAGTCATGAGCTGAAAATGGCTACATGGTGAATGAATACTGAAACACAGTTTGTTTAAAAAGGTGCTTCAGGATCCACTTAACAGGTGGTGAGCAGGGTACTTCTATAAGAAAACATGCCAGTCAAACAAAGCATTATAAAAACAAACAAAAGAGACACACTCTGTGCTTGCCCTGCTTTCACAGGTCAAAACTGTACTCTGTCCTACTATTCAAAACAAGGCTGTACTAAAAACAAAAAGCTATCAAAATATTTTAATATATATGACATATATATATATTAAAACATGTTACTATAAAAAAATAAAAATACATACAAACCAATGCTACTCAGTAACTGGATGAAAACAGTGTAAAAGATATCATACATAAATTAAGCTATGCTAAGCCAAAGACTGAAACTTCAGAGAAAAAGGCATAAAACCATTCTGTTGAAAACACAATGAGGTTACACTTGCGAAACAATGCTCCCAGTTGGTGCAGTGAATAGAAATTTACTGTTCTTTGGTTTTACCAGAAAGTATGAATCAATACAGAACAGACTGATGTTTCTTCCAGTGCTACCAACAAAAAGAAACACAGTCATGAAAAACGATCTTTTAAGAAGGGGGGGGTAAACTACAGAAACACTTACTTTATGTATATCTATCCAAAGTATGTGCTATTTATATTTATTACAAATTCAAGGGAAAAAAGATGGTCCTACAAAAGCCAGATGCTTTAGAGAAGACAAGAGTGAAACCTAACACACTAGTAGAAGGTAGGGGCCCAATCAAGAGGTAAACACCTGTGACAACTGCTTTGAAAATGAAAGCTGTTCAACAGCCAGCAGTGGTGGCGCACGCCTTTAATCCCAGCACTCAGGAGGCAGAGTCGGGCGGATTTCTGAGTTCGAGGCCAGCCTGGTCTACAGAGTGAGTTCCTGGACAGCCAGGGCTACACAGAGAAACCCTGTCTCGAAAAACCAAAAAACAAACAAACAAACAAAGCTGTTCAACAACCATTAAATACAACTAATGGACTGACTATAAAGCTGAGGGCTGGAAACAGTTAGGCTGGGGGCCGTACATGTTGGCAAGGAGGGCAGAACCATTCTCCATCAGGGATAATCATCAGAGGAGGGCGGAGGCAGGCGGTATGGTATCCACTGTCACAAGAATCACACAGAAGAATCTGAAATAAAGCACAGTAATTATCAACATCTGCATTCTGTTAAAGGATGGCATCTCTTCCTCTCCTCTTTGAGCCTTAGATGCCTTGCTCTAATAGTGCTGGTTAGGCTGGTAGCTGCTACATACCCCAGGCTGGTCTTAAACTATCAGCGCTATTCCTGTCTCAGCCTCCAGGGTGTTCAGTTCGTATAGCAATGAGAAGACGCCAATTCTGGTGACGCCAACAACATTTCAGAATTTCTTAGTATACTACCACGAACTGTATGGTATCTGTATAAAGCCAATGAAACAGCTCTGATCATGAGAGAGATGAAAAAAAATTTTTTTTTACATTGAGCCAGGTGTGGGGTTTCAAACCTGTAATCCCAACACTAGGGAGGCAGAAGCCAGCAGATCTCAGGGTCTTAGGCAGCCTGTGTATAGAATGAGTTCCAGGACATCCAAGGCTACAGAGAAACTCTGCCTCACACAAACACATACAAAGGATTTTAAAAGTGAAAACCCACTCCCCCTGAGCCATCTCTTCAGCCCCACAGGCACAGCACGATGCCTCCTCCTTTCCCTTTCCCTTTTGTTGTTTCTGAGACTGGGTCTTGCTATGCACCTCTAGCTGTTCTGAAACTCACTATGCAAATAAGCCTGGCTTTGAACTCACACAGCTCCACCTGCCTCTGCCTCCCAAGTCCTGGGATTAATGGCATATGCAACTACATCAGGTTTTAATTGTATTAAAACCACCATAGAAAAAGGAAACATAATATTAATACAGATTATTAGTGGTAATATTAACTTTTATCACTTACAAGAGTATCTACTTATTTTTTTACTTTGAAGTTCCACTGTTTTTACTTTCTATACTTCTACCTTCAAAATAAGTCCCACTGAGCCTTGTGACTAATGCCTGGAATCCCACCTACTAGGGAAGTGAGGGCAGAAATATCCAATTTTGAGACCAGCAAGGGCAATATCTTGAAACTCTTCTGGGAAAAAAATAAAAACAAAACAAGCTGGGGAAAGCAATTCCATGGTAGATGTGTGACAAGAATGCACTCAAATCACCAGTAACATACAAAAAATGAACACGAGCAAAAAACAGAATGAAGGAATAAACAAATAAATCCAGGCCATATTCAAGGGGAGGGGCCCAAGTATTCTAGGACTAGGAGTATCACGGGATTTAGGGATATTAAACAAAACTCACTATAGTAATTAATAAATTCATAGGTATTTTAAAGGAAGATATAATCAAGTCATGCAAATGTCTCTCTTTCACAGCTGCCCACTAATTTAGTGTCTCTCATGAGCTTGACTTCAACCGCGATGACTATAGCACTCTGCTTATGATTTTCTCTCTTCCTCAAACCCTTGGTACTGGAGTCTACAAAGAAATCTCTACTCAATTATTTCTATCAATATGAACTAATGAATATTTCTTCTTTGAGTTACCATTAAAATCTATTGTTTAATTTGTGGAGCGGTTTCAGCCATGGCTCCATGGCTCCATGAGCCTTTCCGCTTCTTTCTGTGCCCTTAGGGCTTGTCTGTATCAGGGTCTGCATGGGAAGCATCTTGCTACCCTCTTGCAGGTGCACAGTGCTTTAGACATGCCTTATACGTTCCTGCTGGGACTGAGAAGTTCTAATAATATTAGGAAGCCCTGCTTCCTTTATTCCAGATGAATTTATAAAACAAGGTCTGGGAAGTCTGAGAACTTACTGTAACAGCCTGTCACTAATATTAAGTTCTCACAGAGAGAACTTAATAGTCAGTGACTGTATATGTATACACACACACACACACACACACACACACCCACACCTGTATTTCTACCTATATTAAAATGAATTCACTATAATCCCTCCAACTCTACTCCAGCACCACAGAGTTCAGGTTACCATTGGTCTTACTAAAAGAAAGGGCCTGGCTCCACTTATCTATGCTCTGTATTTATTTGTTTAACTCTGGTATACATGGTCTTTCTGAAGTTCTAGCCCATTCCACGAAGGACAGAGTTAAGGCTGGAAAACTACCTTCTTCTTGCTCTGTATAATAGAGAGTCACCACTTGATCCCAACTATCAATAGTGGTGTCTATCAACTCTAAAATTAATTGATTGGCATATGTGGACTAGGCCAGGTACCCAATTCTAATCATCACATTATTTGTACAGGAAAATGTAATCTAAATTTCAAATTAAGACAATTAAAAATAAACTTTGCGATTTCATTTCCTTCTAAAAGGAAAACTTGTCTTAGATTGCAAGAAAATCTCAAATTCTACTAAATGATTATCACTATATAAGAATTTCCAAGTCTCAGGCAATGATTCATTACTTAACTAAAACAACTAGCACAGACAAAAATTTATTACTTTTCTGTTCACCAAGACAAGGTTCATATATTTTATACACTAATACAATAGTGGCTTATCATTGCTTCTAATTTTGGTTTCGGGTTACCTCCAAGTGTGAGGACTAAGAAACCCACCAGATCACAGATCTTCAGTTTAACATTATCTTTGCCACGGTAAATAGAAATGGGATTTCCCAGCTACTTAAAGTGAGAAAACTAAAAGCCTATGGATGTCCTTCCTGTCATTTTTGCTCACTCCACTTATTTCCTCATACTTGTTTCGTCCCCAACGTTTATGTTTTAAAGCCATCTGTTGGGGTGGGGCAGGAAACGGTATGACAACACAAGCACTACTGATCTTGCAGCAGCCTCACATCTTCAAACAGCCTCAACACGAAAGCCTTAACTTTCACAGCCTGGCTCGTTGTGGTAGTTGTGGTTTTAAGTGTCCCTCCTCGGTCTCTAGCACTGGAATATTTTAGTCCTAGTCAGTAGGGGATTGGGGAGGATTAGCAAGTGTGATCTTGGTCAAGTAAAGTATGTCCCTGGATGTGGACTCTGAGCTTTCAAGAGACTTAGTTAGGATGCCTGAAGTGTGCTCTCCGCCCCTGCTTGTGGATTAAGATGTGAGCTCGAGATGCTTCCCCAGCTACCCTTATCGCCATGCCCTCTGCCATCAATAACTCTAGACCTCTGGAGTCACAGCCCACCCAAACTCTTCTAAGTTGCCTTGGTCAAGGTGCTTTATCACAGTAATAGAAAAGTAAACACGGGTTAATTGTAACTGCCCACTTAAGGCTAGCCATGGCCAACAATGAAACCCCATCTCAAACAAACAAAAAACAACAAAAAGAAAAACAAAAAAACAAAAACAAAAGAAACCCAAAAAGCAAACAAAACAAAATAAAATTCAAATCATGATCAAACCTAGGAGCAGAAGTTCACTCCAAATAACCACAGTATAGCCATCAGATGAGCACTGCTCTCTTAGCAGGTACATACTAGTTCTGGATGGTTGGGAAGGCCACACTTTTTGCAAGGTTCATCGTCATCTGGAAGGACGGCTTCTTCACTTTCCTTCCCTTGCTCCTCTTCCGAGGCTGCAGAGGATTTGTCACTCTCAGACCCTTCACTTTCATCATTGCTGGAGTATTTCCACCTGCCACGTGTCCGAGAGCCAGTCCATCGAACTTTGCCTTTGGGTTTTACCTTACATAATTAAAGATGATAATTAGACATAAAATTTTTCTCATATTTCTCCAGACTACAATGTCCCTTGGAGAGTATTTAGCTAATACAGAAAGGAAAGATGAAACTGTTATAGTTCTGTCAACAAGTCTATCTACTACTAAGTTTTGGTATGTGTTTTCATTATTCTTTTCTGCATGGGGGGAGGGGGTTCTTAAAAATGTCCAAATAGCTGTACTGATTTTAGTCATACATTTGGGTGGTTGTTTCCCATTTTTTCACTTTCACAATGTACCCTCATAGATGTTAATGTTTACATCCATTTCTGTGGTTAGGATAAATTCCTTGAACAGGATTCTGGGTCAAAGGCCATGAACACTTAAAGGCTATATCAATAGCAGGAAGATAGACTGACATGCTTATTTTTTCAAAAATTTAAGTTCTAAATTACAAACAAAAAAATTAAAGCAGATCAGAAATACATATAAAAAATTCCAACAGCCTTTGAAATTACTATGGTCCAGAGATGAAGCTGATCATGGTACGTCACCTAGTTTCAGTCTTTCCTATTTCACTTCATTACTATGCTACAGGCCTCTAGGAAAGAACTAAATAATTCCAACATAAGAAAAATGGGTTTCGAAAGAATTCAAATTCCACTTTTTAAGGAACAAAGGATAAATGACAGTGAATAGTAATGTGGCCATTAAAATGAAAAAGTAGTATTTTTTACAGCAAACTCCCATGGAATAAAGTCTTAAGAGTTGATTTTGGTAAAAAGTAAGGTCATAGAAAATTCCTGCTTATAAAACAAATGATTAAAATGAGGAAAGTTGGTGAGTTTTGTACCCTGGTAATGGTGGTCCAGTGACAGGGCGTCTGAAGGGCAATGTGACATAACAATTTTACAATAAACATGCCCCTTGACCCAGTAATTCCAATTCCAGGAGTCTATTCTAAAGAAATACTCACTCATGTCCAAAAGGATCTTCAATGCAGCATTGCCTGTAATAGTGAAAAATGGGAAACAACCTAAATGTCAATTAATAAGGGAGTAATTAAATAAACTGAGGTATATCCACACTATTAAATACTAATGTGGCCATGAATAAATATAAAGACAGTACTGTTAAGTGGAAAAACTCACAGTAAAATAAACAGGTTTGATCCAATTATTTTAAAAATTTAATGAACATGAATGCTTGGAAAAAGGCATGAAACAACGTGTATACAAAACTGGTAATATGGGCAGTTTCCTTTTAGCATCCTACAGGCTCCTTATTAGTGGGCTATCTAATATAGAGTGCATTCGTAGAACTACTTGCAATAGAAAAGTAATCTAAAAGATGACATTGTATGGTTTGAAATTTAGTATGTGGGTATAGTTATTGAAAAGAGAGGAAGATTTATTATTGTCTTTGAATGGCTATTTCAACACAAAGCTAAAAACAATTTTGACCTAAATTGGTTTTCTAATTAAAACTGAGAACACAGGCTTGCAAGCTGGCTCAATCAATAAAATGTTTGCCACACAAGCATGAAGACTGGGTTCTGGATGCCCAGAACCCACACAGAAAGCCACACATGGCAGTGTGCTCCTGTAACCCTGGGGGGTGGCAGTAGAGACATGTGGATTGCTGAAACTCACAGGCAGCTGAGTTGAACCCTTGAGCTTCAAGTTGTTTCACAAAATAAAGGGTTGAGGGATAAAGAAGTCACCCAGTGTACGTACGTACAAACACACACACACACAGAGTCCACATACACATACATATATTACATATACACACATGCAAAAAACAATTAATTGAAAACATGATGGCCAGCAAGCATAATAGAAAGAAATAGAAAGAAAACATAATGGCTCAGTGGGTAAAAGCACTTGCTGCCTGAATTTGATCCCTGCGATCCACATGGTGGAAGGAGAGAAGACACTTGCAAGCCCTTCTCTGATCTCCACATACATATATCAGAGACTAATAAAGTAATTGAAAATTTTTCTCCATTAAAAATTCGGTGGAAGTTTTTACCTTGCTTGCTTTAGAATTTGTATCCTTCTCTGCTTTCTTCACATGCTCCTTCTTGTCTGCTGTTTGCAAAGACGCCGGCTCTCCTTCCACTCCATCTTCTTCAGCTCTTTTCTTATCAGCTTTCTGGACTCTGATTTCAGCAACTTTCGCTGTGGGCCTAGATATTCTTGGAGACCTTCTTAAAGTTCGACCCACGCTTGTTTTCTCTTCTTCCTTCCCTGCCTTCTCTTCCTTGCCTTCCGAGTCTACAATTTGGGGGGGGAAATCTGGCTTCTTCTTCCGACTGGATATCCTAATTGTCAACTTGATGCCTTCCTTCTTCCTTTCAGAGGTGATCTCTGTATTTTCTGAAGCAGTACTGTTTCCTTCAGAAACTAACTTATATTTAAATTTGTTTTTCTGCACAGAGCCCTTTGTTTCAGAAGTATCCTCCATGCCAGAGGTTTGGGCATTGTCCAGTTTGGCCATTTCCACCCTCGAGGACTCAGAAGCCTCTTTTAGAATTTTTGGGCTTGCATTTTCAAGGGACTGTCCTTCACTTGAACCTCTACTACAGTCTACATCTTTTTTTCCTGAGGTCTGTTTCTCCTTGGCCCCAGTCATCTCGAGTAGGAGAGGAGTTTCAGCCACTTCGCAAGGACCTGACTTTTCTGATTCTAGAGCACCCCTTCCAACTTCTTCTGGTATTGGACTCAACCTTTGTATGTCCTTATCAACAGAGGACTTCTTGGCCCTTTCAACCATTTCCAGGCATTCTATGCCTGGGGTATGGTTCTCACTCTTACTTTTGGGGGCCTTCTCTTCAACTTTCATAGTGCAGGGTTCAGTGGCAGACAAAGTGGGTTTTAAAGAGAGATCCGTGGCTTTCTCAGAAGGCTCGAGAGGCATCTCCGTGTTTGGAAGAGCAGGCTCCTCTAACCTTCCTTTCTGACGGTGGCTCTCTATGTCAGATACAGAGCTATCTATACTCTTCCCTAGAGGGACCTCTTTCTCAAGCTCACTTGTCTTTGTGCTTGTTATGACAGAATTGAAGCACTCCGCACCATTTCCCTCCATGCTGGCATTTCCATCCTTAGCAGGGATGTTAGAGCTATCTTCCTTTGTATCACTAAGCTGTGTTTCCATTTGTTCTGTCTTAAAATTTGAAGTCACCTTGTCATCATTAATTTCTCCATTCATAAGTTGTTTCCCTTCATGACTCAAAGCACTGATGGCAGAGACCCGTTTACAAGTCTCTTCCTCTTGTTTTATGTCATCTTTCAAAAACTCTTTTGTTGGAGTAGCTGATTTACACAAAGGTCCTTTGACTGGACTGTCAAAATCATCACTCAGCTTAATTTCACGTTTCTTCAGTGGTATCTTGGCTTGCTGATCATTTTTAAGCTTCTCTGTTTCCTCAGTAGATTTCTCTGTGATGTCTTGAGAAGATTTGATGTTGCTACCAAAGTCTGCTCGCTCGGGATCCTGTGAGCCCAGCCGCTCCAAGCTGCTTTTGAGATCTTTTGGGTCCACTCTGCATTCCTTTGCTTCTATTTTAATGGGTTTGACATTTTCCTTGAAGGAATCACTTTCCTCTCTGATAATCTTTGTTTCCTCAGTTTCTGGCAGAGGCTTTTCTAACTTTACAATGACTGGCAGTTTTACAAGCTCCTTTTCATCTGCTTTCTCAATTTTCACAGCTGGTTCTAGAGCACTGGCTGCACAACGCTTTCCAGAATCCATTGACCGCTCATCACCTTCTGTCTTTTCATTTTCTTTTGACTCTAAAATCAGAACAAAAATTTATGAACACAAGTTTCTAGGTTAAAAAAATATCTTAGACAATACAATACTCATTTCAATTTCATTATGAAGCCTGGTGTAACTAAATATTTTGATTTAAAAAACCTGACAATAAAAAGAAAAACTTGTGAGTCACAATTTCTAGATGCTGAAATATAGATTCAGGTGTCTGCTTTCTATATTTAGTGTCAGTGTTCTGGATGGAATGCAAATATTTATACAGTTTAAGTAATGTATCCCAACTCAAGGGCTGTCTCAAAAACAGGAACTGGAAATGCTGCATAAAACAGGTCTAGAAGGTCAAACTGGTTTTATAAAGTAAGAAACGTTCTTATATACAAGTTACTGAGTATTTCAGTCACCAAGGTAATAAAAGCACTGTAGTGGGAAAATGAAAAGAAATAAAGAAAATGCCCATACTCCTATACCCACAGCAAGCTTCCAAGTCAGGTTTGGTTTCTCTATCTTTAATTTTGTATATTTTCCACAAAGCTGGAGTCACATTGTCCTATTTTTTCAATGAAACATTTGCATTTTTTTTTTTTGCTGATGGGTAACTGGGGACAGAGCCCTGGGTATTGAGCAAGCCAGGCAAGTGTCTGCTTCTGGCCTTATCAACAGTTGTAAAATGTCAGAATGTCTGCTCTAGCTGCCAGTTATTAGTATATAGTATGTATATTTATTATACATGTACAATATTACACATAAGGCCTACAGGAAGTGGCAGAAGCAAGCTCTCAATGGTAGCTAATATAATCAATCACATAATTGTCAAAACCTATTAAGCTCAATTAAAATTCATTCCATTTAAGTTTTAACTCTATTTCTCTATAAAAATGAATAATATCCTGGGTTTATCACGTATTGCTTTATGTATATTTTTAACAGCACTTACTATGCAGAATCCTAATTATTTATTCAAACTTTTATTTGTCCTGCTAGTCTAATAATTATTCCTCTGTGACAGAATCATAGATTATTTACTTATAAGACACTCAAAACACCTGATAATCTAAGTAAACTGTGATGGCAGAAAATTGTAACCCAAATGCAAAAAACAAAAAACAAAACCATTAACAATTTATAAAATATTTATTTTTTTATTGTTTTTAATTATGTATGTGTGCAGATGCACATGTAGACCAGAGGCATCAAATTCCTTTCAGCTATAGTTATGGGCAGTTAAGAGCTGCCTGAACTGGATGCTGGAGACCATATCTAGGTCTTCTGCAAGATCAGTACCTGTTCTCAGTCCCTGAGTCATCTCTTGTGTCTCTCATCAATAGCTCCTAAAATATATATGTGAACAAGTAAGAAAGTGAGATCCATGCAAAGTTTGACAGATTTAACAGGCGCTGTGCTAGTACACCAAAGAATTATTCACTGTACTTAAGACAATATTTACAGTACCAGATAAAACTAAAGCTATCAAAACGTAAAGGGCTATAGATATGTACCAACAATTCAGAGTAGTTAAATGGTTTCAACCGCTGAAGCTAGCTTAAATGGTACCATGAGAACCATGGGTTTGAGCCCCAGCACTGTGTACATCAGGGAGTAATATAGCACATGCCTGTAATCCCAGCACAGGGAAAAGAATACAGGAGTATTAATTATCCTTCAGTGATACAGTATGGGCTACATGAAACTCTGTCTCAAAAGTAAAAATGAACTATACAAACTAAACAATATACCCAAGAGAGTAAAATGCAATAGTAAGTGCTGTGTCTGTAGTGAAAGGCACATGTGTACCCAGCTGCACTAACAGTATAAACAAGTAAACTACTCAGTAACAAATGCTTCTGTTTATACCTGGAACTTCATTCTTGAAAGAAAGGCACATTGGAAAACAAATGGTTAAAATAGAATGTTAAGTACAAAAATAAGACATAAAACTCTACCACATAATTCCAGTAAATAAGCACAACAGTACCAATGGCCACACTAAAGGCCAGAAAGAGCATGGTCATAACAGCAACAGTGATGGTTTGGTCACACAGTAATTACTGGTATCTATTTTATTTTATTTTTTGCCTTATCCTTCTCAGGTTTTCTATAGTAAATATATAAGATCTTTTACAATCGCGTAAGTTAGAAGAAACATCAACTTAAGGTAGCCAACTGGTTTGTTCAGGATAAAGAGGTTTCCCGAAATGCAATGTACTAAACTCAAGACAACCCTGTACACTCATACCAAGACACCATCCCATTAATACTGACCTGTAATTAAACGACAACCATTGGCCCTACAGCGCCACGTTAACTTGGAAGTCTTTTTTACTTTATACATCAGCTGAGTAAAGCACATTGAACATTGTCCAAATGGGCCATTGGAGCTTAGAAAGCAAATCAGAGGAGAGCAATACAAACCAGATCTGTTCAAAAGTATCCCTCTAGATGCAGACAAGTTCGCACTCATCCAGTCAAGATATACTCAAAATTATTAACAAACAGGCGCATTACATTTGCTATGAGCAGAGTTCTGTGCTGCAGACAGCTATATATCAGGACAAAAGGAAGCAAAACTGGGAAGAGAAGATGACTCAGTAGCAAAGGCATTTGATGACAAATCTTATGACCTGTTCAAACCCCAAACAGACATGGTAGATGGAACCAACTCCTGCAAGTTGTCCTCTGATCTCCACACCTGTACAGTGGTGCTTCGATAGACACTAAATACATCTAATAATAATAAAAGAAGGGGTAGTAAAGATGAGGTAAAACTGAAGTAAAAGTGAAGGTAAAACAGAGAACTGCTATTCCAGAAAACCAGGGGGGTTCCCAGCACCCATGGCAGGTTAAAACCATAATTCTAGTTTCAGGGGATCCAATGCTCTTTTCTCGCTTCTTTAGGTATCAACCATACAGGTGGTGCACAGACAGATAAACACGTAGGCAAAGCACTCATACTCAAAAAAAATTTTTAAAATACTAAATGAAAATAAAAAACTGGGGCCAGTAGTAGAAAATGGAGGCATATAAAAATTTAAAAGGAAGACCCAACAAGACAGCTCAGTGGAAGAGGTTTGATCCTTGGAAACCACACAAAGGCAGGATGAAATGTGTGTGAATGTGAGTGCGTGCGCGCACACAAACACACACACACACACATACACACACACACATACATACAACCAATTTAGTGGCAGAATGCTCAGCCAACATGTAAACAAACAAACAAGAAGGAAGGAAAACAACCATACTAGTAGAGCTGGGCTGTAACGTGGGTACAGTGTGTGCCTAGAATGTGTCCCTTCAGCGCTTGCACCAGCCAACACCCATAAATCACAGATTCCCACAAAAACATACGTGAATATTTTTACAGACATTATTCATAGAGCCACAATGTAAAAATAACGCTTATGTCCAAGTGGAGAATGGACAAAAAGATGTATCACAAGGGACACCCTTCAAAGGACATATTGACAAAGTACATGTGGGTGAAGCTTGAAAACACGTTAAGTGAAAGACTCAAAACACAAAAGTAGCCTATAATACTCATTTCATGTATATAAAATGTCCTAATGAGACAAATTTCTACAGAAAAAGGACATTACCTTTTCCAAGGACAAAGAAGAGAGACAGTGAACAGCAGTGAACAGCTAGTAAATGATTACAGTTTCTTTTAGGGTTGATGGGAATGTTCTAGAACTAGCTCATGGCTATGGTTTCCTACATTGTGACCATATGAAAAACTAGTAAGTGTATACTTTTAAAATGGGTGTTTATCTAGGCCTTTTAAACCAAATACAAATTAAAGATATATTTGTAGACTAAATCAGGTCTGAGAACTGCCAGTCTACAGGTTCGTTTGTACTAGAGACTGTCAAATAACACTTCTTCATCTGCTTACATAGGGGCAGAAGCATATGACATAAAAATTAACAAAAGTCCTTCTCAGTAAGTAGGAGTAAAGCTATACTGAAAGTTAGTTGAGTTCACTTCAATTTCATTTTTTCTCAGAAGTTACTCTTTCATTTTTTTCTTCCTTCTAAATTAGAAAGCAGTGTATAATAACCGTGGTGGTTTGAATACGTTTGGTCCCTGGACTCATGGGTTTGAATGCCTGGCCCATGGAGAGTGGCACTATTAGGAGGTGTGGCCTTATTGGGGGAAGTGTGTCATTGTGGGTGTGGGCTTTGATGTCTCCTCCAATATTCAGGTTCAGACCAGTATGGATGGCAGTCTCCTTCTGATGCCTTCAAATCAAGATGTAGAACTCTCAGCTCCTTCTCCAGCACCATGCCTGCCTGCATGCTGCCATGCTTCCTGCCATGATGATCATGGACTAAACCTCTGAAATTGTAACCCAGCCCCAATTAAATGTTGTCCTTTATAAGAGTTCCCTTGGTTGTGGTGTCCCTTCACAGTGTTGGAAGCCCTAAGACAATTAACACGAGGTGAAACGGGGCATTAACTGTTTTCATGTTCTTTATGAGCACTGCAATACTTGCCCTGTAAGCACACCATCTATAAGCACATGCTGAACTCTCAACAAGCTTAACAGGAGAACATTCACGTGAAAGTCAACCATAGCTTGGCAGCTCTCAGCATGTGCTGCGTGCAACAGGTTCTAATATGAGTGGCATAAAATATCAGGTAGTTGAGACAAACTGAGGACAAGAGACCCACAGGGTTTATTTCAGAGAACAGGCAGGCCTCCTACAACAGGTGGAAGGGAGCAGCATCTGAGGGAGAGAACCCAAGGACAAGGCAGAGCAGAGGGGCAAACTCAAAAGTCCTAATATGAACACACAGGGCCATAGCGGGCGCTAACTGAAGAGGCAGTGTGGGGCTGATTGGGAGTTCGTGGATAGCACTCAGGAGAAAATGTAGAATTTGTCAAATGCAATTCTAATTACCTAAGTATGCAGTTGCTGGTACATTTTCAAGGCCATTTATTCAGATTTGTGCAGGAGTTTGTAGTAATGTGCTTCTGCTTAGCACCGACTACACAGAAATGAAAGAACCATCTTGCTGAGGTTAAGTCTAAAGTACGGCCATTTGTCTAACTGATTAAAAGACCTATTTGAGTTATAATGGCTTTAATATTCTTGCCATTGCTTATATACCATCTCTTCATTTTTGCCTAACTTCCAAATTGCACCTATAGCTTTACAATTTTGTTCTGTTTTGTCTTATGACTGTAACTACATCACACACTGCT
Source organism: Rhynchomys soricoides (assembly GCA_019843965.1). NCBI lineage: Eukaryota > Metazoa > Chordata > Mammalia > Rodentia > Muridae > Rhynchomys > Rhynchomys soricoides. The sequence goes on along the minus strand of JADRCH010000193.1, from coordinate 4,471,599 downwards.
GAAGACTGTTTATATTTCCTACCAAGTCCACCAGCAATGTTTGCTAATATCCACGAGTGATGACGTGAAAATGAGAATTTCATGTCTTTAGTCTCACCATGGGACAGATTATGATCACCACATCTAACAGGACAATATAAGAGATAACGTTTTGAAGGTTCAGCTACCCCTTAAGTACACAAAAGTACAGCATCATTGGGCAGAGAAGGGCTGGGGAGAAATGGCTCAGCTGGTAAAGTACTCAAGCATGAGTATTCAAGCACCAGTCTTGAGCCTGATGTTCAGTAGCCATGGAAAACCTGGGCACTGTCCTGTCTGCCTCAGAGCTGGAAAGACTGAGACAAGAGAGTAACTGGTGCTTACTGGTCAGCCATTACAGCTCAATCAGAGGGCTCCAGGTTGAATGAGAGAAATGAAGAAGAGAAGCAACACTGACCTCTGGTCAGATACACATACACACAAATACACACAAACATACACACACACACACACACACACACACACACACACACACAGTCTCAACCAGAACACCGAGTCGTCCAATAACAAACTACGTAACTTAAGGAAAGCTACTTACAGCAGTCTTTGTTTTACTTCCCTGATCTGGAAAAAAAATGAAGTAATTCTATCATCTCAATTATATAAGGCTCCCTTATCCATGGCTTTACTTTCTGTGGCTTCTGGTCCCACTCAAGTACAAACCTAAAGGAGAAAAGGTGGTCCAGGAGTGGGAGTGAGCCAGTGGCAGACCACATTCACACAGCTTGCTACAACGTATTGTTTAAGTGCTCCACCTTACTGTTTCTTATCTCTTTTCACTATACATCTATACACATTTATAAATTAAAATTTATCTGTATGGAAAAACTTTAACATAAATGTAAGTTTCAGCATTATCTGCAGTTTCTGATACCCACTTGGGTTCCTGAAAACTTATTTATCTAATAAAAATTAGGCAATTTAACACAAATTATTTTAGAACAAAATAGGCTCAAGTAAATGGCACACAGGTTATTGTATCCACTAACAGTGTAAGAGTCATAAAAACAACTATTTTCAGTCTGCTTTGTTTACTGAACTTCCTTCCCTGCAATTGTAATTCATATACAGAAGATGCCCAGTATTTAATAAATGAACGACGAGAGAACATCTTCTTGAGTATCCTCTGAATCCAAGAATTAAGATGAGCTTGGATAATACAGGAAGAGACCTCATTTCAGAAAAGAAAGAGAGAAAGAAAGAAAGAAACTTTTAAAAATAAACATTTTATTGTCAGAATAAGAGACACCAAAGAGTTCCTTTGATTCTGTCTTTGTTTTTGCAGTGTGAGAGGCTGACCCTGGAGCCACATGTATGCTCGGCAGATACTCTCCACTGTGCTCTGCTCAGGGTGGCAGGAAAGAGAAGAGCACAGAACCCCTGTGTCTACTCCTCATCCACTCTCTTACTGAGAAATCCTCCATCACAGGCCGTTTCTGTTTTGTACCAGAAAGCATGGTACAGAAAGCTGTATGAAAGGCCTTGGCACACTTGTTTAGAAGTAAGAAGAAAACAGCATCTACTCTGCCTTGCTCCTCCACATACAGACCTCTGACAAGTGGAGCAGCACCACACAGGTTCTTCTCAAAAAAAAGGCATCACAGCTACAGACAATATCATACCCACCAACTACTGTCAAGGGGACAATGAGCAAGCATTAGTTCCAGAAGTGCTCCTGTAGGCCACTTTTCCCCCTCTACTCTGAGGCCCCACATAGGAAGTTTTGAATAACACATTAGGAAGATTTATTTTACTGAGGAAAGTCAACAAGATGGCTTAGGGGGTAAAAGTGCTCATGAACATACGGTACACAGTCACTTGTGCGTGTACACACCCACAGGAGAAACAAAAAAAAAAAAAAAAAACTTTTAAAGAAATAATTTGTTTTGACTTTTAAACACCATCTAATTCAGTGTCAAGAGGCCCAGAAAGATGGCTCAGCAGGTCAAAGCATTTGATATGCAGGCCTAATGACCTGAATTCCAAAGCCCCAGAGCTTGTGTAAAGGTAGAGAGGACCAACCCCTCAGAGTCGGCCTTTGACTTCCACATGCACAATGTGGCAAACATGCCACTCCTCCGAGAACAGTAACTTTTTAATTTTTATTTTTTAAACGTGGGGTTGCAGGGTGTAGGAAATGTGTGCTTGTTGAGTACGAGTGATGGCAGGAGGATGCCAGAGGCACTGGACCCCAGCAGCTGGACATCCAGGTGGTTGTGAGCGACCTCACACCGGTGCTGGGAACCTATCAAGGTTCTCTGGAACAGCAGTACACGCTCTTAATCAGGGCCGCAACTAATTAACTATAAGGAAATGTAGAAAACCAAATTAAGAAAACTTTACTTTGTGTGTATGAGTGTTTTGCCAGCATGTATGGAAGTGTACCACAAGTATGCATTGTGCCTAGGCCAAAAGAGGGCACTAGACCCACTACAACTAGATTACAAACAATTATGAGCCACATGTGAGGGCTGGGAACCAAACCCAGATCCTCTGCAACACTATCAAGTGCTCTTGAAATGTTTTTGTTTTAAAGATTTGTTTATTGTATTTATGAGTGCACTGTAACTGTCTTCAGGCACACCAGAAGAGAGCATCAGATCCCATTACAGATGATTGTGAGCCACCATGTGGTTGCTGGGAATGGAACTCAGGACCTCTGGAAGAGCAGTCAGTGCTCTTAACTGCTGAGCCATCTCTCCAGCCCTCTTGAAATATTTTTTAAAAATCAAATCTAAAGTCTCCTAGCTCCTTTTAACTGTCTCTTAAATGTCTATTTTGCAGCTTGGTGGTGGTGGCACTAGCAGAGGCAGACACCTTTAATCCCAGCACTCAGGAGGTGGAGGCAGGTGGATTTCTGAGTTCAAGGCCAGTCTGGTCTACAGAGTGGGTTTCGGGACAGCCAGAGCTACACAAACAAAAAAAGAAAAAAATGTTTTGTCCATTTCATAGTCTGTATAGTTTTAGCTTTTACCTTTATCTTTTTTATCTTTCCTGTGTATGAGTGTTTTGCTTGCACAGACATATATCTATGCACCATATAACAAGTCTGGTGCTCTCAGAAGGGAGAATATGCTACTAGATATCCTGAAACTGAAGTTATAGATGGTTGTGAGCTACTGTGTTCAGAAGAGAACCAAGTGCTCATAACTACTGAGTTATCCTTCCAACCCCTTTATTTAATTTACTTTACTTTTTAGTCTTTTTTTTTTTTTTGAGTCAATATGTAGCCCGAGACCCACCTGCCTCTGCCTCCAGGTGCTGGGATCGAGGGCTACATCACGCATATTTGGCCCCTTTGACTTTCTTATTGTAGGAGGAAATAAGCAAGCACATCTAATGCATGAATGACCAAACTGAACAACTGAATGAACAAATAGTATTAAGGTTTATGCCAGAACTAATCCTTAGAGAACACTACTAAAAGAAACATAGCAAATAAAAGAAAAACAGAAACTAACAAATACCTCTAGAATACAAGGCTGTACAACAAAATGATTGAACCTTACCAAAGCAACCCAAATGTTTGTTATATATGAAAAGGTAGCTTACAAGTAAAACCACCACCAATATTTGAAATCAGATGAACAATGGTCAAAGGAGCATAATAACTAGGATTTAACTAAAGGAAATGCTTAACATGCAGAAATATCGTTTCAATATAAATAGGCTTAATTGTTTGTTTTCAAACAACACTTCCTATATGTAGGGGTTATTTTACGGACAGTTTCTTCAAAGTATCAAAGTGAAAAAAGAACACAGTGTAAAACACAAAATAAAAGCTTCCCGTGGAAGAAAACATGACAGGGGAGGCAATTTCCTTCCTATAATTAAAAATAAGAGAATATTAACTAAAGATGTCAGCTTAGCTGAGAAGATAGCTCAGTTCAGAATGTGTTTGCCATGCAAACCCAAGTCTGTTCTCCAAAACCAACATTTAAAAAAAAAAAGAAAGAAGGCAGTTACCCTCCGGACCTCAGATCATATTGCTTCGAGTGGCTAGGAGCCTTTGAGCTGTGGCCTGTGGCCTGTGGCCTGTGGGCTGAGGCATGCAGCCTGCGCACCGCCCTGACCTCCTGCCTACCACTGTGGCCCTGGGCACCAAGTGCTGCCACTGTCCACTCGCTGCACACTGGATCTGCTTTGCTGTTGGTTCGTACATTCACAGAGAAACATGAACAGATAACAACAGAGGATGGTACTGGAACAGTGGGAATCGGCGATTTTGCACAGGAAGCTTTGGGAGATGTTGTTTACTGTAGTCTGCCTGAAGAGGAGTTTAGAGCTTTGGAGAGTGTGAAGGCTGCCAGTGAACTCTACTCTCCTCTATCAGGAGAGGTAATTGAAGTCAATGAAGCACTTGCTGAAAACCCAGGGCTCATCAACAAATCCTGTGATCCTTCTGAGCTGGATCAATTAATGAGTGAAGAAGCATATGGGAATATGTGAAGTCCACTGAGGAGTAACCATGGCATCCCTCCACTTCCAGATAGAACTGGGACATGACCTGTTCCAGCTTGCTTGTCTTAAACTACTAGAGAATAGAAGACTTAAAATAACTTTTAGCAATAATGATGAAACTATTCTTGACAGTGCTACTTAAGACCCACCCCTAACTTCTTAATGGATGCAGATAAACACAAGTGTACAGATTTTTGATAATCACCAAGTATTTAGACTAGGGGTTAAACTCTGGTGTTTAGAATTTTTAAGATCATCTGTGGTGAAAAGTGGTTTATGAAGCTGGGTTTGGTGATGGACCACCATTTAATCCCAGCATTCAACAGGCAGATGTTAGTTCGAGGTCGGTCTACATAACAAGTTCCTGAGCAGTCACAGTTATATGGTAAGAACCTACCTACTGGTCCTAAGAATTTCATAATTCAGGATAACACTGGCGTATCTTACATAATTTTTTAACTTGCCCATATCCACCCCTGGATTTTGGTCAAAGACTTAGTGGGTTATCATTGGAAAGGCCTGGGAATGTAAGAAAGTGTTGTAGAGTCAGATGCAGGAGAGTACAGCTTTTGTCTCGCCATGTGCTGTGTTGGCTGCTGTTTTCCCACTGTGAAGCACTGGCTTTGAACACCGTGAAAAACAAAACATTCATCCTCTTTGTTAAAAAAAACAAAAACAAAAACAAAACAGAAAAAAAGGAAAGAAAAAAGAAAACAGCCACAACAAACAAGTCAGAGGAGGCGGCTAGAGTCTGAAATCTGAGCACTGGGGAGGAGAATTCCTAGGGCTCTTTTGTCTGCTATTGTGGCTTAATTAATCAAGGAATTCTAAGTCCTAGTGTAACCGGCTTTCTCAGGAAAATGAGGTAAATGGCTCCTTAGGAATGCAACCTGAGACTAACCTTTGCCCCCGCCCCCGCCCCTCCCCCAATCCATGCAGACATGCACGAGCACCATGAACTGGTCTCTTCTCCACAGGTCAGTGTTTAGTTTTGTTTTTTCCTTCAGAAAGGTAAAGATTTCATCTGCTGAGGTAGAAAACTAGTAAACTCAACGAAAACAGGCTTAATACTTATAACTGTCATAGCCATTAATTAATGCAACAAAAATGAATGACTAACTCTGGGTTTTAAAATGGCCAGTTGCCAAGCAGTGGAAGCACACACCTTCAATCCCAGCACTTGGGGGCCAGAGGCAGAGAGAGCTGTGTGAGTTCAAGGTCAGCCTGGTCTACAGTCAGGGCTACACAGAAACACTGTCCCGAAAAACAAACAAACAAACAAAAAACAAAAACAAGCAGTCTAGGCATGGTGACATAATCCCAGCAACCCTGCCTGAGACAGGAGGATTACCTTACCCTATGAGCTCAAGACCAGTATAAACAGCATTGCCAGCCCACCCCCCAAAAAAGCATTCAACCATCAAGACATTTTGATAAATACCATTTTACCTTTTCAAAGATACAAAAGATTAGTAAGGATTTGAAAAGATGCTGAATACTATCAGTCATTAGGGACTAATTCCTAGTTTCATGACTTATCAAAAGAAAAAGACCAAGCATGGTGGCACACACCTTTAATCCCAGCATTTGGGAGGCAGAGTTCTCTGTGAGTTCTAGATCAGCCTGGAATACAGAGTGAGTTCTAGGCCAGAGCTACACAGTGTAGTTCATGTCTTTAAAACAAAAACATAAAACAAACAAAAAAACAAAAACAAAAACCAAGTATGGTAAGACCTCCAAAACTTAAAACAGTATTATCATACGATTTAGCAATCTCACTCCCGGTGTGTAGCGTAAGTATGAATTCAAAGCAGCATCTGTATTAGTATGTCCCAGCAAGATCAGTCAACAGCCTTAAGGAGGAGGAACACAAATGGACAGATAAAAAGTGGGGCCTACACAGCGGACTATTTTCAGTCTGTTTGCTTAGTTGCTTTTTTTTGAAAGAGGGTTTTTCTGTGTAGCCTTAGCTACCCTGGAACTCGCTCTGTTGACTAGGCTGGCCTCAAACTCAGAACTCAATAGACTTGCCTGTCTCTGCTTCCTGAATACTGGGATTAAAGGCAGGTGCTACGGCTGCCTGGCCTATTACTCAAAGAGGAAGGAAATCATCACACATGTACTAATATGGACACCTGAAAACAGTACACCAAGTGAAATAAGGGGAAGTATTTTTTGATTCTTCCAATATGATGTTGTTAGTAATCAAATTCCTAAAGACAGAAAGCAGATTTCAGGGCTGCAGCTGGAGAAAACACTTAGTGCTTAACATGTTCACCCATTTAGTGGGGAGGACAATGTAAATAAATGCACTGAATGCCACAGACCCTACAAACCTAAAAAGGTTTACTTGTCAAATCTGTGATCTATCTTTCTGTACTCCAACTGACAAGTTCAATAGACATCTTAGCATTCAGTTATGGCTTTGGTTTGGTTCAGGCTGGCGTAGAACTCAGCACACCTGGTCTCTGCCTCCCAAGTGTTGAAAGCATAGGTAAGTGGCACCATGCCTAACAAGATTCTCAAATTGCTAAGACACTACATTAATAATCTGAACATATTTGATTTATACTTTTTAAAATGTCAGAAAGAACAAGCATTTTTTTGCTTTTTTTTTTTTTCTTTTGAAATAGCCTTTTATAGGAAGTCTATCAATTTTTCAAATTGAGATAAAAATTCAGGATTATATAGTTGGGTGGAGGAGTAGAAAACAGAAGAGATTACAAAACAAAGCAAAAGAAAACACACAAAAAAAACCTTGTTTAGGTGTTTCTTCATCTTCTTTAGTGTCCTCATCCTCTAGGGTGGGACTTTCCCGGGAAGAGTCTTCCTGTCGGCTAGAGTTTTTCAACAGGACAGGATCAATTTGTGCTTTCAGGAGTGCAAGAGTCTCAGCCAACTCGTTTCGATTTCTAAACAAGGGAAAAAAATAAGTCAGCATAAAAATCTTTCTGAGTCTAGTATACATTGTGAACAGCACCTACTGGAGATTAAACTAAGGGGACCAGTCAGTGGCCTGGGGGTAGTCCTAACAAAACCCAGACTGTAAAACTAAGTGCTTAACTAAGACACATGTTAAAATGTACTCCTCATCAAACAGTAGTGCAGAACACTCTGGATAGAAACAAGGGCAGGTACAACATTAAACAAGTCAAGGTGACCACACTTTTGTATTTACCTGAGTCTATGTGTGGTATGTGAGGAGTCTTCCTTAATCTCCTTGCATACTCTTCTTTTATGTAGGTCCAGGATCTCTACCTGTCTGTCCCCGTGCTAGCCTCTTCATGAATGCTAGAATCTAAACTCAAGTCCTCACACTTAAGGAGGAAGCATTTATCCACCCTGCCATTTGCTCAGATTCTGTTCATGTATAGCCTATAGATACAGTCTGTAGATAACTTCACACAATATTTTCAATACTTTATCGTGTTAAGAGTGCACACTATGCTGTCAAGAAGAGAAGGCATTGCTCTCCCCACCAACCATATGGATAATCTACAGCTGTTGGGGATCAGCATTGTTCTTGTTTATGTGCTACCAGTAAATAACTATTTTCTTATAGTTGTTCACACTAAGTAGTTGGAAATAATCACTACAGGGAGAAGATGTGTTCAGGGAAACTGGGCAGTGGAGGAGAAGCTCAAGATGTCGTTTTCAGCTTCTTAACCGCAGCCAATGGCTGTTCCAGTCCCCACCTGTGGTGCTGTTCTAGGAGGAATGGCTCAGCCATTAAAGACTAGGCTCACCACCACCACCACCACCACCACCACCACCACTACCACCACCACCACCACCAACAACAACAACAACAAAAGGCAAAAGGCTATTGTACGGATTGTTCTAGGTTAAATATATTTTTGAATTGGGGTCTCATTGTATAGCTCAGGTTGATCTCAATCTCTCAATCACTCTGTCTTAGTGTTACATATGCTAGCATGTGCTCTCATATATGGCTGGATTTTCTTTATGACAAGGAAAATCTCAAGCAATTAAGGGATCTAGAAATGAGTCCATTAGTGACAAGTAGATAGTCTGCTGGACAGTGGTTGAAATAATTAGTCCCACAGATCTAAGTATTGGGGCCTAACTGATAGTTGTTGAGCTTTGGTTAGGACCCAACCACTGGGTTAATTTCTTCTTAAAATAATACTGGAATGGCACTACTGGGGGTGATTAAGAAGGTAGTCGGTCACTGAGAGTATGTGCTTGAGGACCATGTATCTCACTCTGGCACCTTCCTGGATCCTCTTCCTCTGCATGCCGTCCTGCATGAGGTAAACAACCTCTGCCACATGCTTACACCACCATGATGATCTCTCATCACAGGCCCAGAAACAGCAGAACTGACTAGGAAGGACTGTAGGTAACCTCTGAAACAATGAGCTAAAGCAACTCCTTCCTTTGTTATAGCTCATGGCAAAAGACCTAACATCTTTTTTAAAAAAAAAAAGTTTCCCAAGTGCTTGCCTTACAAGCATGAGGATCTAAGTTCAATTCCACCAATCATGTTAGTAGGCTCGGTGTGGTGGAGCACATTTGCAACCTTAGAGCTGGAGAGGCAGAGATAGGTGTGTCTCCCTGGAGATTGCTGGTCAGACAGCCTAGAGAATGAACTTGGTGAATTCCAGGCAAGAGAGAAAATTCTTAGGGGAAAGAAAAATAATAAGTAGACAGCACTTGAAGACCAACACCTGAAGCTGTTGTCCTTGGCCCTCCATATGCACACACACTCATTAAGCACCACCAACAGACACACACACACACACACACACACACACACACACACACCTTCCACCATGATGAACAAGTTTTACCTTAGCAATCTGACTCTCTAAACCGACATGCATACAACTCAACCGCAATGTGCACAGCAACACTTCTGCGGTTATTAACATCTCTACCTCTACTGTCTGACCATGGTGGTTCACCATCCTTTTGACTATTTCATCATGGGTCAATGCACGAATAACTAGAATTTCATTCAGTATTGATTTTAAAAACATTTATATCCATTTCTTCCAGCTTACTATAAGAGCCTCACATTGTATATTTTAGCATGTGTAATAAAGAAATCTTTTGTGAAGAGAAGCTGGAGATGGCTCAGGGATCAGCACTGGCTACTCTTCCAGAAGACCTAGGTTAGATTCTCTGTACCCGCATGGTAGCTCACAACTGTCTGTAAGTCCAGTTCCAGAGAATTTAATGCCCCCCACTCCATTTTTGGCTTCTATGGGCACCAGGAATAAATGTGGTATACAAATATACATGTAGGCAAAACATATCATATGCCTAAAATAATTTTTAGAATTTTTAAAAGATTTTTTCCCTTTATATGCAGAATCCTCAATGTTGATCATTACAACCGCTACATACAGTGGCATCAAGCAGACACAACTGTGGCTTTAATTGCTGTGTTCCAAGCACTGGTAATAGCACAGAGGTCACTGGCTTACTCAGGCTCCTTCCCTAACTCTATGAAGCCCAGGAAGACCCTGAACTTGTAATCTTACCACTTCTATCTCTAAAGTGTTAGAATTACAGGCATGGGCCACCACGACCTGAATTAGGAAACCCCTTTTGGAAACTTTCCACACCCATGATTCTGTTAGCTGCTAATAATGTGTAAGAAAAAGTGTTATTTTCCTAAGCTGGGGATGAGACAGTGAAGTCAGAGGAAAGGGCATGGATTGAATGGGTGTTTGTAGAGAATTTTACCTGGAATAAGCAGAATCGTTGTCAATGAATACAAAATTTTGTAGTTATCACCCAGTCCAGATTTACCATGAGCATAAACTACTATTAAGGAAAATATTTGTAAATAAAAAAAAAGAAAAAACAAAAAAAAAAAAATGAGAAAAGATGTCTTTTGATCTTTGCATTTTTGTTAGCTTAAGAGTAGACTGCTTAAAAAACGAACGCATAGCAGTAAGGCTGCGAGCGCTGGCCCATCGCTGCTGGTTCCACTCTATGCACGTGCTCCTTTAGCACGTGCCAGCAAGGTAGACTTGGCCTGGTGAAATTCTCATCAGTAAGGCAAGGACAAGTTCATCAAGAACTATTATCCAAATGATCAGATCCTGAATCAATTCAAATCTTCAGAAGTTAATTCTTGGCCTTTCCTTCCAGGTCTGTAATCAGCCTACCAAATGTTCACCATTCCCTCTAGCTTTCCCTTATTCTAGACAGATCTTTACTTCGTTCTTGAGAAGCACCGCATTATGTGGCAGGAGACTGTAAGTGATGGATCCTACTTTCCATACCTTCATTTTGAGCTTTATGCATCACTTTTCTGCTTCTTATTAACCTCTCCCCTTCATTTATCAGCACAGACCTTTGACAGCTCACACTTGTACCTGCTGGACATACTGACGTTCCAGAACAGCAGTTTCAGAAAGGTGTTGCATACCAATGCCCACTTCTCTTACAGACTAACCTTCTGTGCATTGACAAACAGAAATATGTCTTCTTCCTTGTATTACTGTCCCTCAGAGGGCGTCTGTGGGCCTTTCTGACTCAATAATAATTTTAGATCCCACAGCAAAAATTAAAAAACACTAAGTAAGGCAGGTAGATCTTAGCCCTGAGGGGCAGCACAATGCAACATGTCACTGGGACATATGGACTGCACAAATGCTGTGTTTTCCTCTCTGTGGATATTACTCTGCTAGACAATGCAGACATGTGAAGAAAACACCTGCTAGATAAAGGGGACCAGGAGGTGTCTGATTCCTTCTTGGGATGCTGAATACACTCTCTGTTGAATGCCTGTGTTTTTTGACAGTACCAGTTCATGCCAGGTCAAAGGTAGAATTTTCCACTTGAAGCACCATGTTGCTAATACAAGTTTTAGATTTCAGATTATTTTCTAGTTTAGAATTTACACAATACAAGAAATAAAAAACCAAATATCAAATTGGCCTCTCTGGGAAAGAAAGAAAATTGTCACTAATGGAAATCAACTAGATGTTAAAATGACAACTACTTATCAAGTGTGGGAATGCACATGATATATGTAAATGTAATATGAACTTAAACAATAAAATAAAGAGTATAATTTTTTTCTTTTTTCTTCTGAATCAAGTTTTATCTGTGTTGTCCTGGCTGTCCTAAAACTCACTCTGTAGACCAGGTTGGCCTCAAACTCAAGGAATCTGCTGCCCTCTGCCTCCACAGTGCTAGGATTAAAGAGACATGTGCCAACCACCACCAAACAAAAGTATAAAATTTATTAAAATTTCAGATTAGATGTTCTTTTAGAGTCTGATATGATAATATACCAACTTTATAGAAAAAAAATAAAATTCAACTATTTGTAAATTATTTATTTTTCACAAAGATGTTATTTCCTTCTCGTTACACTAGTTTGTCTCCTGACTAAGTGTGTGAATGCTTAGTTACTGCTTTTCCTTATTACACCGTTCTGTGTGGAGCACATGCTTCTACCCATGTGGTATTTTCTGGAGTCATGCTGGATTCTGAGCAGTATATTGTACAAGTTATTCACTAAATGTTCTTATTACTGAAAAGATCCATCCAAATTGTTTATGCTATGTATCAAAAGCATAAAAGGAAATTTAAAATCCCTAAAAGGCTTTTAACCTGATTAATGTTTTTAAAAAACAAGCATAATGCACACATATTAGAGTATAAAAACATAAAACTATCTAAACCTAGATAGTTCATAGTTTGAGCTAATGATTTATTCTGCTAGAAAAAGTTAAGTATACTAAATTTAAACCAGTCAGAAATAAGATATATTGTCTGTGTGTGTGTGTGTGTGTGTGTGTGTGTGTGTGTGTGTGTGTAAATATAAATAATGAGTGTTTTGCCTGCATGTATTTATTTGCCCATGGAGGGCAGAATAGGGTGTTGTATCCTTGGGAATTGGAATTATATGTGTTTGTGAGCCACCATGTTGGTGCTTAGGGGAATTCAACCCAGGTCCTTTCTTCAAGAGCAAGAGTGTCCTTAAGCATTAGGGGTGGTGATCCACCACCCCTAGTGACGGGGACGTTAGGAGTGGACTATAGACCCTAACAACAATCTGGGTATTCTCCATCCTCCCTGTTTCTTCTTCAAACCACTCTTCCTTCAAGCTGTAATATCAGCCACTTCCCTCCAACACACCATGTTCTTTTAGGACAAAATGACTGTACTTCTCTTAGTCTAGAATATGTTTCACATATTAATTACAATCCTTTTGTGTATGTGAGCATGATGTATGTTTGTTGTATGTATAAGTGTATGTGTGCCTATATATACATGTGTGGAAGACAGAATAAAACAAGCCACACTTATACACATAAAAATAAAAGTAAATAGATCTTAAAAAAAAAAAAACTGGTTAGAGGGAAATCTGTTGGGATTGGTTTGACTATAGTATCTGTGAGTATAGTAAACACCCGGGGGGTGGGAGGGGGGGCAGAAGGGGGGCAGAAGGGAGGGAGAAAATGAGAGAGAGACACTATTCTGAACTAGAGATCTTGCTGCCTCAGTCTCTTGCATTATAGATGACCATGCCCAGCCTAAATTATATGTATTTTCATAAAGACAAAGCCAGTAGCTAGAGAATAATGTGGCTAGGAAGTGGATGAAAACATGGTAAAATTCTAGATTAATTTTGCATGGAAAGCTGACTGGTTTTGCTGAAGGAATATAGATAGAGCAAGAACAAATGAGGTAACACATGTGCCTAAGACTTTGGACCCAACCAACCAAAAGGACGAGGCTGCCATTATCTAAGATGATACTTTAAATAAATGCTGAGGTTTGGTCAGTTGCTATGTACTGTAATGCTAAATTATGTACAGGAAGGTCTAGACTTCCAAATGAATTCTCACATTTACAAGCTTTTGTTGTGCAAACCTTTGTTTAGTGATTTAGAACTATTGGTTAAATAAAATTGGCTACAGCCAATTATTGGAGGGATTAGAGGTGGTGGGTTTTGAATTACCTGGCTGGGGGTGGGAAGGGAGAGGAGGAAGAACAAGAGGAGAGAAGGAAGCCTCCAAGAGGGGAGATGGACCAGGAGCACATGGCCAGGAGAAACAGCAAGTATCTGGGGTCCACAGCTGGGGAGGTAGCCAGAACAGCAGTTAGAAAAGCAGATTAGAGGTTAGCCCCAGTAATTGTGAAAGCCAAATAAAATAAACACAGCCTGAGTCTCATTCATTTGTAAGGTAGTAAGGGATAAATTTAAATTGGTTGTACTGCATTATGTTGGTAGAAAAGATTCAAAACTTAGTTTAGGGAAGACTTTCTCCAATTTTATCAGATTCTAATGCTTACGGTCCCTATGTATATCTTAAATAATCTAGACTTTGGAGATATGGGACATGCTATGTTAAGCATTGTATTATTTAATATTTCTTCTGTGAGCCTAATAATAGTTCTTCAGATGTGAGTTAGTGCTAAGGACTAAACCTTCAGGAACAATAGCACTGGAAGGCAGATGGCAACAGGAGCAGATAAGCTGCAAGAATAACCTTTTCAGCTGGCTCTTCCTTGGCACCCTGCGATAGCCTCCACAGCTTACGTCTTTCTTTTAGCATTTATGACCCTGTATCTTTTTTCCATAAAATCCTCCTTAAAATAGGATAAAGCATAATGCAAATATAACAAGTATATTAATTTTCACTATGGTTTAAGGTTCAGCAACATTATTCTGTCTCTTACATATCAACTACATGTTACAAAGGTAACAAAAAATGAAAACAGAGTAACAACAGTCTTACTGAAGCCAAGAACATGGTGGCATGTTAATAACTTCAGGAATATTATTAAGATAGCACAAATCAGCAAGGTGTGATGCAACTCCAACACAGAAGCATAGTGGTGCACGTCTAAACTCCCAGCACTCAGGAGGCTGAGTCAGGTAGATCACAGGTTCAAGGACAGCCTAGGTTACGTAGCAAACCCTTTCTCAAAATAAAACAAACTGAACAAACTAAGAAGGCATCCACAGAGGTACAATGACTTCCCTAAGGTCACAGCAGTATGGATTTCTGGAAGATCTGACTCCAGAGCCCACCTTCAAAATCCTTAGTTGTGAAAGAAGCCAAATGGGCATACTGTTTGGCTGTATTTGTTTTAAGAGTATGTATCAATAAGATTAATAAACTATGGTTATAATTATCAACAGTCTGATAGCAGCCAGGCATGGTAACATACTACATAGTGAGTTCTGGGCCAGCTTGGGTTACACAGTGAGACCCTGACTGAGGAACAAAAGCACCACAGTTCTTCTCCCATTGGTAGAGGAGTTTACGTGTTTGAATTTGGATACAGGTCTACGTCTTCCATCCTGTTCCCCTGGCTCATGTTTTGAACTTGGTCCCCAGCGAGTGACACTACTTTTGAAAAGTTATAGAATCTTTATGAGATGGAGAACCGAGCTTGAGGAAGTCAGTGGGGATGGTCCTTGAGGTTTGGTAGCCCGAACCCCAACTCCCTGCCTAGTCTCTACTTCCAGACTGCCCCCTGCTCTTAACTACCATCCCTTCCCAGCCATGATGAGCTTTATCCTTCAAACTAAAGCCAGAGTAACCGTTTCTTCTTCTGAGTCCCACAACAGGCACTCACAAACTGTAATTCTAGTTCGAGGGGATCCAACACCCTCTTCTGGACTCTGTGAACACCTGCATTCAAACATGGATAACCCACAACACACATATATGATATAATTTTAAAAAAATTTTTTTAAAACGTCCTGGCAGAGGTCTATGAATAAAAATACATGAAAATTGTATCCACTACTTAGAATTTAAATTTCTGTAAATGACTACCAAAACCAAAATCAGTTTTTTGTGTTTTATGTTAATAGTTGTAGCATTTGTTTGGCATAAATTTGTGGCAACTCTTCCATCACTGCCCCCCAAGCACTAAGATGGTATGGCAGACTCTCTACATTCTGTGTAGGTCTCACCTTCTTAATCTTTACTTTATTAGCAGCATAGCTAATGTCCTGACAGTTTTAGAGATGGCTCAGTGGTGAAGAGCACCCATTGCCCTTGCAGAACACTTGAGTTCAGTGCCCAGTCCAATGGTTGGCTCTGAGCATCCGCCTCTGTATTAGTCAGGCTCTAGCAGAGCCTCTCAGGAGACAGCTGTATCAGGCTGCTGTCAGCAGCACTTCTTGGTATCCACAATAGTGTCTGTGTTTGGTGACTGCATGTGGGATGGATCCGCAGGTGGGGCAGTAACTGGATGGCCTTTCCTTCAGTCTCTGCTCCACCCTTTGTCTCCTTATTTGCTCCTGTGAGTATTTTGTTCCCCCTTATAAGAAGAACCAAAGCACCTACACTTTGGTTTTCCTTCTTGAGCTTCAGGTGGTCTGTGAATTGTATCCTGGGTATTCCGAACTTTTGGGCTAATATCCACTTATCAGTCAATGCATACCATGTGTGTTCTGTTGTGACTGGGTTACCACACACAGGAAGGATATCTTCTAGTTCCATTCGTTTGCCTAAGAATTTCATGAAGTCATTGTTTTTAACAGCTGAGTAGTATTCCATTGTGTAAATAAATGTACCACATTTTCTGTATCCATTCCTCTGTTGAAGAACATCTGAGTTCTATCCAGATTCTGGCTATTATAGATAAGACAGCTATGAACTTTGTGGAACATGTGTTCTTGTTCTATGTTGGAAAATCTTTTGGATATATACCCAGGAGTGGTATAGCTGGGTCCTCAGGTAGTATTATGTTCAGTTTCCTGAGGAACCACCAGACTGATTTCCAGAGTGGTTGTACCAGCTTACAATCCCACCAGCAATGGAGGAGTGTTCCTCTTTCTCCACATCCTCCCCAGCATCTGCTGTCACTTGAGTTTTTGATCTTAGCCATTCTGACTGGTATGAGGTCGAATCTCATACCAGTTGTTTTGATTAGCATTTCCCTAATGACTAAGGATGTTGAACATTGCTTTAGGCGCTTCTTGGCCATTCGATATTACTCAGTTGAAAATTCTTTGTTTAGCACTGTACACCATTTTTTAATAGGGTTACTTGATTCTCTAGAGTCTAATTTCTTGAGTTCTTTGTATATGTTGGATATAAGCCCTCTATTGGACGTAGGATTGGTAAAATCTTTTCCCAATCTGTTGGTTGCCATTTTGTCCTATTGACAGTGTCCTTTGCCTTGCAGAAGCTTTGCAATTTTATGAGGTCCCATTTGTCAATTCGTGATCTTAGAGCATAAGACATTGGTGTTCTGTTCAGGAAATTTTCCCCTGTGCCCATGTGTTCGAGGCTCTTTCCCACTTTCTCTTCTATTAGATTCAGTGTATCTGGTTTTATGTGGAGATCCTTGATCTACTTGGTCTTGAGCTTTGTACAAGGAGATCAGAATGGATCAATTTGCATTCTTCTACATGCTGAACTTTAGTTGAACCAACACCATTTGTTGAAAATGTTGTCTTTTCCCCCACTGGATAGTTTTAGCTCCTTTGTCATAGATCAAGTGACCATAGGTGTATGGGTTCATTTCTGGGTCTTCCATTCTATTCCATTGATCTACCTGCCTGACTCAGTACCAATACCATATGGTTGTTTTTTTTTTTTTTTTTTTTTTTTTTTTAATCACTGTTGTTCTGTAATATAACCTGAGGTCAGGGATGATGATTCCTTCAGAAGTTCGTTTATTGTTGAGAATAGTTCTCGCTATCCTGGGTTTTTGGTTATTCCAAATGAATTTGAGAATTGCTCTTTCTAAGTCTATGAAGAATTGATTTATAATTTTAATGGGGATTGCATTGAATCTGTAGATTGCTTTTTAGCAAGATGGCCATTTTTACTATGTTAATCCTGCCAATCCATGAGCATGGGAGATCTTTCCATCTTCTGAGGTCTTCTTCGATTTCTTTCTTCAGAGACTTGAAGTTCTTGTCTTACAGATCTTTCCCTTGTTTGGTCAGAGTCACACCCAGATAGTGTATATTATTTGTGACTATTATGAAGGGTATGGTTTCCCTAATTTTTTTCTCTGCCTTTGAGTAGAGGAAGGCTACTGATTTGTTTGAGTTATCTTTAAATCCAGCCACTTTGCTGAAGTTGTTTATCAGGTTTAGGAGTTCTCTGGTGGAATTTTTGGGTTCACTTAAGAATACTATCATAGCATCTGCAAATAGTGATATTTTGACTTCTTCCTTTCCAATTTGTATCCCTTTAACCTCCTTTTGTTGTCTAATTGCTCTGGCTATGTCTTTGAGTACTATATTGAATAGGTAGGGAGTGAGTGGGCAGATTTGTCCAGTCCCTGATTTTAGTGGGATTGCTTCAAGTTTCTCTCAATTTAGTTTGATGGTGGCTACTGTTTTGCTATATATTGCTTTTATTATGTTTAGGTATGGGCCTTGAATTCCTGGTCTTTCCAAGACTTTTATCATAAAGGGGTATTGAATTTTTGTGAACTGCTTTCTCAGCATCTAATGAGATGATCATGCAGGTTTTTCCTCAAGTTTATTTCACATAGTGAGTTACATGGATGGATTTCCCTATTGAATTATCCCTGCATCTCGGGGATTAAACCTACTTGATCATGATGGATGATTCTTTTGGCGTGTTCTTGGATTTGGTTTGGGAGAATTTTATTGAGTATTTTCGCATCGATATTCATAAATGAAATTGAATTGAAGTTCTCTTTCTTTGTTGGGTCTTTGTGGGGTTTAGGTATAAGTGTAATTGTAGCTTCACAGAACTAATTGGGTAGTGTTCCTTCTGTTTCTATTTTATGAAATAGTTTCAAGAGTATTGGTATTAGGACTTCCTTGAAGGTCTGATAGAATTCTGCACTAAAACCATTTGGTCCTGGGCTTTTTTTGGTTGGAAGACTATTAAGGACTTCTATTTCTTTAGGCATTATTGGACTGTTTAGATGGTTTATCTGATCCTGACTTAACTTTGGTATTTGGTATCTACCTAGAAAGTTATCCATTTCATACAAATTTTCCAATTTTGTTGAATGTACACTTTTATAGTAGGATCTGATGATTTCTTGAATTTCCTCAGATTCTATTGTTATGTCTCCCTTTTCATTTCTGATTTTATTAATTTGGATACTGTCTCTGTGCCCTCTGGTTAGTCTGGCTAAGAGTTTATCTTGTTGATTTTCTCAAAGAACTAGCTCCTGGTTTTATTGATTCTTTAGATAGATCTTTTTGTTCCTACTTCGTTGATTTCAGCCCTGAGTTTGATTATTTCCTGCAGTCTACTCCTCATGGGTATATTTGATTCTTTTTGCTCTAGAGCTTTTAGGAGTGCATCAAGCTGCTAGTGCATGCTCTCTCAGTTTCTTTTTGTAAGCACTGCTTTCACTGTGTCTCCTAAGTTTTTCTATGATGTGCCTTCATTTTCATTAAATTCTAAAAAGTATTTAATTTCTTTATTTCTTCCTTGACTAAGTTACCATTGAGTAGAGTATTTTACAGCTTCCATGTATATGTGAGCTTTCCATTGTTTTTGTTGTTACTGAAGAGCAGCCTTAGTCCATGGTGATCTGATAGGATTCATGGGATTATTTCAATCATCTTGCATCTATTGAGGCCTGTTTTTTGACCAATTATATGGTCAGTTTTGGAGAAGGTCCCATGAGGTGCTGAGAAGAAGGTATATTCTTTTGTTTGAGGATTAAATGTTCTATAGATATCTGTTAAATCTAATTGGTTCATAACATCTGTTAGTTTCACTGTGTGTCTGCTTAGTTTCTCTTTCCATGATCTGTCCATCGCTAAGAGTGGGGTGTTGAAGTCTCCCACTATTATTGTCAGAGGTGCAATGTGTGCTTTGAGCTTTAGTAAAGTTTCTTTTATGAATGCGGGTGCCCTTGCATTTGGAGCATAGATGTTCAGAATTGAGAGTTCATCTTGGTAGAGTTTTCCTTTGACAAGTATGAAGTGTCCTTCCTTATTTTTTTATTTTTTTGATAACTTGGTTGAAAGTCGATTTTATTCCATATTAGAATGGCTACTCCAGCTTGTTTCTTGGGACCGTTTGCTTGGAATTTTTTTCTCCAGTTTTTACTCTGAGGTAGTGACTGTCTTTGTCACTGAGGTGTGTTTCATGTATGCAGCAAAATGCTGGGTCCTGTTTAGTATCCATTCTGTTAGTCTATGTCTTTATATTGGGGAACTGAGTCCACTGATGTTAAGAGATAGTAAGGAAAAGTGATTGTTGCTTCCTGTTATTTTTGTTGTTAGAGGTGGAATTATGTTTGTATGGCTATCTTCTTTTGGGTTCGTTGAAAGATTACTTTCTTGCTTTTTCTAGGGTGTAGTTTCCCTCCTTGTGTTGGAACTTTCCAGCTATTATCCTTTACAGTGCTGGATTTTTGGAAAACATTGGGTAAATTTGGTTTTCTCATGGAATATGTTGGTTTCTCTATCTATAGTAATTGAAAATTTTGCTGGGTATAGTAGCCTGGGCTGGCATTTGTGTTCTCTTATGGTCTGTATGACATCTGCCCAGGAACTTTTGGCTTTTAGAGTTTCTGATGAGAAGTCTAGTGTAATTCTCATAGGTACGCCTTTACATGTAACTTGACCTTTTTCCCTTACTGCTTTTAATATTCTTTCTTTGTTTTGTGCATTTGGTGTTTTGACTATTATGTGATGGGAGGAATTTCTTTTTCTGATCCAATCTATTTGGAGTTCTGTATGCTTCTTGAATGTTTATGTTCATCTCTTTTTTTAGGTTAGGGAAGTTTTCTTCTATAATTTTGTTGAAGATATTTACTGGCCCTTTAAGTTGGGAATCATCACTCTCTTCTATACCTACTATCCTTAGGTTTCATCTTCTCATTGTGTCCTGGATTTCCTGGACGTTTTAGATTAGGAGCTTTTTGCATTTTGCATTTTCTTTGACTGTTGTGTCAGTGTTTTCTATGGTATTTTCTACATCTGCAATTCTCTCTTCTATCTCTTGTATTCTGTTGGTGATGCTTGCATCTATGACTCCTGATCTCTTTCCTAGGTTTTCTAACTCCCGGGTTGTCTCCCTTTGTGATTTCTCTATTGTTTCTATTTCCATTTTTAGATCCTGGATGGTTTTGTTCAATTCCTTCACATGTTTGGTTGTGTTTTCCTCTAATTCTTTAAGGGATTTTTGTGTTTCCTCTTTAAGGACATCTAGCTGTTTACCTGTGTTCTCCTGTATTTCTTTAAGGGAGTTTTTATGTCCTTCTTAAAGTTTTCTATCATCCTTATGCGGAGTGATTTTAAATCCGAATCTTGCTTCTCTGGTGTGATGGTGGATCCAGTGTATCTGGTGCTATGGTGGGAGAACTGGGTTCTAATGCTGCCAAGTAACCTTGGTTTCTGTTCTTGGGCGTGCCTTTTGACATTTGGTTATCTCTAGTGCTACCTGCCCTTGCTGTCTCTGACCAGAGCCTGTCCCTCCTTTGATTCTGTTTGTGTCAGAACTCCTCAGAGTCCTTCTGTCTCTGTGATCCTGCGATTCTGTGTTTGTCAGAGCTCCTGGGAGTCAAGCTGCCTCTGGGATCCTGAAATCCTGGTGTGACCAAGCTCCTGAGATCCTGAGGGTGTTACAGCACCCGGGAGTCGAGCTTCTTCTGGGTACTGTGGGACCGGGTGCAGCGCTAGCACTCAAGGTCTGCCTGCTTAGGGCACAGGCTCAGACTGGAAGGCCTGTTCATTTTCTTAGTAAAAAATAACATTCTCTAGTTAAGGAAGAAAACAAACAACAAGAACAACAACAAAAACCCTAAGTGTAGCCTAGAAAGCAAAAAGCCAGGGTTCTATTGTACTACTTACTTGCTTTTCCTCATCACCAGAGATTCTACGAAGATTAATCCTGCTTTTAAAACTTACTTCACAGGTTTAATAAAACAACACCTTGACAGCACCTAGCAGCCAGAAAACGACCGTTTCTGTGTAATATAAAAGGAAATGACCTTGTTTCTTTGGAACTCAGCTCTGCACCACGATGTAGATCTACCTCTGCCCTTTTAATCCCATCACACATCTTCCCCAAATTATTTCTTTATGTGTTTAAAAATAGACATCTTCTTAAGTTTTTCTATATCAACACTATGGCTATTGTGAACCAAATATACGTTAAGTATCTATATCATGAGATAAGTATGCACTGTTAGTGGTGATCTAACTGCAGGCTTTATATGTACCATGCAAGTACCCTTCTCTAAGCTGTATCCCCAACCCCAACCCAGCAATGGGGAGAATGTGCTGGGTATCAAATCCATGGCTTCCCCCTTGGTAGACAAGCACTCTACTAATTAAGTATATCCCTAGATCAAGTAATTTCTTTTGTTTGTCTTGAGATAGGGACTTTCTTTCTACAAAGCCTGGATGTCCTTGCACGCTATGTTAATCAGGCAGGCTTCAAACTCAGAAAAAAAGAGCAGCCTGTCTCCGCTAGGATTGAAAGCATGAGCTACCACCACCTAGCTGAAGTGGTATCTTCTTGAGGAAGCCAAAATACACTTTTCATATTTAACATTCACAAAATGAAAGTCTTAGTGGACAAGGCAGTTCACAACATTTACCAGTAGTAGTTCCAGTGAGTCATTCAGTTACAAGCTAGCTAAAATACCATGTCACAAGCATCACATAATAATAAGAAATACTCGCAGTAAGAAATCTGAAGAAAGCTAATGTTATCCAGAGAACATACACTATACAACTAGGACTAGTCTTTAAAAAGCAAGGGACTTCATAGGAGCCTGGGATCCAGCCAGGGATGCTAGCTAAGCTACTCACCACCCTCATACCTTCAACTTCTTACTGTACAAGTCTGTATGCATTTATAAACTGACTCATGAAGTAAAGGAAAATGTGTCCACCGTATGTTTAAAAACTAGGTTAATGGATATCAGTCAGTAAACTCAAATGTTTCTGCATGGTCTCAACATTTCTACATTTATGTGGTCAGAGTTCCTGAGCATACTGATTAAGAGTAACACAAGCAGGGCCTAGTGGTACGTACCCTTTTAATCTCATCTGGAGGCAGAGGCAGTCTCTGAGTTCAAGGTTAGCCAGAAATACAGAGTGAGAGACAGTCTCCAAAAAATAAAAAAATAAATAAAAAAAAAAACACTACCGAAAAAATTTGTAAACACTAAAAGCAACCTGCTATGTTCACTAAATAAAGCCCTATTGCTAACATGGAAAAATTGCTTAGGCATTTTTATGAGGACTGGGTTCTAAACACTGACTATATAGACATATCATTCACTGTTCATCAGAAATAGAAATTTGCACATGAGAAGGGAATCTGTTTAGTTTTGAGTTTTGTTGTTTTGGTTCTGTTTGATTTTCTTTTTGAGACAAGGTCTCATACAGCCTAGGCTGGCTTGAAACTCACTGTGTAGCCAAGGATGACCTTGAATTTCTGATTTTCTAGCTTCCACCTAGGGTTAGGAGAATATCCCCCTAGGTTTATTTATGTAATACTGAAGACTGAACTCAAGGTTTGATATATCTAAGGAAATATTCTGTGAACTGCTAAAATCCCAGCAGCTTGTTTGTCTTTTTGAAGTCAGAAGCAAATAGAAATAAAGCCAGTCACCGCTGAAAAGGGGTGAGAAACACTGTGGAAATTTTAACCATCTGTTGATAAATACTTTAAAAAAAAAACAAAAAACAAACAGATACAAAATTTCAGTGCTTAGAGTTAGCAGTTTACAAAAGCAAAATGTAAAAGGTGGGAAGCACAGGCTTGTAGCATGGCTCTCTCTGTACAGCACAACCCCGAGCACCTGAGTTCAATCCCTAGAGTCTACATAAAGGTAGAAAGAGAGAACCAATTCCCCAAAGTTATCCTCTGACTTCCACATATAAGCTATGTCACACGCATGTGTCACACACACACACACACACACACACACACACACAATAAAATAAATTTGAAGTTGTTTAATGTGATATGTTCTATTAAAAGGAGTAGGCAGAAAAGAGCAAATGCTTACTGAGTGTGCAATATGGCCCTAGCATAATATTCCATTGGGGGGGGGGGTATTACTATCTTAACATAAGGCTGGGAAAATGGCTCAGTGGGTAAAGTACTTGCTGGGAAAATATAAGGACCTGAGCAGAGCCAGAAACCACATAAATGCCTAATGGGCATAGCAGCCCAGCTGAAATCCCAGCACTCAGGAGGAGGAGATCCCTAAAGCAAGCTGCCTAGCCATACTAGCCATAGTAAGAGAGCTCTGATTTCAAGTGAGAAACCTTGCCTCAAGGAAGAAGGTGGAGGTCAACTGAGGAAGACTCCGGATGTCAGCTTCCAGCCAAAAACACGTGTACACAGTGTGCTCATACACATGCTCACCAACACAGAGACATACGCAAAAGTTAAATAAAACAGGAAAAAAAAAAAAAGATAAAGAAGTAGCGTTTCTATAGGTGGTTAAAAAAAGAACCCACATCCAAACACACCAACTAGGTTAAAAAGAAAAACCCTCACATCATGAACATACTTAACAGTGTGCATGTGAAAACTGTTAAGAAGGTAAGCATTAGCAATAGTAAACATGATCATTTCTGTTACATTTTCTTGATCTACAAAGCAGAAAATATTTTCATTTGAAACAGTACACTTGGCAGTAGATCATCATGATTCACAAAGAACAACAGGGAGAAAATGTTATTTCAGGAGTAGGTTGCTTACCTTCTTTAGAAACTTAGCTAAAAAGAGAACCATGGCAGGCACTGTTGGCCCAGTCTTTAATCCCAGTACTCAGGAGGCATAGGGAACAGGATCTCTCTGAGTTTGAGGCTAGTCTGGACTACAAAGCCAGTTCTAGGACAGCCTGTCTCGAAAAACCAAACCAAACCAACAACAACAACAACACAAGGAAACCAGGCACTATACCTGCTAATAACACCCCATGTGTTCATTCAGCTCATACTTCTCTTTGGAGAATGGAAGGAAGTTGAGCTTTACTAATCAAATGATTGTTAATAATGAATTAGTAATCACTAATAAAAATATGCTAAAAATGAAAATGGAGCAAAAATAGGTAAGAGTTTATGGCAGAGCAGTTATTTATAGCCAGAAGCTAGATGGGGTTTCCCTACTTTATCATGCCACTCATAGTTTCAACATTATTACATTAATATGGCTATTAATGAGATATTTATGAATAATGAAATTGTAAGATAGAAAATTAAAAACACAAAAATTTTCTGCAAAGGCCTAGTATCGTTGATCTATTTTTAAAAAGCAAACCAAAATAATTTCAAGGTGTATAACTGTCAGTATAAATGAGAAATAAAAAGCAAAAAATTTAAAGAATGTAACACAAAAGCATAATGTTCTCCAGAACTTCAAGAAAAAACTGTACAGTTGAAGTGGTCAAATTGAAATAGCAAAAAGAGAACCAAACAATGCTTTGATTTACACATATGTCTTAAGAATATTTTCTTCCATTCATGTAACTTATACATTAATATTCAGATCACAATGTTAGGAGCGCAAAGTATATGTCTCGATATGGATGGAAATGCTATTTATATTTGGCAAATATTGAGTACCTACTACAGACATTGTGCCGGGTACTAGATTAGCCTTAGAAAATCTGGCAATCCCATTAAGAAAAATACCATTCTGGCTTCACAGATCAAAGAGTGCAGCTCATAAAAAGATTCCAATAAAGGTACCTGACAATGCATTTCCAAGAAGAGCCATCTTGATCATCTTGTTCTTCTATGTACATTCTCACATTGTGGTCTTGATCCAACTGGTACCAATACATGAGGCCATCTTTGTCTCGCCCAATTGGCTGGAGACGCATAGTATCAGCATCCTCCTCATTAATTATGTTCTTGAATTTAAGATTGTCATCAAACTGACACTCACAGAGATACTGAAAAACAATTATACTGTGGCTTAAAATACTGTGCACACATTTCTCAAATAAATTCGACACACTTTCAGGACTGATTCGGGACAGAGCCAAGGGGCCACACAGTTCAATTTGTTTTGTACTACTCTTTCATTTTATTATGTAGAATGTGCTTGAAATAATCAACTTTAAAAGGTAAATTGAAAGGTAACATTTTAATTTTATACCAATGTAGAATTTTAATATAGAGTTTTTATATAGTTTAACTTATACACAAATCAAATTAAAACTGAGTTTATGTGCACTAAAAACTCCCCAATTACCACTGTATAATACTGTATTTAAATTTTCACTTATATTTTAAAACAATTAATATAATTGGCAAATAAAAATCATATACATTTATGACCCGATATATAAACAATGAGAATGATTTAATTCAAGCATACTTTATGATGAGAATACTTACAATCTACAAACAATTTCCAACTATGCAATTACAATCACCTTACAGTATATCACCCAGCTACTTGAAACTTTAAGTTTACCCAAAATCTCCAATCTGATTGTCACCCCACTGACCAGAACACCGTTGTATTCTTGACGCTTTAAAGCTCTATATTAACGTGAGAACATGGTGTAATTTCTTTCCGTGCCTGGCTTACTACACTTAACACAATATCTTCCTAATTTAAAAATGTCTTAAATTACATTTTTACTTATTTTCTTTATGTGTCTGTGGGCACACGTGTCACAGCTTCCATGTCAGAGGACAACCAGTAGGAATAGGTTCTCTCCTACCATTTGTTTATGAGTCTCAGGACTGAACTCCTGTCTTCAGACTTGAGGGGAGTTGTTTGCACTTTCTCACTAAGACCTATCAATACTGTTATCACTCCTGTAGTGCACATCAGAGGTCAAGTATGGGTATGAGGGCCATACTTTGTTTTTGCTGGTTTATTTATTGGGCTTAATGCTGATTTCATTTCTGTAGGACGTACAGCCAACAGTAGGAGTGCTGAATCATTTGACCATTCCACTTAAACATTTCTGGCAAACTGTCACACATTTTGTTTCTAAGCAGTATTTTAAAGAATCCTAATTTTTCCATGACACTGAAGGCTGCTGTAGGAGAATTGCTCGAACCTAAGAGTTTAAGACAAGTCTTTGCAAAACAGTAAAGTCCATGTTCAACCAAATAAAAAACAAAGACAAACTTGGACACACTACAAATATAAATGCTAAATGGACAGGGTACCTCAGAAAGACTGCTTACTGTATACATCTTGTAGACTTTTCATGTGAGCTAAAAGAACAATTAATATCTAACAACAGAAAAACAGCTACTCTAGCCACATCTAATTTCATATACATAATGTATATTAGGACTAGCTTAGCCAGGTAGTGGTAGCACACACCTTTAATTCTAGCACTCTTTGGGCAGAAGCAGGTGAATCTCTAAGTTCAAGGCTAGCCTGGTCTACAGATTGAGTTCCAAGACAGCCAAGGTTACATAACAAAACCCAGTCTCAAAAACAAACAAAGAACAACAAGCAAGCAAGCAAAAGAATCGCCAAAAACCCTTGAGGTCTTATGAATAAGGTTGTTACTGAAGGAGCCCTGTGGGAAATCTCAAAGCAATGAAGGTCTCACTCCCTTTCTCCTACTAGCTTCTTCTGTTATACCGACCACTTGCTTAGTAATTAGGAAACATAAAGAAACAAAAGAAAACTCAAACTGGAAAGTAACCCTATATTAAAATTGAGATGACCCGTTTAATCAAATACTTTGGTAACACGAAGGCTTTATTAACACAATGGCATACCCTTACTCATCTGGAAAACAATGAGGACTTCCAATGTATTAAGTGAGTACATTATCATAGGTCTGTGAGATGTAGTGATTGATGATGGTAGCAGCAGAAATGAAGAAAACTACCAAAGCAGCTGCTTTCCTAATCTGTTGCTGTATCTCTAATCAGAAATTTAAAAAAACAGACTGTAAAGACAATCCTTAAAAATAGTAAAGACAAGACTTGACTTTTATCTGTGGGCTGTGCATGTGTACTTTTTTTGCATGTGTGTAGGTATTCCCACACGTGGAGGCCAGTGATAATGTAAGACACGTCTTCGTAGACCGTTCTTGACTTTTTATTCAGACAGGTCCCACACTGGCCCCAGAGCTCAAGGCTTTGCCTGGCATACCTATCCAAAGCGTACCTATCCAGCTTGCCCCCCAAGGGCTGGGATTATAGGCAGGCTCACACCGCCTGGCTTTGTAAGTAGGTTCTGGAGATCTGACATCTGTTCCCTATGCCTGTCAGGCAAGGACTCTATCTGCAAAGCCATCTCCTCAGCCCTGAATAGACTTTTTATCACTGAAAAACAGGAAAAACAAGAAAGAACCCATTGTTTTCTAATAATAAAATGTCTACCCTTCCCCCACTGCTTTTAGTTGGGGTATAAGTAACAGCCCAGGCTGGCCTCAAATTCAGGGCCTTCCTGAGTCGGCCTACCAAATACTTAGATTACAGGTGTGTGTGTCCGTATCAATTTTCTTTTACTTTAAAAAGTTTTTATTACCTATATTTACTTATTTAGTGGGGGCACTTGCATGCTATAGCACACATATAAAGACAGAGGACAACTTTGCAGACTCATTTCTCTTTCTACCATGAAGTTCCCAGGAACCCAAACTCAGGTTGTCAGACTTAGTGGCAAATACTTTTTTACCCAATGAACTATCTTGCTGACCCATGGTTTTCTTTACTTTGTAATTTAGGCATCAAAGTAAACTTTCAAATTAAAATTACTGCAACAAATAATACATACATTACCTTTAAGAGTGCTAGTTTGCATTCAACACTCATTTCAAGATAGCCTTTCTTCTCCATTTCCCATGCCCAGGTACTGTTAAACTCTTGACATATCTGTAACAGAAAATTAATAGCTCAATATATGAAAACAATTTTCAGTGGTATTTATTGTACTTTGGATTTGGAATGGCACCCAAAGGCTCAGGTGTTGACAGGTGGGAGCTAGCTGTACAAGTAAGTCACTGAAGATCTATTATTGTCCCTGTTTATTGTGCCCACTTCTGCTTCTGGGAGCTCACGGGATGAAGAATACTGCTGTACCACATACTCCCTGAAATGATGCTCTGCCTTTCCACAGCCCCACAGGTGCACAGAGAGCTAAGATTGTGCACCCAAACCTCTGAAACCATGAGCCAAAATAAATGTTTCCCTGTTTAGGGTGGTTTCCCTAGCCATTTTGTCATCGCAACATGAAGTTGAATAGAAATAAACATTGGTTGTCTTCTATGATTATGTTGTGTTCTTATTAATATATATATAGAGGAACGAATTCAGAAATGACCAGCCAATCCAAGTCCAATTTACACTGCATACTATTTAGATCTATCAGAAATATTTACTAATGCCTGTAACAACTTAAGAAAGATGCTCTGGAAGTAGAGAAATGGCTTATAGGTTAGGAATACTGGCTACTCTTGACAAGGACCCCAGTTCAGTTCCCAGCACTCACACAATGGCTCCCAAACATCCATGACTCCAGTCCAGAAAGATCTGATGCCCTCTTCTGACCTTGGGGGCACCAGGTACACGTGTGGTACACATACATATACATATACAGGCAAAACACATATAAAATAAACATACATATAAAAAGTAAGATAAATAAATCTAAAAAACATTAACAATGACGTACAAAAAGAATCTCTCTTGCTTTCTATCTGTTCAACAACTCTGTGTATTTTGTGGATATAATTTTTCCACATGAGAATAATTATTTGATAATCTTTCCAAAGGAAGGCATGGATGACAGCTTGTTCATTTTTATCACTAGACAGAAGTTCAAAACCATGTCAAATTCTACAGATACATTCAACAGAAGCTCTCTTCAAATCAGTGTCCTCTCTATTATCAGGACAGTAAAAATGCCACTGCTAGGCATGTTACAACTTCAGTAACAGGCTTTAACATGAATGTTTCAGGGTTCTTTTTTAGACAAATCAGAGCCATTATAGCAGACTGAAGAGAAAACATGTGGAAATTGCTCCACTCAAAAGTCAGTGCAAATTTAGGTGTGGGGCCAGGCCTGCCATCTGCACAAAGGTGGAGTGAGAAGGACTACAAGGTTCAGACATGCCTAGACTAAACAGTGACACCTTGTCTCACATAGCAACACAGAGTGGAGTAAGCTCTCTGTTCAACAGATCTTCACAGGAAAACTCGTTCTTCAATTCTTTCATAAGAAGCTAGGAAAGATTCATGTGCTAAATTCCAGAAGGATATGACTTCTCTAAGTGGTTGTGTTTTCAGCAATAAAAGTGTAATGATGAAGATGATGACGATGACGATGATCTTGGAGGCTGTTAAATGGACATAAAACATTATGCAATGTATCTGCCAATGCCATAGAGTTTTTATTGTTATTGTTTTGTAACAAATAGCAAAATGAGGGCCAAAGCAGTAGAAGCAAGACAAGATGAGAAATTGTTCTGGAGCCAGGGCACTGGTTAAAACAAAGATTTGAAAGAAACACACAAGCAGACAACAGAGAAAGCTTCAGTAACTCCCTTAATCCAGGAATAAGACCATGATGGACTTCCTGGAAGGGGTACACTTCCCCAGCTGTCCCTAGTGCCATCTTTTACTAGTTAGAATAAAACAAACAGGTCAACATAAGGCAAATGGTATGACCAAGAACTATATAGAAAGGATAAATTCCCCATTTCCTAGAATTCCACAAAACTCTAATTGACAGCACATTTTTTTGTATACATACATATATATGTATGTGTGTTCATGTAACAAAGCAAATAAAATCCTAAAGGGTACTATTTAATGAAAAGTGTAGATGGCACAGGATACTGAAATGACTGTGTAGCAAAAGCTAAAGTGGTAGGATCTGAACAGGTACATCACACTAACAAGACTAATGAACATTGAAACGTCTACGGCAGTCCTAGATTGTCAAGTAGTATAGCTATAAAGCTGTTAGAGTCCCAAATAATGACAATGAGTTACCACATTACTTAGCAACTCTAAGAATTTACATAGGAAAAATAAAACAGGAAAAAAAAGAGTGATATTGTTCCCAATAGCTAAAAGGTAGAAGCAACCCAAATGTCAACAGAAAAGCAGGAAAACAAAATACAGATCACATCGTGAAATTGCATATAGCTGTTAACAAGGAATGAAGCACAGACGGACATAGGGCTCAGCTATACAGCATGGGAAGGCTTTAGATTATAGTTCTCAACCTGTGGGTCATGGCTCTTTGGGAGGTCAGAAGACCCCTTCACAGGGGCCACATAAGACCATCAGAAAATCAGTATTTACATTATTAACAGTAGCAAAACTACAGCTATGAAGTAACAACAAAAATAATTTTAGGGTGGGGGTCACCACAGCATGAGGAACTGTATTAAAAGGTTGTAGCACTAGGAAGGCTGAGAACCACTGCCTTAGACCTATCCCCAGTATCTACCCCACAAAGAGAGGGAAAATAACAACCAAGCAAAGCAATAACAACAAAATGTATGGCTGCCTGGATGAACTGGAAAACATGCTAATGCAAGAAACTACACAAAAGGATGCCTACTACAAGATCCTATCGATTCGAGGGCACTCAGAATGTCTAAAATATCGACATTTAAATTCAGAGACAGAAAACAGATCAGCAGTTGACAGATGTGATGAACAGTGCTCTCAGTCAGTGTCACATAATCTAGAAGCATCAGGACACGCCTGTGTTGGATTATCTTGGTTATAAAAACTGAGGTGGGAAGACCCACCTACTGTAGGTGAAACCAGTCTCTAGCTAGGATTCTAGACTAGATAAATGGAGGGAGGGAACTGAGCCTCAGAATGCAATCACTGGATGCAATGTAAACAGCTGATTCAAGCTCCTGCTGCCTTGTGAACCATCATGATAAAATGTACCTCAAACCAAGATGTACAATAAGCCTTTTCTCCTTTAAGCTGCTTGTCAGGATTTTATCACAGCAACAGAGAAGCAACTGAGACAGCAGGAGAGATGGGGTAAATAAGCAGAAGTATGACCTAATAAATGAGTATAGCTTTCACTTTTGAGTGATTAAAAAGTTGTGAAATTAAGATAGGTTATAAACTCCTTGCAAATATACAAAACAAGTACAAGAATAAACAAAACAAGACAAAAACACTGAATTGTTTATTTTAAAAGTATTAATTTTGTTATTTTGAGACAGGGGCTCATGTAGCACACATTGGCTTCAAATTTACTATGTAGCTGAGGCTGTCTTTGCACTCCTTGTGCCTCTGCCTCTCAAATACTTGGATTGCAGATGTGTGCCACACACCCAGGAAAGTGTCAACTTTTTGAAACGTAGAAAAACATCTCAAATCTTAGATTGGATTGTGTTGTTATCCACAGCAAGGAAATAGGAAATGGGCAAAGAGGGGTAAATGAGGGACATGAGCATTACTCTCTAATCAGCTGTTAAAACTATATTTCAAATACTACCGACAGAAGTCAGCTGCCACCGAAAGAGATGTGGATACAAAACACACTGAAAACGATGAATCTAGTTCCATATTTGCACACATTTGTAAATTATGCTTCACCAGAACTGAGCTATGACTATCTCTGCCTGTTTTAGAAACATCAGTTGTTCAGGAGAACTGAAGCAAATATCAGAGCACCAATAGTGACAAGCTCTCACTTATTATAGGAAAGGCAAAGATGAATTAAGAGGTCTCTGGGGACTGTTGCGTATTTCAGTTGACAGAGTGCTTGCTTAGTATGCATGAAGCCCTGGGCTCAACCTCAGCACTGCATAAACCAGGTGTGGTGGTGCACACATGTAATCCTAGCACTGGCAGGTAGAGGCAAGAGGTCTGAGAGTTCAACATCATCCTACACAGCCAGTCTGAGGACAGCATGGGATACATGAGGCACTGTCTCAAGCCAAGGCAACCAACCAATGACAAAAAAAGAAATGGTTCTGTACCAAGAAATCAAACTGATCAACCAATCAATTGATAGATAATCTACAAATACAAGAATATAGGACAGAAATACCAATACAACCAATGGGGGAAGAGATACCTAACAAGGTGTCTTCAAGTAGTGGCATTTGTGAATCAATGGCATTGTGATCAAAAAGACTGGCCAGACTGTATAAAAATTGCTTTTCCTTATTTGTGAGAATACATGTGTGTGTGCGCACATGTATGCACACAAGCCACACGTGTGTGAGG
>JADRCH010000193.1:4401248-4439005 GCA_019843965.1 Rhynchomys soricoides | reverse complement strand
CACATACACACACGACTTTTTTTACTGATCCTTTGTAGCCTTCTTTTATGTCCCATTTCACTAATTTCTGCCCTGATTTTTATCACTTTTTTCTGTCTACTGATTGAGGGTTTAACTTACATGAAAGTTTAAAATCACATAGCTTGAGTTTCAAATCTTGCCTCTCCCTACCAGCAGGGTGATTTTGTTGAGTCAATCACCTGTTCGACTTGGACTTGCAGGTTCTTCTTCTGTAAATGGAGGTTTGGGGCAAATAAAAGACAAGGAATGTGCCAATCACATACTCGCTGTGCCATGCCATGCCTCCATTATATATATGCAAACCTGAAAAGAATTCTAGAAAGCCATAAGAAGAATCAATTAGAACACAAGAAGGAGTTAAAAGAGCTAGAAAAAAAAAATAGTATGCTAGTAATCTTCAAAATGTAGGTAAATACTGTTTACCAACACTAGCTTCAGTCATGTGTATGGAGCAGGTTTAAGGTGTAAATACCATTGTTGGTGATAGCTTCACTCTAATTTCCCATTTTTATTTTCTGTGGATTAAGCATATATTTTGCTGAACCACTTCTAAAGTTATGTCTAATATGGTAGTAAATTTTGAATCTTAATAGTCTATATTAATATAACAGATTTCATTATGGTTATAATTTTTAACCTTTGTTTTTTTTGTTTTATTTTAGGCATATAAGAGTTTTTCCTGCAAGAATACATGTGGTCCATATCTAAGTAGTGCCCATGAAGGCTAAAAAAACTGGCGTCAGATCCTCTGGAATTGGAGTTACAGCCAGTTATGAGCAACTATGTAATGTTAGGAATAAATCTTAGGTCCTCCAAAAGAGCAGCAAGTGCTCTTAATGGCTGAGCTATCTTATCTCTCCAGCCCCAAACTAAATTTATACTCATTGCTTTACTGTAGACTAGGCAAGTTATGTGATCAAATTCACCTCTCCAGGATCCTCTTTCATGCCCCACTTATTCTGCCAATCCTCTGCTCTTCCCAACCAGTCTTACTTCTAAGAGCAATTATGTCTTTACAGGTGATATTATCTGTGTTTGCGTGTGTGCACAAGTGTGCACATGCACCCATGAAACATGCATACACCACCGCATGCATCTGGAAGTCAAAGGACAACTCTCAGGAGTCAGTTCTCTTCTTCAACCAGGTCACTAGACTTGGTGATAAGCATCTGCACCGTCTCTTACCAGTACCAACAGTAAATATTTTGAAGCTAAGATTCTTGCTTAATCTAGAGAAACCTATTGTACTAAATTTTATTTATTGTGGATATTTATATACATATATTAAGTTTATTTTATGTATAATAAATGTTTAAAATAAAATTTATCAGTTTAACCTTTTTAACTGAATAATCCACAGTTATCAATTTTATATAGGATTCTGAGTAGCCATTACTACTTTCCATTTTCTAAAACATTTCTTGGGCCAGGAAAATGGCTCAGTTAGAAAAGTATCAGCTCTGAAAGCATTAAGCTGTGCATTCAGATACTAGCACCCATGTAAAAAGCCAGGTGTGCCTACAATCCCAGTGCTGGAAAGGCAGGTGTCCAGAGAGACTACTTCAAAATAAATCAGGTAGAGGATGCAACTGAGAAATATATCCAACATCAACCTTTGGCCTGCACATGCACATATACACATGCATGCCCACAAGCACACGCCATTTCATAATTACAAGTAAATTCTTTAACCATTAAATTCTCCTCTCATCTTATAGGACCTGGGATAAGCTTGTCATCTACTTTATTTTAGAGAGTCTCATGAAACCAAGATTGACCTCAAAATCACTATGAACTTTTGACCGTCCTGCCTCTGCTTCCCAAGTACTACAGGAGTGTATCACCACATCTGGTTACTCAGTGTTCCAAACCAGAGTTTCATGTATACTACTCGCCATTCTAAACACCTAGAAATGCATATGTTACCCAGACAGCTGTTTCTGAATGAGCGTCTCTTCTTTGTTGAGTTTTAAAAATGCACCCCAACTTTTAACGTCTTAAAGATTTCTGTTGTCTACATGTATGTAAGTCATGTGTATGCCTAGTGCCTGTGGAGGTCAGAAGAGGGTGTCAGATCCTGGGAAACTGAATTGGATAGTTATGAGACACCATGCAGGTACTTGAAATCAAATCTAGGTCCTCTGCAAGAGCAACAAGTCCTCTCGACTGTTGAGTCATCTCTCCAGTGCCCCAGTTTGTTTTGTATTCCCCCATTTCTGTGTGTGTGTGTGTTTTACCAAAAGCATGTTTCCATGTATGTGAGCACACAAGTGGGTGGGTGCACATACATGCATGTGGAGTACACATCAATAGCCTGCTTGATCTGGGAATTCTGTCTTCACCCACCAAGGCCAGGATTACAGGCAGGTCACCATAACCACCTGGTATTTCTGTGGATTCTGGGGATCCAAATTAAGGTCTTCAAACTTGCTGGGTAGTACTTAAGCACTGACCCATCTCCTGAGAACCTAGAAATTGTTTTTCTTTTTTATTGGGGGGTTAGTTATTTTGATTTTATGTGGTGTCTTACCACATAAAATATGGCATAGATGTTTGTGTGAGGGCATCAGATCCTCTGGAACTAGAGTTACAGACAGCTGTGAGCTGTCATGAGGGTTTTGGGAATTGAACCTGGGTTCTCCACAAGAGCAGCCAGTGCTCTTAACACTGAGACATCATCTTTCCAGCCCAGGAGTTCTTAATATATTCTGGATAATAAACTTTCCAGGGCTGCACTTACATAATTTGCAGCATGAACTACCTTTCTACAGGCTTTTCTCATTTTCTTTATAACATCCTTTGATGTACAAAAGATTTTAATCTGATAAAGTCTAGCTAGCCTTTCCTGTTGTTGCCTATACTTTTAGTGTCATATCTGGGAATATATAGTCTAAATGTAAGATCACAAAGATTTCCCCTAAGAGTTTTACAGATTTAGGTCTTCCATCATTGAATCATTCTGAGTATATGTGGTATGAAATAGGATACATGTTCCATTTTGCAAACTGTATTTTAAAAAATATTTAACATTATAGAGAACAATTAAAATATGTAAAAATGCTACAGTAAATGCATGATAAAATCTCTATATATATTGCATTCTTCAGTCATTCTCAGTTCAGTCAGGAATCAAGAATAGTGTACATTACTAACATGCTAGAACTTTCCAATGCATTTCTAAAGCCTTTCTCCATAGGGAAGTAAGTCACTATTCTTCTTCCAAATACTAACAGTCTATCTGCGACTATGTGGAATAGTCCTCTGTGACTATGAAGGAGTGCTTTTGGGTGTTACTGATAGGTAATAACCAAGTGATCATAACCAAGTGCTGCAAACTTCAAATAACCAAATGTGAGAAAGAGGATACTGAAGTCACCTATGGGAGCACTCTTGCTATAGGAAATTTTCCAGTCATAAGACGACCTGCTATGGGAAAGTATATTAGGGACGTTACTATAAAAGAGCCATTGAGCTATCTGAAGTCACACAGGAGCTCTGCAGAAATCTAAGGAAAATAAAAAGTAGCGCTACTATATCCACACGCATAAGTAATATAGGTCAGATTCAAGTAAAGAGATGAATGCTACGGAAGAGAAAAAAATGTTATCTAGAATTATGGTTTCTTTGGTAAGTTAGTGTTACACACACTTTGTTGGTCTCCAGAAGTTTGATAATAGTATGCTGAGAGCATTCATACAGTTTCATTTAATAATAATCAAATTTCATTTAGTGGGTAATTAACTTACACATTTTTGGAATTAAGAGACTCAGCTGCTTTCTCATTACAAATCCAGAGTTCTTTCTGATATTTATGTGTGTAATACTAAAATATTCCCTAAAAGTCCATGTATGTGAACACTTGGTTCCCACCTGGAGGTACTATGTAAAATTATCAAACTTTTGGGACATTTTCTGTTTCTTGGTCCAGCTAGAAGACTGGCTGTCCTACACTCCTGCAAACAAAGATTGAGCCACTTGTACTTCCATGCTTTCCTTAAACGATGAACTAGAATAGAAACCCTTGAAAGTGTCAGCCAAAACTTCCCTTAGGTTACTTCTAATGGGGTGATCTCACAGTAATGAGAAAAGTAACTGGAGCAATCACTCGGACAAAGAATAAACAGTGTCCTTGAGCATGGAGGATGGTTTGCACTGTGAGCACTGGGTGCTCACTGGACTGAGCATTCATGCTGGAGTACTGACAAACCTGTCTTCATTCACTCCTTGCGTTGCATCCTCTACCTGTCCTTCAGAGCACCATGGGATCACCTGTATATGACCTGCAATGTGGTGCTGAACTGAATGACATTACATGCACAATAGCATAGTATCAAAAGTAAATTCTTAAACACCAGCAGCCATTATCTCACTGTGGAAAAAGTATAATCCCTAAAAAGATGCTGTGTTTGGCTATGAACAAGAACTCCTGGAAGGAGCATCTGTGTCTGCAGAAACTGACTGACTGACCCACTGGTATTTCAGTACTGAGGGGAGACTGGAATTTAGTAGGCTCAGAGGCTAACTACCTCATCTTGGGCTAGTCTTAGCCTTCTCGAACAGCCATTCTTTTGCCCCATTCTCTATCTGAATTAACACTTCATGGTAACAAATTAAAAACCCCTAGGATCTGTTAACCTAGCAGGTCACTGGCTTCTACCAATCAAGAGTTAGGAATGTTATCAGACAGCACCTTGGGCCTGTAAAAGAGCTCACCTTCTTGCTGTACACATCACTCTGGCATACCCACCAATGTATTTTAAAGTTGCTTTAAATTATGTAAATATTTGTATAAAACCATAAAACCCTGTGAAACTGCTTCCATGTTGGAACATGAAATTTGGGGTAACTTAAATCCGTATTCCTGGGCCATGACCACTCACAGTGGTTCCAGAACAAGCTATCTCTTCTTCTCCTTAAAGCTTCCTGTGTAGAGGTCAGAGAGCTGTGGTTTTTACATTGATAATGGAAATGTAAAAATGGTCTAGTGACTATGCAAAGCCATTCAGCAGTTTCTTAAACAAAGAAATAACTATATGACCCTTTCACTTATGGGTATGAAACACATAAATGACAATATATGTTCATATAAAATTGTGTGTACAAATGTTCATAGCAACATTATTCCCTCCAAAGTGAGAAAAACTCAAGAAGAAATAAGAAATCTTATTTCACCTTTGAGAAATACATCTGTAAACATCTGATTCTTATCAAATATGATCAAATTATTAAATGATGAAAAATGTCCCTTGTGAATTCATAATTGATAACAGCTTCCAAAGAATAAAAGCCACAGGCCAGGGCTGCAGGTGTAACTCAATGACTGTGCACCTGTGTAGTGAACAAACCATGCTGCAGCACAGGAGATACGTAGGGTGGGGAGCAGTAAGTGAGGGAGATGAAGGAAGGTAATGGAGCAATGGCATTTTCTGAAATTATTTTGATCATGTGTTACCAAATTTATTTACTTCCAAAGGATTTCTGTATCTGTTATTAAGGACTGAGTACCAAACATTGTCTTTTATCTTCCCTCTCTTTTTGTTGTTGTTGCTTTTTAAGACAAAGTCTCATTAAATAGCCTAGGCTGGCCTAGAACTTATAATCCTCCTGCCTCAGCATCCCTACTGCTAAGCTCTCAACCATACACCACCATATGAAGCATCTCCCTTTACTTGGAGGGATAAAAAATGAGGTTAATTCTTGCTGGGGACTAGGTTATTCTCTATTCCATTTTTATTGGTTTACTGGTTTGCCCCCAGAATACATAAAGAGGTTAGAGGACAATTTATGGGAATTGGTTCTCCCCCTCCACTAAGTGAGTCCTAGGGGTCAAAGTCAGGGTCACCATGCTTTGCTGCCAAGAGCCTTTATCCACTGAAGCATCTTACTGGCCCAGATGGAGTTACTTTCTATTTAACCTCATTATCCTTCATGTATAAAAGTCTGTAAGTAAAATAATTTACTTATTATTTATTTGTTCATTGTCTAAAAAGCACACTTGTGGCATAACACTTCTTGAAACAAAAAATGTCTTAAAAATCAACAATTACATTCAATGTGATAACCTTTTTTTTTTCTTTAAAAAATTACCTAGCTGGGTAGTGGTTATGTACACCTTTAATCCTAACATTTAGGAAGGAAAGTCAGGGGATCTCTGGGTTCAAGACACCTCTGGTCTACAGAGTGAGTTTCAGGACAGCCAGGGCTACAATGGGTAACCCTGTCTGGAAAACACCAACATAATAATCAATCAATCAATCAATTATGCAAAATGTACAAAAAGATCACAGATCTAATAAAAATAGTAATAAGAAACTGCCATCTGCTTGTGTTTTCTGACTTATTTATTTAGTTTTTTTTTTCTAGGCAAGGTTTCTCTGCGTACCTGACTATCCTGAAACTCAACTGGGTAGACCAGGCTGGCCTCGAACTCAGAGATTCACCTGCCTGAACCTCCCAAGTGCTAGAATTAGGGAAGTGGAGGCACGGATGCTTAACTTAATATAGTGACATTTGCCACCTACCATCAAGGTTATCTAAAATCACTAACAACCAAAGGAAACACAAGAGTTCTAGGATGTATGAGAGTCACTGACAGAGAAATTTCTTTGTAGCTTGCCAGGTGAAAGGAATGTGAATCATAAGGCCAAGGCTTACCCAACCAGGAAAGGAGTCAAGGTCCTAGCAGATCATCTCGCTTAAATTCAGCTCACCACATTTATTTTTAGAAGGATAATCCTACCTCAAAAGTAAAAAGTAACAAGATTGCATTTGTGGGCTCTCTTCCATTCTAGATAACACTGGACAATATATGCCCGCCAGTGTAAGAGAAGAAACAAAAATGAATGCCTTAGGTACAGCGAGTTGCTGGATACCTCTCCTACTCTAAGTTATCAAGATCGGTTGATTCTGTTTCCACAAAGGGAGGGGCAGGGGGGAGGGGAAAGGAGGAGGAAGAGGAGGAGGAGGAGGAAGAGGAAGAGGAAGAGGAAGAGGAGGAGAAAGAAGAAAAACAGTTCTCACACCCAAACCCCAATTTAGGCTTCTTCACTATTCACTGGGCTTATCACAATATTTCTACATCATAGATTGTTAAGGCTCTTCAATACATCCTTTCTTGGTGCCTTATTACGTGTACTAAGGGCTAAGGTACTGGCAATTTCTGAACAAATGTCTGTTCCATCTGTAAGTCTTAGTTTAGCTGTTTTAGAGACATTAAGAAGACACAGTAAAATAGGCGACAGCAGCGTGGTTTGCTGAGTCTATGCTGAGGAAAGAGTCAGTACCAGACTATATGGTCTATATTCAAACACAATTTTTCATTTAATGATGCTCTATTCCTCAGTAACACATACTACAGAACGACTACAGGAAAGAAATAAAGAGCAAAGAAAGGTAAAAGTACCACCACAGACTAGCTAATGACTGCAAATGAGAAATAAATAAAAAAAAAAAGAATTGTCCAAGAGACAGTTTAACCTAATGTCACTGCTTAAAAGGTGGGAAGAAACAAGCATTCAAGAGACAATCTACAAGACACTGTGAGGGGCACTTCATCAATGGCCCATCAAAGCACTGGAGTCAGCAAGTCCTGGGCTTCAGTGAAATGCTGGCTCTGTCATTTTTAGCAATGTGGCCTACACAAATTACTTAGTTTCTCAAATTTAATTTCCTTATACACAAAACAGAGATAATCTGTATTTCAAAGGTACAATAACACACACAAAAAAGTAGTTTTAAACAGTACATACTGAACATTCAATATAAAAACCACACAATAGGAACCAGGCCTTCTGGCACATGTCTGTAATCTCAGCACCAGAGAGGCTTAGGCAATAGAACCAGAAGCTTGAGGCTATACAGTGAGACTCTGTCTCAGAGGAAAACACAAAGCAGAGCAAAACAAAACATACAATAGTTTCCATAATGAAGTTAAGACCAAGTCCACAGAGGAAAAAAAATTATACAATAGAGTTAAACTAAGGAACATCTTCCTGGGAAAATGCCCCAAGGAGACAGCAATGCTCACGCTGAGGCTTAGGGGGTGAGTGAGTTTGCCAGGAACCTGAGTTGGCAGGAAAGCATTCCAGAAGATACAGCATATGTAGGAACTCTTAGAGAAAAGATGGCAGGTTCAAGACAGAGGAGATTTGTAAGCAAGAGGATAAATTTCCAAACTGGAAGTTATTACACGTTCATTTCTGTGTATAGTAAGTCCCTTTTAGGGGTGGAGCAATGGCTCAGTGGTAAGAGCACTTGCCATGCAAGACGGGGGACCTGGGTTCAGATCCCCTGTACTCATATGAAAGCCAAGTGTGGCCACACATATCTGTAATCTTAGCGTTTGTGGAGAATTGGGGAAGAAGGGAGGGGTGTGGGGGGGAGGGAGGGAGAGGGAGAGGGATGCATCAGGCAAGGAATGATAACTGCATGAAATAAGCAGTAGCAACTGGCTGGTGATTGATTACTGGGATGCAGGGTAAAGAACTCTAGGGCAATGCCTGAATCTTGGTTCAGGATAAAAATATTGACAATACCATGAATACATCATGGTTTCTACAGGTACAATGGGTTTGAAAAAGATGACGTTGGCTTTTGATGTATTTGACTTATATGACATCAGCTGAGTGGGCCACCATTTTGACATAAATGGAGAAGTTTATCCTTTCCATGTTTAACATCAGGTTGGTCAGTGGTTTTCTAGTATTTTAATTTTATGATACTATCTTAGGGTTTCTATTCCTGCACAAACATCATGACCAAGAAGCAAGTTGGGGAGGAAAGGGTTTATTGAGCTTACACTTCCATGCTGCTGTTCATCACCCAAGGAAGTCAGGACTGGAACTCAAGCAGGTCAGGAAGCAGGAGCTGATGAAGAGGCCATGGAGGGATGTTTCTTACTGGCTTGCTTGCTTCTCCTGGCTTGCTCAGCCTGCTTTCTTATAGAACACAAGACTACCAGCCCACAGATGGTACCACCCACAAGGGGTCCTTCCACCTTGATCACTAATTGAGAAAATGCCTCACCGCTGGATCTCATGGAGGCATTTTTCTCAACTGAAACTCCTTTCTCTGTGATAACTCCAGCTTGTGTCAAGTTGACACACAAAACCAGCCAGTACAGATAGCAAAAACTAAGAACAGTAAATGATTTATATGCCCTTTAGACCAGATATCAACTGCATCTGCAGAAGGCTAGTAGTAAATATTGTAAGTGCCATGTACTCACTTGGTCAAAATACTTGGCTTGTCACTGTAGCATGATGTCAACTACAGATCACCTACCAACAGACTTGTCCCCGTTCCAATTCCACCTGATTTACAAAATCAGGCAGGATTTGGCTATAGTTTGCTAGTTTCTACTTTAGACTAGCAATAGCATGTTTAATAATTCACAGAAAACAGTGGTGGCTAAAAAAGAAAAGCTTAATAATACAACCTGAGCCAAAGTGAAACTTGGACTTTCATGTTATTTATTGGCTACTTTCTTATCACCATGACAGAGCACCCACGGAGGCAATGTAAGGGAGGAAGGACTTACTGTGGATCACAGTTTAGGAGCTAGTCCATTAGTGGGAAAGGCAGGGTGGACAGAACATGTAGCTATAATTCCCCACAATCTGATAGATCAGAAACATGGTTCTTGCCAGGCTACATAATCTCAAAGCTTATGTCCACCAGTTAAGTCCCAAATCACAAAGGTTCCACAATCTTCCAAAGTAGTTGTACTACTGGTGGGGACCTGGTGTTCAACACACAGCTGTGAGAGGAGTTCCATGCTCAAACACAACAGATATGACTCATACAATAAGGTATGCCCATTTTAGGAAGGAGATAACATTTAATATATGAACAAGTATAAGGTTCCCTTTAAAAAAAAAAAAAAAAACAAACAAATTTCTCTTTTATTATATTGTCATAAAGAGAAATCTGTTATTTTTCAGTCTGTAAAACATCATAGATACAGATCTATCTTTATGTCTTTCCCAAGTTACTTAAAAATTATTCATTCATCATTCACTCATTCAACAAATAATGGTTAAGTGTGGATATGCTGAGCACATTCTAGGCATGATACACATTAAAAGTCAATGACTTTTTTCAGTAAAGGACCACATAGTAAATATACCAGGCTTTAAGACATGTGCTGGTTAGTCTTTTTTCAACTTTACACAAGCTAGAGTCATCTCAGAAGATAGAACCTCAACTGAGTATATAGCCTCCAATTAAAATAGACTGAAGGCATGCCTGTGGAACATTTTTAATTGATTAATAACTGATGTGAGAGGGTCCAGCCCCCAGTAGGTAATGTCACTGGGCAATCACCTGAGTTATATAAAAAAGCTAAACAGAGAATTCACAACAGAAGAATCTCAAATGGCTGAGAAGCACTTAAAGAAATGTCCAAAGTCCTAAGTCATCAGGGACATGCAAATCAAAATGACTATGAAATTCCATCTTATAGAAATCGAATGGCCAAGGCCAAAACCTCAAGTGATAGTATATGCTGTTGAGGATGTGGAGCAAAGGGAACACTCCTCCATTGCTGGTGGGAGTGCAAACTTCTACAACGACTTTGGAAATCAATTTAGCAGTTTCTCAGAAAACTGGGAATAGTTCTACCTCAAGACCCAGCTATACCACTCTTGGGTATATACCCAAAAGATGTCCCACTATACCACAGGGACACTTGCTCCACTAAGTTCATAGCAGCTTTATTTGTAATAACCAGAAACTGGAAATAACCCAGATGTCCCAAAACTAAGAATTGATAAAGAAAAACACTAGAATACTTACTATTCAGCTATTATAAATAGAGACATCATGAATCTTGCAGGCAAATGGATGGAACTTGAGAGTATAATCCTAAGTGAGGTAACCCAGAACAAAATGACATGCATGGTATGTACTCACTTATAAGTAGATATCAGCCAAAAAATACAGGACACCCATGCTACACTCAACAGACCCAAAGAAGCTAAACAAGAAGGCAGGCCTAACCAAGGATGCCTGACTCTCACTTAGAAGTGGGGGAGGGAATGATGTAGGAAGCAAATGGAGGAGGGAACAAGGTGAGACAGGGTATAGGGAAGGGAATGGGGGATTCAGGATCAAGTGCAGGGAGGGACAAGAGAGATGGCCAAATGGCCATTAGAATGAATGGAAATCTGCAACTGGCAGAGGGTGGAGAAGTAGGGGCCACTGAGGACATGACAGAGACATCCTTTTCCTTATCCCTAAGGAAAGTATCCAAGAATCAATGGGGTGATCTCAGCTGTAGCTCACAGAATTGGGGATATGGAATCTGAAGAGGCTACCTCCTCCTGTAGCCAGGCAGGAATCTCAGTGGAGTGATGGGGATACCAATACCAATCCACCCTCAAAACTTTCAACCCAAAATTTATCCTGTCTACAAGAAATGCAGGGACAGAGGATGGAGTAGAGACTGAGGAAATGGCTACTCAGTAACTGGCCCAACTTGAGACCATCCCACCGGCAAGCACCAATCCCTGACACTATTAATGATACTCTTATGCATGCAGACAGGAGTCTAATAAGGCTGGCCTCTGATAGGCTCCACCTAGCAGCTGACTCAGATGGATGCAGAAACCCACAGTCAAACATAAGCCAGACTCTTATGGAAGAGTTG
This sequence comes from Rhynchomys soricoides, assembly GCA_019843965.1. Taxonomy (NCBI): domain Eukaryota; kingdom Metazoa; phylum Chordata; class Mammalia; order Rodentia; family Muridae; genus Rhynchomys; species Rhynchomys soricoides. Next base: position 4,427,337 of record JADRCH010000193.1, on the reverse strand, counting down.
GGGGAAAGATTGAAGGCCCTGAAGGGGATAGGAACTCGACAGGAAAGCCAAGAGTCAATTAACCTGGACCCTTGGGGCTCTCAAAGGCTGAACCACCACCCAAAGAGCATACACAGGCTGGACCTACCCTCCCCTGTCCCCCTGAATTTATGTAGCAGATATTTCAGCTAGGTCTTCAGGTGAGTCCCGAACAACTGGAGTGTGGGCTATCCCAAAAGCTGTTGCCTGTCTGTGGGATATGTTCTTCTAGCTGGGCAGCCTTGTCTGGCCTCAGTGGGAAAAGATATGCCTAGTCCTGCAGGGACTTGATGTGCCAGGGTAGGGGATAACCAATGGGCCTCTATCCACTTAGAGGAGAAGGGAAGGGGGGACTGGGAGAAGAATTGGGGGAGGGGGTGTCCGAGAGGGAGGGCAGCAGTCAGGATGTAAAGTGAATAATTAAAAGGAAGGAAGGAAGGAAAGAAGGAACGAACGAACAACGGAACGAAGGCAGGCAGGCAGGCAGGCAGGCAGGCCAGCCATCAAGAACAAGCCAGTAAGCAGCATTCCTCCATGGTCTCTACTTCAGTGAGTTCATGCCTTGGCTTCCTTCAGTGATGAACTATGATCAGAGGTATAAACAAAATAAACCCTTTCCTCCCCCAAGTTGCTGACCAGAACTAAAGATCCCCAATAGTCTTTAAAGGATTCTCAAGACTTTTCTATTGCTATGATAAAACACTGTAACCAAGGCAACTTACAGAGAGAGGAGAAAAGAAAAAAAAAAAAGGACTTACTATAACCAGTTTAAAATAGTAACAGTAACAGAGACTACTTAGTCAACAGTAACAGAGACTACATAGTGACAAAGAAGCTGGAGTAGCAACCAAGAACTCCCATCACGCAAAGCAAACAGGAAGCAATGAGAATGCACTGGAAATGGCAATGGCTTTTGAAACCTCAAAGTCTGCCCCCAGTGATGTTATTCCTCCAGAAAGCCAACACTTCCTAAACCTACCTGCTAAGATTTGGTCTTTTGCTATATATTGTAATATTAAATACTGGCCCTGAAGGCCTGATTGCCCACAGGGATGAAAGAATTCCCACCTACAATGTGACTTTTCTTCTTAATATAAAACTACTGGTTAAATAATGATTCTGACAGCCTATAGCTGGGCAGGAGACAGGTGGGGATTTGCGTTTGCTCAACTTGGGGTCTAAGGGAGAGCACAAGGGAAGAAGGCTGAGAGAAGAGACGACACCATGGGGTAAGGGCCTTAAAAACCCTATTAAAAAATGGGGTACAGAGCTAAACAAAGAATTCTCAACTGAGGAATATCAAAGGGCTGAGAAGCACCTAAGGAAATGTTCAACATCCTTAGTCATCAGGGAAATGGAAATCAAAACAACCCGGAGATTCCACCTCACACCAGTCAGAATGGCTAAGATCAAAACCTCAGGTGACAGCAGATGCTGATCAGGATGTGGAGAAAGAGGAACACTCCTCCATTGCTGGTGGGATTGCAAGCTGGTACAACCACTCTGGAAATCAGTTTGGCAGATCCTCAGAAAATTGGACATAAGCCAGGCAGAGATGGGGCACGCCTTTAATCTCAGCACTTGGGAAGCAGAGGTAGGTGGATTTCTAAATTTGAGGCCAGCCTGGTCTATAGAGTGAGTTCCAGGACAGTCAAGGCTACACAGAGAAACCCTGTCTAAAAAAAACAAAAAGGAAAGAAAGAAAGAAAGAAAGAAAGAGAAAGAAAGAAAGAAAGAAAGAAAAGAAAAGAAAAGAAAAGAAAAGAAAAGAAAAAGAAAAAAAATCCACTATGTTCATAGCAGCCAGAAGCTGGAAACAACCCAGATGTCTCTCAACAGAGGAATGGATACAGAAAATGTAGTACATTTACACAATGGAATACTACTCAGCTATTAAAAACAATGACTTCATGAAATTCACAGGCAAATGGATGGAAGTTGAACATATCATCCTGAGTAAGGTAACTCAGTCACAAAAGAACAAACATGGAGCCAGGCAGTGGTGGCACATGCCTTTAATCCCAGCACTCGGGAGGCAGAGGCAGACGGATTTCTGAGTTCAAGGCCAGCCTGGTCTACAGAGTGAGTTCCAGGACAGCCAGGGCCACACAGAGAAACCCTGTCTCGAAAATCCAAAAAAAAAAAACCCAAACACGGTATGTACTCACTGATAAGTGGATATTAGCCCAAAAGTTCCGAATACCCAAGGTTCAATTCACAGACCATATGAAGCCTAAGAAGAAGGAAGACCAAAATGCAGATGCTTCAGTGTTTCTTAGAAGGGTGAATGAAATACTCACAGGGGGAAATGTGGAGACAAAGTGTGGAGCAGAGACTGAAAGAAAGGCCATCCAGAGACTGCCCCACCTGGGGATCCATCCCATATACAGCCACCAAACCCAGAAGTTATTGTGGATTCTGGGAAGTGATTGCTGATGGAAGCATGATAAGCTGTCTTCAGAGAGGCTTAGGCAGAGCCTGACAAATACAGAGACGGATGCTCGCAGCCAACTGTTGGACTGAGCGTGGGGTCCCAGATGGAGGAATTGGAGAAGGGACTGAAGGCGCTGAGAGGGTTTGCATCCCCATGGAGGGAGCAACAGTGTCAACTGTCCAGATCCCCTCGGAGCTCCCGGAGACTGGACCACCAACCAAAAAATACACATGGAGGGACCCATGGTTCAGTCCACATATGTGGCAGAGGAGGGTCTTGTCGGCCAACAGTGGGAGGAGAGGCCCTTGGGTCTGAGGGTGTTCGATGCCCCAGTGAAGGGAAATGCCAGGGAGGGAAGACAGGAGTAGATGGGGAGCATCCTCATAGAGGCAGGGGGAGGGGGAATGGAATAGGGGGTTTCCAAAGGGAAAACATTTGATGTGTGTGAGAGTGTGTGTGTGTGTGTGTGTGCGCGCGCGCGCGCGTCTCTCTCACACACACACACACACACACACACACACACGGCCACAAGGGCTAGTCAACTGGAGTTAAGAGCAGACCAGACAAAACAGGGCAACTCATATTGTGGGGTTATAGGCTGGGAAGTAGATATAATATCTTAGAGGGTAGATATCTGCCCAGCTTTAGTGATGATTTATTTACTATAAATATGAAGGTTGTGTGTTATCTTGGAATGGAATGATCAAAAGCGGGATAGAAACCCCAGTTAGAGATTAAATATCAATTACTACACCTACCCAAACAGTGTCACTAACTGAGGGCCAATTTTTCAGATGTCCAAGAATATTGTGTGGGGGGGGGGGGGGTATTATTAAAACTACCACAGTGGCTCAAAATGGTGAGGTGAAAAGTATTCAGGATGAAAAATAGGAGCTAGATACAGTGGCACACATCTTGAGTCCCAATACTGAGGAGGCAAAAGCAGGATCTCTTGTCAGCTAATGCTGCAATTAATAAAATTAATAATAGAGTTAAAATTAATAAGAGCTCCTCATGCTGTGAAACCTTGACCATAAAATTATTCTTGTTGATATTTCATAACTGTAAATTTGCTTGTTATTAATCATAATGTAAATATCTGATATGCAGTATATCTGATATCTGTAAAAGGATCAGTCTATCCCCAAAGGGGTCTTGACCCGTATGTCGAGAACCACTGACACTGAGTATACCAGGCCACCCAGAACCACATAATAATGTCCTGTCTCAAAAACAGACAGGTGCTGGAGAGATGGGTCAGCAATTAAGAGCACTGGCTGCTTCTCCAGAGGCCCCTGGTTCTATTCCAAGCACCCACATGGCAGCTCACAACCCTCTGTAACTCTAGTTTCAGGGGATCTGAAACCCTCTCCTAGCATGCAATACATATGGTGCATAGACATGAAGGCATTTTAACTAATTACATGTATAAGAGAACACATATGTAGTATGTTATATGTAATTATAATGTCCTTTTATTTAAGAAATTTAAGTATCTGTAGATTTTGACATCTGTAAAATATTATACAGAATGAGGCACAATAAATGGGTATTTAAGACCAAACCCTGGAAACTAAAGAACACTTTTTAAAGGAATTAAAGAAGACAAAAAAAAAAAAAAAAAATTACATGACAGACTATACCTATGGATCCAAAGTTACTTTACTAGGATGGTAATACACCACAATATGATCCAGATTAAACAACTGCTACACAAATTCAAGCTGGCACATTTTACAAACTGGTAAACTGATCCCAAATTCATATGGAAATCCAAGATCAGAACAGGCAAAATAATCTTGAAAAATAACAACTTTAGCTGGGTGGTGGGGTCTTTAATCCCCCAGACATATGCGGTAAGTTCAAGGTCATCCTGGTTTAAAGACTGAGTTCCAGGACAGCCAGGGATATACAGAAACCCTCTCTGCACCAGGAAACCCCTCTTCCCAGGAAGAAAGGAAGGGAGGGAAGGAGAGAAAGAAAGAATGAATGTGTATATCCCAAATTCAAATGTTCAATGAGCAGCACTCTTCATATTAGGCAAAAGATGAAAGCAAGCCACATACCATAAACCTATAAAATGTGCCGTAACCTTACAATGGAAATAAACAAGTACCCACCCATGCCAAAACATGAGCCTTGAAAACATCTTAGAAATGAAAGAGAACAGGCCCAAGGGCTATGTGCTAACATCCCACTTACAGGAACAGTCAAAAGTAAGCAAATCCTCCCCGACAAATCACTGCCAGGGCAAAGGGTAAAAAGCAGAAGTCTTTAAGAAATACAAAGATTCCTTAGTTATGAAAATGTTCTGGAAGTACACAGTAGTAGCCACTACACAGCACCAAGAATATATAATATCATTAACAGAAAATGCTGGTAAGAGAAAGTAGACACAAAAGGCTCTATATTACATATATATAGCCTTACATATATTTTACATATATATCCCATTTAAATATAACATCCAGAACAAGCAAATTCAAACTATAAAATACAGGGAAGTGTGACTCTTACTATAGAGTATGAAGTTTCTACTCTGATTAGATGCTCGTGTGGCTGTTCAAGTCTGTGAATACACCAAACACCTATCAATTGTAGAGTCTGAAGGGAAGAATTTACAGTTTGTGACTATATCTCAACTAAAAACAGTTGACCTAGAAGTGGCTTGGTGGTGGCACATGCCTCTAATTCCTGCCTAAGGCAGGTGGATCTCTGTGACTTATAGGCCAGCCTGGTCTACAGAACAAGTTCCAAGCCCCCAAGACTACACAGAAAACCCTGTCTCACAAAAGAAAAACCAAAACAAACAAAAAAAAAAAAAAAAAAAAAAACAAAAAAAACTTTGAACTACACCATAGAGGTAAAGAGACTTTTATAAAATCATGTCCTCTCTACTTCCACAGCTTACAAAGCCTACAGCAATTCACAGTGTGAATTATTTAACACATTAACTTAATTCAGAAAACTAAAGTCTGTTAATAACAAAGCCAGGATTAGAATATAAGATACTTCTACCTCAGTTCTCAGAATAATAAAAAACAAAAATAAAAAAACACAGAAAATTAAAAATCTTCCAGCCAGACTGTACTCTCATCTTAGCACGCTGAAACACTACACATTAAAGACCAGCCTAAAATGGATGGAACTTGAACAGATCATCCTGAGTGAGGTAACTCAGTCACAACAGAACAAAAACAAGGTATGTACTCACTGAAAAGTGGATATTAGCCCAAAAGTTTGGAATACCTACGATTCAATTCACAGAACACATGAAGCCTAAGAAGGAAGACCAAAATGTGGATGCTTCAGTGTTTCTTAGAAGGGGCAACAAAATACTCAATGGAGGAAATATTGAGACAAAGTATGGAGCAGAGACTCAAGGAAAGGACATCCAGAGACTGCCCCACCTGGGGATCCATCCCATATACAGCCACCAAACCGGGACGCTATTGTGGATGCTGGGAAATGCTTGCTTATGGAAGCCTGATATGGCTGTCTCCTGAGAGGCTCTTCCAGAGCCTGAGAAATACAGAGGCGGAAGCTCACAGCCAACCCTTGGACTGCGTATGAGGTCCCTGATGGAGGAGTTAGAGAAGGTACTGAAGGAGCTGAGGGGGCTTGCAGCCCCATGAAGGGAGCAACAGTGTCAACTGTCCAGACTCCCCAGACCTCCTGGGGACTAGACCACCAATCAAAGAATACACATGGAGGGACCCATGGTGCTGTCCACATATGTGGCAGAGGAGGGTCTTGTTGGACATCAGGGGAAGAAGAGGCCTGAGGGTGTTAGATGCCCCAGTGTAGGGGAATGCCAGGGCGGGAGGATGGGAATAGGTGGGTGGGTGGGGGAATACCCTCATAGAGGCAGGGGAGGGGGCACGGGATAGGGAGTTTCTGAAGGGGAGACCTGGAAAGGGGAAACTATTTGAAATGAAAATTAAAAAAATATCCAATCCAAAATAAATAATTAAATAAATTACCAGCCTAAATTACAAAGTGAGACTCTGCCTCAAAAATCAAACAAAAACGTCTTTAAATAAAAGATATTCACATTCCTTATAACTCTTTTAAATAGTATGTTCAAGCTAGTGTCCTGATACCCCAGCAGCTCTTCAGCTCCAAACCCTCTTCATTAATCATTTGGCAAAAGGCAAAAACAACAATTTCACTGGCATTTTATAAAAGCACTTGAAATAGCTAAAAATTTATTATTTATCATTCACAGACAGATTAATGTTTTCAGCAATTTAATTAAATCTTACCTAATTTTGCGTTTAGAAAATTCCATTACATAAAAGCTTTGAAAAACTAAGCCAAATTTACAGGACTTTATTTTATATTCTAACATGTTGAAAATTAATAAACTTACTGCGTATGCATGCATGTGTACATGCACAAATGCACATGCACGTATATATGTTTTGGTACACACCTACCACAGGGCACATGTGGAGGTCAAAGGACAACTTGAAGAAGTCAGTTCTCTCCTTCTACCATGTGGGTCTAGGAATAATAAAGCTCAGGTCCTCAAACTTGGTAGCAGGCACATACTGAGCCATTTAACTGACCTCTTAGTGTTATTAGCATTTATTTTTTCAAAATTCCAGTGTGTGTGTGTGTGTGTGTGTGTGTGTGTGTGTGTGAAGAAAGATCTGCCTTTCCTGTTGTTGTTCTGAGGACAAGGGATCATATGTCGCTCATGGGGACCTGTAGCTCCATGTAGAGGATGAATCTGAAATCTTGTCATCTTACCCCTTCCAGCTCTAGAAGGCCTGGGAAGACAGGCTTATGCAATGTTAGTGACCAAGCAAACCCAGGGCCTCTGTTATGTTACAACAGGCTCTACCCACCAATCGATATCCCCAGCTGAATATATTTTATATTGATGTTTTTTCAAAAGTCAGTCCTACAAATGTAGAGTTGGAAGATTATGTTCCTACTCCATTGATTTTCGTCAGCATTTTGACTATTTCAGTCAACAAAGGATGGAAATGACCTTTCCAATTCCTAGTCTGATGAACATTGAACTAATTAAAATCACTGTTGTATGTGATTGATTATATATATTTTACAACAAAGATAACCCTAATATGGTCTTATTATGAAAACAAGAGTTCTTGGGTTGGAGAGATGGTTCAGCGGTTAAGAGCACTGACTGCTCTTCCAGAGGTCCTGAGTTCAATTCCCAGCAAACACATGGTGGCTCACAACCATTTGTGATGGAATCCAATGCCTTCTTCTGGTGTGTCTGAAGACAGCTAGAGTGTACTCATACATAAAATAAATAAAAGAAATCTTTAAAAAAGAGTTGTCTATAATGAATCCTCTTATCACAGCACCTTAGAATTTTAAACATCCCCTCCCCCCCAAAATAATAAGAATGATAACAGTTAAGAACTTGAATTACATTTATTGTTTGATTTGTGTGATTTCCAGTATAGAGGGAAGTGAGAGAACAACCTTCAGGACGTCACCCCCTGTGTAGGACCCAGGAATTAAACTCAGATGTCAGACTTGCTGGCAGCTACCTTTACCCACTGAGCCATCTCACAGGCGGGGTTAAAAAAAAAAAATTCAGACAAGAAAATTCTTTTCAATAGCTTAAAATTGTAACCTAATGTTCCTAAGGCTGAGACCCTTGAACACAGTTCCTCATGGTGTGGTAGCCTTCAGCCATAAATTATTTCTGTTGCTACTTCCCAGCTGTAAACGTGAATGGTAATGTAAACATCTGGTATGTGACTCACAGGTTGAGAACAGCTGCTCTAGTATGTTACAGGAGTCAAAATACTACCACTGCATATCATGTAAATTAAGTACAACAACACACATACGCTTAGGCTTCTATGAGCATGCAGCTCTCATCATCTGGATGTAATTCTGGAGTCTGAATGGGAGACTGGGGTTGGAGCTCAGTTTACAGAATATTTGTCTAGCGGCACAGAGCCAGAGATTCTGTCCCCAGCACCACAGGGTGGCACACAGCTACAATCTGAGCACTCAGACGTAGAAGCAGGAAGATCAAAAGTTCAGTCACCCTAGACAAGGAATGATTTTGCTTTTAGTAGGATCCATCCTACAGCTGAGATGACCCAAGCTGTCCTGTTACTTACAGTTTTCACTTTTTAATTCAGTGGATAATTTAGAAGTCTCTCCTACTCACCCAACAGATTTTTGAGATTTTCTCTTTCAAAGCAGTGATAAATTCAGGTTCTGTCTACACCTTCTGCGGGATCTTAAACAGTAACTTCCCTGGGTCTTAGCATATTTGATTTGATCAGGATGACTTTAAAGAATGAATGAGAGAAAATGTGAAAAGTTCTGAGAGAGTGGAAGTGGTGGCATGTGACAAAAACCTCAGCACTGCGGTGACAGACCAAGAGGATGGGGAGGTCAAAGCCAGCTTGGGCTACAGAGACATCAGCTTTAAAAACAACCACAAAACAAAACAAAAACCTCAGGACATACAAAAAAAGGCCCAAATTTTCAGCCTATCTTTAGAAAATTAAGACTGGTATAAAGGTAGAGAGGTCTTTGTATAGCATGTTCAAGGCATGATAAAGCTGCTGCTTAGCTGGGCACGGTGAAGCAGGAGTATCTCAAATTCAAAGCCAGCCTGAGTGTCACAGAATCGCTCTCCCCAAAACAAGACTAAATATACATATAATGTTGTCCTCCCAACACAAACTTACACACAATAACACAGTGCAGCCATATTATGTAACTCTAATAAATTGTTTTAAAAGCATATTACTAAATGTAAATACCAATTCATGTTACACAAGGTAATATTTCAGTGGCAGAAAAGGTAATTTGCAGTTACCTTGATCAAGTATTTTTCCCATCTGTCTGCTGTAACGGATTTGCCAATCTTCCTCATTAACTTCAAATGGAGCTCCACCAATTCTTTTGGTACTTAAAAGGAAGGGAAAACTACTGTTAGCAACAAAATAAAATATTTACAAACATTTAAGATTCTAAAAACAAACAAACAGCTTCCTCCAGCCCTGAATACTTTCTCAGAACACGGATGCTGACTCTTTCTGAATCCCGAGAAGTCTAAAAGCCTGACTTAGAGTGAATGACAAATGACGGCCATTCTCTGGGCACCACTAGGGAATAGTCGGACTTCATCATTAAGAAGGAAATCTATTGTAAATTACAGAATAAGTCACAGCAGTTCAATAGTCACACAAGCCCCGAACAGTGTAGGCCCCACATGGGGTAGGGAGGAGAGGCGCGTGCAGGAGAGCAGAGCAAAGTCAATGCTCTGAACTTTCTGCTTTATTTTTTGTGAACAGAAAACTGCTCCAAACTGATTTGGTTCAGTTTTAATATGACTAGAAGTGAGGCTCAGAGGTAAAGCATACTGCCTAGCATGTAGAGGTTCCAGGTTCAACTCACAGTAATACAATAAATCAATAACCATCAAATAAAAGCACTTAACTATACAACTAAAATTTCTCATGTGTTCCTCATGCTATACATTTGGATTCTAGACCAAGATATGAATTCATACAATGAGAAAGGAATTGGAGAATATACATATTAAGTTGGTGAACATTTTAGAAACTGATCTAACTGTTCAAACAAAACAAAAAACCTACTTTTCAAATCTAACTCCTACCTAATGAGCTAAACTTCTCTGTAGCATATTGCAAGTTACAGATTTCTGCCTGCCAGCCTTCACAAAAGAGAGGGGTGGGGGAGAAAAAAGAAAAGAAGAGACAAAGAAATGGAAAAGGGAAAGAACCAAACGTATCTTCTAAAGCACTAGCTCACTCTCTAGACAGGTCTAAGCATCAGATAGTATCTTTAAGAGGAGCTCTCGACCCTCACTGGGTTTTGACTCTTATTCTCTGGCTTAAAAGACAGCAATTTTAATTCCTCTTCATTAGAAACTTCAAAAGATTGCTCTACCATCCCTCATGTTCTCTGTTATCACTGCCAACAACCAGAGATCCTCTAAATATCCCTCAGGAATGATCTTAGTGTTTTTAAATTATATTAATTAGACCCAAAGGAAATATAGAACACATACACCTGTCAAGTTTTGTATTTCCCAAATCCCAAATAGCACTAGCAACCTGAAAGAAATCACAGGTATCCTACTTACATTTTTTCCAAATCAAATATATTAAGAAAATGCTGGACCAAAAAAAAAGGTTTTTTTAATAGCAAGAATTCTCAGTATTTGTTAATTGCCCTTATGGCATACTGTGAGTATCTTAGAAATAAATCTGCAGCACTCTTCGATATATTTGATCTAATATGTTAAATACAAATGCTGTGCAGAACACTCTCAGACTGGGAAATGATGGCCTAACTTTTTGCAGTCCTTCATTCCCTCAGGAGCTTTATTCTGAAACCACTTCTAACTTGAGGTGACTTGGAAGTTTAACACTCATCCATTCAACAACGTAGAAACAAAAGTAAATGCAAATGGCGACAAACAAAACAATGAACAATGACTATGGAACTTCAGAGAGAGGCTTTCCATAAAGACAGACTTACAAAGCCAGCTAAGAAGACTGATTTTATTACAAGTTGAGGCAGGAGACTGCTCTGTATTTTAGAAATATCCCAATGACCGAATGAGAGGAAATTAGATTTTAAAACAAAAGCTTTCATTTGCTTGAAGAGTACAGGGCCAAATTTTGAAGTAAAGTCAAGAAAATATCTACAAAGCAGAGAGTAGTCTGAACTACTAAGGGCAGCAGACACAGCTCTGAGAACTGAGACATGGCTTAGGAAATAAAATCAACAGAATGCTGTGGCAGGCTGCTAGTGCAGTGACGGGGAGTAAAGAAAACCTGAGTGAGGCTTACCTAACCTAAGAGGCCAAAGACAAAGCACAAACACAAACCCACACGGGCTCATTTCTAGTTCTTCCACCCGATGTAAGAGGTCAGGACCTTGACTTTCTAATCTGTATTAAAAGACTTTGGTTATCTCCTGGAGATCTGAAACAGTAAAATGCCAGATAGAATTTTAGTATCTAAGATCACCTTCAACTCTTCCATTTCCCTAACATGAAGTTCATGATTTACCTAACTACATCTCAAATCAGCTACCTTCTAACCTCGGCTTTACTTAAACACCTCAGGTCTGCGACCTGCTTCTCACTCCAGAAAAAACAAACTGCTAACATAGTCTACTCAAACCCATATCCCAACTTAGCAGCTGGCAAATACATTTCTAGCTCCAAAACACCTATATAAACTCACTGAAATTTCTTGCCCCTCCCCCAGAGTTCTGATAATCATTTTCAGTCTAACTCCCAATCCATTTCTCTCACATTTACACTGAAATCCTTCATAGAAATCACCTTGGTCTGTTTGACGCCCACTAACATTCTCCTCGCCTGTTGCTTGTGAGTCCCTGGGAGCTCATTTCCATGTCATGATGTGAATCAACTTCATCTTTCAATGACTGGGAAATGTAAGTCTCAGGCGCTCCAAAACCAGCATGCATGCATGTCTTTCATCCCAGACTGCTGCTGTTGCCTACACTGCCTGCACCATGCCTTCCACACTGCCTATACCTACCCTCCACCTCACACAGAAACCATGCAAGATTTTTATTCTGTTGGCACTACTTTTTAAAAAGCTAAGAGAAAACAAAAATTAATACACAATTATCATGCTTCTCATTCTTTTTCACAAATCTTGATTATGTTAATTTAGCTATATAAAAACATAAGTATTCCTGAATTTATTAGGGTACTGGCTCTTATTATAAAGTCACATGTTAGTGATGCCTGCTGTACTGTTACAGCGCTGGAGAGCAGAGTTGGCATATTAAATTAAAATTAATAACTCAACTTTAGTAACTAGTAATTTGAATGAAAATGGCCCCCATAGGCTCATAGAGAATGGCAGTATTTGAAAGGATTAGGAGGTGTGGCTTTGTTGGAGGAAGTGTGTCACTGGGGGTGGGCTTTGAGGTTTCAAATGCTCATTCCAAGCCCAGCGTCTCTCTCTTCCTGCTGCACGTGGATCTGGATGTAGAACTCTCAACTACTTCTCCAGCACCATGTCTGCCTGCATGCCACCATGTTCCCCACCATGATGTTGGAATAATCCTTTTGTACATTATGTAAAGATGTTTCTCTCCCTTTCCTCAAGAGGAAAGGGTAGGCGGGACATCAGAGCAGAAACAGGAACTCTGGCAAAGAATCAGGTGAGAGGGATTTACCAGCCAGACACAAAGAAGTCAGACCAACAAAACTGAGGAGAGGTAAGGAGCTCCCTGACAGATCATAGATTATCATAAACAGGTACAAGAGCCAGTTGGGAACAAGCCTAAGGTAAGGTCAAGCTTTCATAATTAATAAAAGGTCTTCATGTCATTATTTGGAGGACTGGTAGGCCAGAGACAGTCTGGCAATATCATGATGTCAATGAATTAAACCTGTGAACCTGTGAGCCAGCCTCAATTAAACGTTTTCCTTCATAAGAGCTGCAGTGGCCATGGGGTCTCTTCACAGCAATAGAACACTGACTGAGACAGTAACTGAATTTATTTAACTTTTGCTTACAAAGAGAACTAAAATGTGATAATCTTTAAGAGCAATGAATATGTTGACTGATAAAATAAATAGACAAACACTTCAAAATAAAAAAATAGGGCTGGGAGATAGCTTGGTGATAGAACACATGCTTACCACAGGTCAAGCCCTAGCTCTCTATCCCTAGCAACCCCCAAGATTAGCTTTATAATTAATAAAACTGCCCTACTATGAAACTGAGCATTCCAAAGCAGCTGTTGATTAACTAGAGCACTGGAGAATGTAGACTGTTCTGTATCTGCAGTTTCCAACACAGCAGCCATTTAGCCACAGGAGGCTACTGAGTACCTGATATGTGGCTAATAAAGCTAATGAAAGAACTAAGCTATTTTAATTGCTTTTTATCTTTTTAATTATGTGTATCTGTATGTGTCCTTGTGAGATAGCACATACATGTGAGTGTAAGTGCCCACCAAGGCCAGAAGAGGCCACTGGAGTTAAGAGTTGTCTGAAATTTATGAGCCAGCTAACATGGTTACTGGAAACTCAACTCCAGTCCCTGGAAGAGGAGCAAGAGGAGCTCTTAATTGCCGAGCTATCTCCCCAGGACCTGAGCCAAGCTTCTTGGTTTTATTTATTCTTTAAAAGCTTTATTATATTTATTTATTTTGTGTATGTATATAGACATGTGTATGAGAAAAAGTCAGAGGGCAACTTACCAGAGTCAGTTCTTTCTCCACCATGTGGTTAATGGGGATCAAACTCAGGTTATCCGACTTGGCAGCAAGCATCTTTATACCTGCTGGGCCATTTAGCCAGCCCTAATTCTATAAATTGTTTGTTTGTTTGTTTTTTAAGACAGGGTTTCTCTATGTAGCCCTGGCTGTCCTGAAACTCACTCTGAGGTCGCCTTAGACTCACAGAGATCCACCTGCCTCTGCCTCCCGAGTGCTGGGACTAAAGGTGTGCTCCTCTGCACCTGATTAAAAGTCTTAATCGTATTCTTAAACCACACGACCACTTCCTACACAGTGACAAGCTCTAATTTTATTCACTTGTCAACCACAACATCTTCTAAGAAACCTAATTTCCACATTACTCACTGTCTGGAAACAATCTAACTGCAAACCATTCTTCTCTGAAAAGCATAGATGTCTGTCCCAACTGAACTAAGATCTCTGCCTCAGAACTCTTTCCTTCATAAGGCCTCAGGAGGTGAAAGATTACAAAACAGGAAGAAAGGTCAGGGGTCCAGTCATGAAGATCCTGCCAGAGCACACAGGCATGGAGCAGAGCTGGCCCAATTACCCAAAGATTCCCCACACTGACATTTCTCCAAGCATCTTTTTATAATAAAGTCTTTACAGTGTTGCTGCTTCTGCAAGTCTAGTCTGTTACGTAAATTCTGCTTTTTGAATGGTATAAGTTTACAGCAGCTTATAATGCCTAATCTCTTCCTTGATCCTTTCAAAGTCTGCTATTTAAATGTCCTCTACACCCATGAACAGAGATCGACTCAGAGTTATGAACCCAGTTTATTTTATCTTGGTCGTGGGTGAGAGAACACTGATTTCAGTCACAGTGATTAGAAGGCAAGCTTATAAAAAGCTTTACTTACTGCCCATTCTTAAGAGTTGTGGTCCAAAAAACAAAACAAAACAAAACCACAAGCCGGGCAGTGGTGGCGCACGCCTTTAATCCCAGCACTTGGGAGGCAGAGGCAGGCGGATTTCTGAGTTCGAGGCCAGCCTGGTCTACAGAGTGAGTTCCAGGACAGCCAGGGCTACACAGAGAAATTCTGTCTGGGGAAAAAAAAAAAAGACTGTGAACTATACATTAGACCCCTGAAAATGTATAAGACCCAGAAAAATTCTAGGTAAGTGTAATATAAGCAACTATCCTAGCTTATTACCATTTCAAATTGATTTATCCAAGAACAGCCATGAGGCAGGGGAGAGAGAACGCCTTCCTTCCACTCCCATCTCAGAGCTCTATCTGGAATGGAATTTCTGTTCCCACACAGTAACACACCCAAACTGGCTCAGATGAGACCAAATCCAAAAGTGGAGAATGTATTTACTATAAACGAAGTAACTGGTACAAACTCTAAATAGAATTTAAGGAAAGCTGAGCTATAAAACTGTAGCTCTGTGTGAAGCCACCCTTCTCAAGACTCTCCCTCAGTCTTAGCGGAACTACACCTTGTTTACCCAACAGTGGGGAGAGGGAACTTGTAGAGTCCACCTCTAGAAGAAAGAAACACAGGGCATCAAGTGAAGGGATGGGGTTGCCATCCCACAGTCAAAAACTCTGACCCAGAGTTGTTCCTGTCTAAAAGAACTGCAGAGACAAAAACGGAGAAGAGACTGAGGGAAAAGAGGTTCAGTGACAGGCCAACTTGGAATCCATCTCAAGGGGAGACTCCAAGGCCTGACTCTATTATTGATGCTTATGGTGTGCTTACAGACAGGAGCCTAGCATGGCTGCCCTCTGAGAGGCCCAACAAGCAGCTGACTGAGGCAGATACTTACACCCAACCATTGGACTGAAGCCGGGGACCCCTGTGGTTGAATTAGGGAAAAGCTGGAAGAAGCTGAGTAGGGTGACCCCATTAGAAGACCAGCAGTCTCAACTGACCTGGACCCCTGAGATCTCTCAGACACTGAGCCACCAACCAGGCAGCATACACAGCTGATATGAGGCTCCCAACACATATACAGCAGAGGACTGCCTGGTCTGGCCTGAGTGAGAGAAGATGATCTAACTCTCAAGAGACTGGAGGCCCTAGGGAATGGGGAGGCATGGCAGGGTTGGGGAGGGGTATCCTCTTGGAGGATAAGGAACTGTCATGGGTAGACCAGGAGGGGGATAACGACTGGACTGTAAAAAAAAAGGTTAAAGATTTAAAAGGAGAGAAGAGGAAGAACCCTGGCAGAGGCTCTGAGGAGCTTGAAGCAAGGGCTCCCAGCACCAGGGTTCCAGCTGTAATCAAGTCCCCTTAGTTTTCTTGCTTTTCTTTCTACTCATGATAGGAGGGGAGGCTCAAACAACTTAAAAGAATAATGAAGTCATCACAGGTCAGGAGAAGAAGGGATTTCCCCAACATTTTTCTCTAACATTTCAAACCAACTTAAAAGCTGAAAAACCAGTACCAATTGAAACCCTTCACCTATATGTACCAAGTGCTGAAATTTTTGCCACATTTTACAGAGTTAATGCTATCAGGAAATGCCTCTCTAACAATAAGTTAACAAAAGGAGAACCAGCAACTAAGCAAGTCAATGAAGAAAAATGTACAAAGCAAAAAGAGATCCATGTAAAAAGTCTCAAAATAATCCGAAGTGTCTAGCGGTGCTGGAAAGATGCAGTGGCTCTCACTTGGCATGTGAGAAGCCCTGAGACCAATGACTGTACCTTGACAAACAAAGATGTCGCTGGAGAAGTAAACAAAACTCAAATTAATAAAGCCTTTAACTTGGTTTAAGTATTTGGATTTTTTTCTAAACCAGTTAAGTTTAGACTTTATTCTAAGTGTAATGGGAATCCACAGAAGGAATAGGAGAAACATTCCTTGAGTTTACTTTTTAAAAGATCTACATCCAGGGGGCTGGAGAGATGTCTCAGTGATTAGGAGCACAGACTGCTCTTCCAGAGGTCCTGAGTTCAATTCTCAGCAACCACATGGTGGTTCACACCCATCTCTAATGGGATCCAATGCCCTCTTCTGGTGTGTCTGAAAACAGCCACAGTGTACTCATATACATAAAATAAATAAATATTTTTTAAAAACTATTATCTAGGTTCAACTTGAAAATATTCTACATGCAGAGACCAAAGCAAGACAGTCACAGACGAAACAAAATTGCACTAAAACTGAGTAATAGGCACAAAAAAAAAAAAACCTCACTATACAAACTAGTGCTTTATTATTTTATGTGTATGTGTTTGTTTTGGTGAATCTGTGTGGAACCACATGCACACAGAAGCCTGAGGAGACCAGAGGAGTGCACCGGATCCCTGGAATTGGAGATACAGGAGGTTGTAGAACACCATGCAGGTGCTGTAAACTGAACCCAAGTCCTCTGCAAGAGCACTGAGTGCTCTGAACTGTTGAGCCCACCATTGCTGTTTTTGTCCTGTTCAACATTTTCCATGACTTTAAAGGTACATGGGATGGTTAAGTTCCCATAGGGGTACAGATAAAACTGAAAGGTCACTGCTATCTGTATGCAGGAAATAAACAAGACGCTTGGGCTAAATCTGTGGTTGTAGAGATGAGGAGAAGGACCACCAAGGAAAACTGTAAAAATACAAGGACTTTCCAAATCTCTAAAATTCTTCATGCCAACACCTTCTATCTTACTCCAAAGAACTAACTGCTTCATGCAAGTCCTGTTATCCTTTTTCCTCGAGAGACAGGGTCTCACTTTGTGCCCAGATTGTCACCATATCTGGTTCTCAAGATTCTTTTAAAATAACCACAACAGGGACCGGGAATTTAGTTCAATTAGCAGAGAATTAGCCTAGCAATACATGAGGGCCTGGATTCAATATCCAGCACAGCATAAAACTTGGTGTGGGGCGCTCATCTCTTAATTTCAGCACCTGAGTAGTAAGGGACAGAGAATCAGAAGTTAAAATTCATCCCTGGGGTCCTGGTTCAAATGAGGGGGGGGGGGAACCACAATACTTATCACCACCTAAAAGTTATCAGTACCATATAAGTAAGCCTTTTTTTAAATGTTCAACCAATAAATCAAACTAAATCATACCTTTGCCTTGGGAGCACACCCCTTCACCCCTTCTCTACCCATCCTCAGTACTTAGGGTTCCAGCACAAGTGTGTCTTAAGTCTTTGCCTGGACATTGACTTTTCTAACAACATCCTAGGGACTTAACCCTTCCTGGAGCCAGGCTCCAGCAAGAAACTGACAGATGCTCCTTTACTCTTGGGACTAATCTGAAATACACAAACACTCTCCTGTAGCTCGCAGAGAATACTCAGCTGCAGGTGGCCACAAAATACCGGATTAGACATCCTTTATTGCCTCTGTCTGACTCTGCCCTTCCTTACCAGTACTTCCTGAGTCTCACTTCTAAACTACCTACACTCATATCGCTTTCTCAGGATCTGCTTCCTGGGGAATTCAGCATAACATTTATTCCCACCAAAAAAAAAAAAAAAAAAAAAGTTTAATTATCCTGAAAATATGCTCAGTAATTTGATATACATGGATGTCCCAGAAATATCAGCTTTAAAAACCATTCCAGTCTGGTGATTAAGAGTTTAGTGGTTAAGAGTACTGACCGTTCTTCCAGAGAACCCAAGTTTGATCCCCATCAGCCACACGGCAAGTCACAACTGTCTGTAACTCCAGTTCCAAGAGATCTGATGCCACTTTCTGACTTGCATGGACACCAAGCTAAAACATGGTGCACATACCTGCACACAGCCAAATACTCATACACATAAAAACAATTAAAAAGAAAAAAAAAACAGAACCTTTCCTCCTGAGATCTGTGTTCTAGTATCATTAAAATTAAACAGGTCTGTTGGGACAGCTCAGTGAGTAAAGACAACTGTTGCCAAGCCTGACGACCTGACTCAAGGATAGAATAAACTCTCTGGCCTTCCCATGAATGCCATGTGTGTGGCATGTGCCTATATACACAATTAGTTAATAAATAAATGTAATAAGATCTTTTAATTTTTAAATAGTTATTTTGTTAACACTGACATCCTCATCCTTGTTCTTCTAATTGATGGTCTACATACTTAACTCTTATGTACATAAGACTTAATTGCCATAAGTGAAAGTAAGACAACTGCTGGAGCTAGTGATGTAGCTCACTGACAGGCTGCCTACCTACCATGCTTAAAGCCAATAATTCCCTTCCCAGCAACACATGGACACTCACAAAGACAGCCACAATGACAACGACCACTACTGGCCCAAGCTCACACACTGTAGAAGAAAACACATATTCTTCTAGGTAACTTACTCAGACTCGGTCTCTTGATGAACCATAAAATTTTCAGGTACTTTCATTTATGACTGAATGAATTTCTGGGTTGCTGTTTGCTTTAAACAATTCAAGAGCACAAAACAGGTAAATATTTAAATAAACATTTACTGACTAACATGCTAGTAGTACTATTACTTTTAAGTACCCTTCATCAACACATGTTCATCCAGTCTTGTTCTCAAGGAGTTAGCTCTAACTCACATATCCACTCTCTTAGCTGTTCATCTGCTCTGGACTCGCCACAATCTGGCTCGCAGTTAAATGGCCGCAGTGCAGCGTGTTTTGCTGTCAACCAGTCCAGGCTTCTCCTCCTTACATCTTTGATCTTCTTGAGCTCCTTCTGATGCCTCATGTTTCTGTGGTTTCCTTGAAAGCTAGTTCTATTTTCCAGTCCCTTTCTCGTGTCCCCCTAGACTGTTATCTTTTTGTGACCTTGCCTTCAATCTCTAATGATGTCACCGTACTAGATGAAGAATTTTTTAAGGTAAATGATGGCCAGAATGGATTCACAAAGTGTTTCTTTTCCTCATGTAACAAGAAATTCAGAGTAATGAATTGCTAGTTTCATTTAATAACTCAGAAAATGTGTCATCTTAAAATTCCTGGAATTCCTAAATATCCCACTCTGTTCCACCCAGCCTGCATGGCTGCATGCTTCCCTCACCCGAGGCACCTCATCTCATTCACAGGCTTAGGTCACTTACCGCCCAGTAGGAAATAATTCTTTCACATCACTTTTTCAGGACAGCATCTCTTCCCAGTATCCCATAATGACCCTATTTTGTCGTTATGCATCAAAAGTCACCACAAATTCTGTTGACTAGATGTAGGTCTGCCTTCAGCACCTGGGACAGTGCTCATCAATCCCTTATACAGTTAGTCACTTTGAAAGTTGTAGGCTTTTTGTTTTGTATTTTTTTGCTGGATGAAGCACTATATAAATGTTAATGTCAATTACATTTGCCATGCCCATCTTTACAGACAGTATTAAAACTTAAGCTATACTCAAAGACTGCACATACTCAGTCATAAAGTCTTAGTGTATTTTAAAGCTCTGTTGTTAGCGAAGAAAACAATGAAAATTATCCTACCTGATAAGGTCACTTCTGGAATTAGAAAATATTCCCATTTCATGTTCCTTTCTGAACACTCTATTTTTCTTTCCTTTTTTTTTTTTTTTTTTTTTTTTGCGGTGTAAAGGATAGAGTCCAGGGCCTTGCACATTTATCTTTCTTCCTTAGTCTGTATCTTTTTGCATAAAATTGACTACATGTATTCAGGCTTTGCTTCCAAACTACTCAGAAAACCTCCATAGTTTATTTGATTTCAATCACATGGGACAGGCTGGTGTTGAGTTTTTTTAAAAAAAAAAGAAGGTTTGGACCAGTGGTTCTCAACCTGTAGGTTGGGGCTCCCTGGCACATCAGATATCCTGTATATTAGATATTTGCATTATGACTGAAAACAGTAGAAAAATCAGTTATAAAGTAGCAACAAAATAATTTTATGGCTGGTAGGCAACACAACGTGAGACCATATTGAAGGGTCTCAGCATTAGGAAAGTTGAGAACCACTGGTTTAGAGCAAAGGTTACTAAATCCCCTTTACACAGGGCAAACAACACTAAAAACCCTTTTAACAGCCTTTACACTCAAGACATTTT
The DNA here is from genome assembly GCA_019843965.1 of Rhynchomys soricoides. Taxonomy (NCBI): domain Eukaryota; kingdom Metazoa; phylum Chordata; class Mammalia; order Rodentia; family Muridae; genus Rhynchomys; species Rhynchomys soricoides. The sequence continues at coordinate 4,406,682 of JADRCH010000193.1, read as the reverse complement.
CACGTTTCTAAAGAGTTTGGTTTGGGGTTGAAAGATGGCTCAATGGTTAAGAGCACTGACTGCTCTTCCAGAGGTCCTGGGTTCAATTCCCAGCAACCACATGGTAGCTCACAACCATCTGTAATGGGATCTGATGTCCTCTTCTGGTGTGTCTGAAGACAGCCAAAGTGTATTCACATAAATAAAATAAATAAATCTTTTTTTAAAAAAAAAAAGTTTGGTTTGGTAGAAAAGTAAAGTGTTTTGTGATGCATGATAATTACAGGAAAATCAAAATTTCAGTTCTACTAGACTTAGCTGCATTCAGTCCCTCAATCCAACAATTCCAACCTTTAGCAAAGCTACGAGAGTAACAGAACAAACCTAAACCGCTTTCATTTTAAAGAGTTGCACTATTTTCATGTGATAAAGTACAGATTAGTAACTAAAACGTGTACCAATATAGATTTGTGTCATAAATGATGTCAAGACCAACAAAGGGAGCTGTGGAAGAATAAGTAAAATAACGCTCTAAAGCACCCAATAAATCCTTACCATGTATTGTTCGCAGAAACACGAACGCACGCTCAGTGTGAAAGCATGTGGAAACAAGCTCACAGTCTCGGCAATTATTTGCCATAGGAAGAGAAGAAGGGAATCAGAACAGGAACAGCTCATGGAAGGCTTCAAACAAAGCTGCACCTTTAATGTCCTTTAAAGAGTAAAAGTGCGGGCTGGAAAGATGGCTTGTTGGTTAAGAGCACTGGCTGCTCTCCTAGAGGACCTGTCTTCAATTCCCAGCGTCCACACAGCAGCTCAAAACTGTCTGTAACTCCGATTCCAGAGGATCCAATCCCTCACACATATACACAGGCAAAACACAAATGCACATAAGATAAAAATAAATAAATCATTTTTTAAAGAATGGTGAAAGTGAAAAAACTGAGAAGCTAAGAGTCACATCCTAGAAAATTTCACAATGCCAGGGGTTTAAAAAAAAAAAATCATAAAAATGTTAGGTCTCCACACAAACCATGTATCACTCACACACACGCATGCATGCACCCTCACACACAGAAGCACACTCCATAAATTGTTATGTTACCAAATGTTAACAATAAAGATAGTTCAAGGAGTACAGACACTTTGCCACCAAACCTGATGACCTGAGTTCAATTCATGAAACCCACAAAGTGAAGGAAAAGTAGTAACTTCAAGGTATTCCCTAAGCTCCACACAGTAGCATGTGGTCACACATACTTACACAATATAAATAAATTTAAAATCATTTGTAATGCTATTTCTCTTATCTGTGAGCTTTCTGTTCTTTTGTTGTTCTTACAGATGAAGCATTATATTTTGAGTTGGAAGGAGATAAAAAGCTGGGGCTGGATCTGTGTTCAGTTCCCAGCACTCGTGTGGCAGCTCAAAACCACCTGTAACTCCAGTCTCAGGAGATCTGATAGCCTCCTTCAACCCTCTGTTGGCACTAGACATGCACAACACACAGACATATATCAGAACACAGACCAAAGATGGAGTCCTGCAAGAGGAATTGACTGCTTGTGAAAAAACTCAAAGAAAATCAGACAGACCCCGGTATCTTCAAAAACAGAATGTTTTTAGAATGGCTTTCCAGCTCCTTACAGGTGTGGTGGACAGCAGTGAGTTTACTCCAACTGTTGTCATTCATGGGCCTCTATGGAAAAACATGGTTTTGCGTCCCCCCAGCTTGTCCTTGTGATTGTACACTTTACTTAGGTGACTCTTCCTAACCCTCAGAATATAAATTGTCCAGTGCTCTAAATAAAGTTGGCTATTGCATGAGACTTTAGTCAGCATCATTTATTGACTCCACAAGTGGTACCACAGATCCCGGACCTGAAGTTGGCTATGAGATAAGAGAACGGAGACCCTCACAGAGGGTCAGAGAGAACAACGAGGCAGAAACCAGGGAAAGCTTTACCTTATGTAGAGCGTATGCATCGTTTTTTAAAGAAAGGAGGAACACAAGTATCAAAATCACAGCTATTAGATTACTTGCAGGAGGCTTACAATTATAATCCCTTATTTCCAGAAGGAACTGTAGGTAAAGAAGTATGAGACAGAATCTGAAAGAATACTGAAATGGCTTGTAGACATGGGGAAAGATCTCTGTAACTTTAATTTTAATTAAATTTACATTTAAATTTTAATTTAATTTTAATTTTAATTTTAAGCCTATTTTTGTTGCTGTTTTTCAAGACAGAGTTTCTCTGTGTAGCCCTGGCTGTCCTGAAACTCACTCTGTAGACCAGGCTGGTCCCGAACTCAGAAATCCGCCTGCCCCTGCCTCCCACGTGCTGGGATTAAAGGCGTGCGCCCCCACTGCCTGTTAAGCCTATTTTTAACGATGGTTCTTAACACTTTAACCTCCCTTTTTTGGAGCCCACCACCCGCCAGGGGTAGTGGGAAGGAAAAGTTATTAGGCCACAGGGAAGTGGACCTGTCTAGAAATGGTTCTTAGGAGCAACTCCCATCCGTGGTGTCTGGAAATCTTCAGTTCACAGGTTGGCAGCAACAGCACGATCTACTCACAAACACTTCACAGTAGAGTCGGACACGAATTAGCAGTGGTGACACTACCTAGCAAAGACAGCTAGGCCTTAATCTCAGCATGGCACGAGTCAGCAGGAGGGACAAGCAGGAAAGGCAGAAGAAGTTCTAGGCTGTGCCTCTTTCAGTGATCCAAAAAGCACTGCATAGCTAAGCTCCAAGCACTGCATAGCTAAGCCAATCACTGCATAGCTAAACTCTATCAGCCGCCAAGCCCAGCCTCCATCACTGTTGGTGGAGTCTTTTCTACTCCCTTCAAACGGCATGTGTCCTCCTCAGCTCAGGTCTCAGCATGTGTCTTGCCTCAGCATGTGTATTTCAGCCGAAGTCCGCAGAAGCAGCAAGAAGCTGGAGCACACCACTGCAAGTTTTTTGGTGCCCTTCTCTCTATGGAGTCCTGACAAATGGAGCTCAACTATGCAATGTAAGGCGGACCAATACATGCGTGTAGTTAACGAAGAATCCATCACATGTCCTTTCACGTGTTTGCTTTAGCAGAACATCCTTTTACCTTTGTCTACTTAAGCCAAACGTTCCTTCACAAGTCTGCTTAGCCTTTCACCTGTGTCCACTTCAGGAAAATGTGTTTGCCCCAGCAAACACCATCCAACACAACTGACCTTCCAAAGAACCCTTAAGTTTCTTCTTCAGAACCCTGTTCAATTTTGGGTCAAAACGCTTACGGATGACAGGAGGATAATAATAATGAGGTTGACCAAACAGTAAAATTACGAAGAGAGTTAAGTCAGATTTTTCTCCACCAAGGCAAGAGTTGAAAGTGAAAGCAGCACCTCCCCTCTCTCGGCAGTGATGGACAGTTCCCTCAGCACCTCACTGCAGCCGCCTTCTGTGCCTTCCACTGCCTGAAAAGAACTCTGAAGCATGCAGTGAGGGATGTGATAATCAATCTAAACTTGAATTCTCTCCACTTTTTTGATAACGACTGAGGAGAGGCTACAAACAAAGCTAACTGTACAACCATGACAAACTAAAACAGGACAGGAAACAAAATTAATTTCCTAATTCCTCCCTGGCCTCATGAGCCAGGTACTTCCAGTGCAATTTCAGCAATCTCAAAACGTTTACCTAAGTATGCACTAACCAATCTATTTAAAACTCTAGAAAGAGAAGCAGCATTGGACAGTTCTCACATATTATCACACAAGGCAAGAAAAAAAAGATAGCTATTTGAATCTAGACTAAAAGAGGCATCTGTGTATCACACGGATCCTTCACTACCTTTAAACTTACTTATCTGTAAGTAAATTGTCTAAATTGTCTCCTGCAGAGTTATAGCACTAAAGCCTAAACCTGTGGAATGGATTTATTTATACCATAAGGGCCATAAAATACTAACTTACTCTTCTCGCTCAATTAATAAATCAGGAGAGGATTCAATGTCAACAGTATTGGGGAGGGGATCCTTGCTGCATAATCTTACCCTTAACTAACAATTGGTTTTTACACAGAACTCTACGAATTTTCAAATTTCATTTGCAGATTACTATGGAAGGATAGGAAATCACTATCCACCTGGTAAACTATGGAATTTTTCCATACAAACTGAATTTGTACTTACAAAAACTGTCCAACCTTCCCCATTCCATTAGGGTTTCCATTGCTGTGAAGAGACACCATGACCAAGAATTCCGATAAAGGACAACATTTAATGGGGACGAGCTTACAGGTTTAGTCCATTATCATCAAGACTTTAGCATAGCTGCGTCCAAGCAGACATGGAGCTGAAGGAGCGAAGAGTTCTACATCTTGTTCAAAGGGCAAACAGGAGAAGACTGGCTTCCAGGTAGCTAAAAGGAAGCTCTCTCAAAGCCCACCCCCACAGTGACACACTTCCTCCAACAAGGCCACACCTACTCCAACAAGGCCACGCCTCCTAATAGTACCACTCCCTGAGCCAAGCATATGCAAACCACCACAAATACCACTTCAAATTCTGCTTATGTTTTAGGATTATTTCCAGCAATAGAATCATACACACGCCCTAACATCCCTGATTTTATTGCAGAAGGAAATAAGCAAGCTGATGCATTAACCTGCCCTATTTTTACTTCTCCAGAAAAAAAATTTGGAAGGGTCAGATGAATCCAATGAAATATTATGGTTCCTTCAGCTCCTCCAGCCCCCGACCATCAAGGACAATGGAAATGGGCAAGGAGACAGTGGAAGTCACCAGAAAGACAGCAAACCTCCACCTAACCGACAAAAGGAGATATTGAGGATATCATCAGAAGTCAAGTCTGCCTGCCTGGGCCCAAGTTAAGGCCCTATGCACCAAGGGAGAAGTCACCTTTTCTAATGATTCTGTTTATGACTGGACTGTGAGACTGTAACACACTCATTTGTTCATCTGAAGGAATTGTGTTTACTTTTTCCTTGGGATTTAAATCACTTCCTATCTGTACAGGACATAATATTTGTATTCCTATTAAAAGTCAAATATAGGCTTACATACCACAAGATACCAGAACTTCCAATCACATAGGTCTCTTTTCAAGCTATTCTCATAGATATTTTTGATCAATGTAATAATGTAGCTAAAAGTACTGGATATACTTGACCCCCCCTCCCCGTGCTTAATGCCAGAGTATAACACATAATGCTTTAATCAGTCGAATGTTACTCATTATGTTTATAATTTGCTTGCGTATGGGCTACTCGTACACCACAATTAGATTTATCTACAACATCCCAAATCAAAACCACTCTGGATATCCTGCTATTAAAAAATAAGAGAGTCAGGGGTTGGGGATTTAGCTCAGTGTTAGAGCTCTGGCCTAGCAAGCACAAGGCCCTGGGTTTGGTCCTCAGCTCGGGGGGGGGGGGGGGGGGGGGGGGGGGG
>JADRCH010000193.1:4368964-4391033 GCA_019843965.1 Rhynchomys soricoides | reverse complement strand
TAGTAAAATCAGAGGTGAAGAAAACAATATATTAAGACCATATTCATCAAGAAGGGAGTAAAAGTCTATTTTTAAATCTAGCAACACACAGTAAGTACCTTTCTTTAAGGCATAGCTCAGGTTAAATGTTCTTTAAGCCTAGTAACTATTATTCTTCCACAATACATGGTCATCTACCTCACCAAAAGCCTGTGAGGGATCATTTTAACTTATTACCTGTAGTCTAGAATGCATATACTACTACTACATTTAATAAAATCCCAGGGGGAAAAATGTCCTTGAAGGGTAACATACAAACGCACTTTAGTTTCTTACTAAACTAGAAAATCTTTTAAAATAGACCCATTTCTAACATTTTTTGTTTTCTTTTAAACCCTTACAATGATTGCTAGAATTACTCTGCAGCAGATGGGTCAGTACATGTCAAACTAATGAAGTAAGGAAACAGTGTGCCTCTCTTCCTGGTGGTGTGTGTGCCTGTGCAGTGTGTGCTCACACGCAGACCTCAATGTGTTGGCCAGAGACCAACTCCAGGTGTCTTCCTCTACAGCCCTCCACTATACTTCTGACAAGGTCTCTCACTGGACCACAGCTCACTGGGTTGGCTGTCCAACAAATCCCAGGGGCACACCCAACTTCATTCTTCACCCCTTTACCTCCCTAACAGCCTAAGAGCTATGGGTATGAACAACCATTCCTGGCTTTTATGTGGGTGCTCAGGATATAAACTAAGGTCCTCAAGCAATGAGCCAACCCCTAATAAGGACCTTTTTAAATCTTTTTTTTTTTTTTTTTTTTTGGTTTTTCGAGACAGGGTTTCTCTGTGTAGCCCTGGCTGTCCTGGAACTCACTCTGTAGACCAGGCTGGCCTCGAACTCAGAAATCCGCCTGTCTCTGCCTTCCAAGTGCTGGGATTAAAGGTGTGCGCCATCACTGCCTGGCCTTTTTAAATCTTATTTTGTTAATGTGTAGGAGGTTTTTGTCTACATGTATGTCTGGTGTCTGCAAAGACCAGAAGGTATCAGATCACCTGGAACTGTAGTTACAGACAATGTGGGTGCCAGGACTGAACCTGGGTCCTCTGTGTTCTTAATCGCTGAGTCACTTGGCCAGCCCCTAAAGATGTTTAACAGCAAATTTCACAGTAAATGTCTAAATAACTAGAAGACTAAAAAAGCAGGCCACTTTGCATTAAGAGTCTCACATTAACCAAACCTTTTTCTGTTCCAATTAATTAACTCCTGCCCAGGACAATGCCTTCCTTTCCACCTTTATAACTGCTGGCTTCCTCAATTCTGTGAATATACCAGAAATACACTGCATAGTGTCAGAAACAAGAGATAACCTGTCTCAACAGAGTACAACTCAAAGAGAAATAAAGAATCTTTTTTTTTTTTTCGACTTATTTATTTTATTTATATGAGTACAGTGTAGCTATCTTCAGACACATCATAAGCAGGTATCAGATCCCATTACAGATGGTTGTGAGCCATCATGTGGTTGCTGGGAATTGAACTCAGGACCTCTGAAAGAGCAGTCGGTGCTCTTAACCACTGAGCCATCTCTCCAGCCCAAAATAAAGAATCTTATTTCTTCAAAATCAGAAGTACCAAAACTAGAAGTTTTCAACCAAGCTAGGCTCTTGCTTCAGTAAGGACACTGACCAATGACCTGCCATTATAAATCCATGTGTATATTTCTGAGATATGCTTAAATTAGGAGATTGTATTACTGGTTTCAATGATCATCTTTTTTTCTTCATCAAATTCATGCTAAAAATAAAAGTACTATTAGAGAATTTACCTAAGCACCAGGAAGAGAGACTATGAAGTTACAGCCATAGCTCCACTTAAATATGAAAGACATGCCCTTTTATACTGGACACCTTGACTATAGAGTTACTAAGTACAACAGATGAGTACGATGCCATTCCTAGGACTCTGGACTCTTCAGCAGGAGGATCCCAAATTCAAAACAGGCCTAAGCTATGTACAGAGATTCAGCCGCGGAGGTGGTTCAGTGGCAGAGCACTTAACTACCACACAGAAAGCCCTGGGTTAGAGCCCCAGCACTGAAAGACTAAAACAAACAAAAGAACATGCCCACATTCTCAGAACTAGGGAGACTGAGGCAGGGGAATCACAAGTTCAAGACTGCCCTAGGCTATAGAGTTCCAAGCTAGTCTGAGATACACTAAAAGTCTGAGGTTAACCTGAGCTACATAGTAAGTCCATCTCAAAAAAAAAACCCAAAACTCAATTTATTTAGTGCTATGCAAAAACATATTGCTACACTGTAACGTTACTTACATACATTTCAATATCATTCATTATTATGTATGTCACTTCTCAAACCATACCTGCATGAAGTTGATCACTAAAAGTATTTCTCTTTGGAGATGGTGGTAGCACAAACCTTTAATCCCAGTACTCAAAAAGCAATGGATCTATGAGATGGACACCAACTTGATCTATGTTTCTGTGAGTTCTAGCCAACCAGGCTTACACAGTGTCTCAAAAACAAAACAATAAAAAACAAAAGAAAACCCATGGGGACCAGGAGATGGATCAGCATATGAAAGTTCCATCCATGGAAAAAGTCAGATATGACATCTCCCCTCTGTAATTCCAACTCTCCTATGACAAGATGTGAGGTGGGGACAGCAGAAGTGGCCCAAAGCTCTAGTAGGCTACACAGTATCATAAACAAGAGAGACCCTGCTTCGACAAGGAGGAATTCAAAAGGCAAGAACAAGCTCTTGAAAGTTATCCTCCCATTTCCATGCCATGATATTCCTACGCATGTGCCCCTACATTGTTTACACACACACACACACACACACACACACACACAGAAAGAGACATGACACTTAGTAATCTGACAAAAATCGATGTCCGCTCTTATCTTTACCTATATCCCATAGTCACCTACTTCGTGTTAGGAAGAAGCACTTCAGTTCCACCCTAAATACAGGCCCAGGCAGTGTAAAGCAGAGCATACAAGGCCTTCATTTAGAGCACCCTTTTCTAGCACCAACTATGAATCCATCCATAGGTGATAACTTTTCAAACCACAGTCTGAGTAACACCAATGATCAGGTGTATGTGCTTGAAAATTAGCCCTTTGTCTTAATTTCTGTTCCTTGTAATATAAATGATGCGGTTGTTCTTTCTTCCTAGTCTCAAAACTTAATAATAGTCTCTAAAGCAGCAATTCCCAAGCATTTTAGATTTGGGATACCCTCAGTGTCTCAGAAATTTTCTTAGAGTAGTCATATGCCAAAAAATAACATTAGTTCCACTTATTAGGTACTTGGAAACCATTTGAAAAGTAAATCTAGGGGCTGGAGAAATGGCTCAGTGATTGAGCCTTGCTCTTGCACAGGACCTAGGTTCACATGGTGGCTCCCATCTAGAACTCCAGTTCCAGCGGATCTGATGCTTTCTCCTCACCCCAAGGGCCCCAGGCACACATGAATATATGAGAAAACAAGCCGGCAAAACATTCAAACACATTCAATTAATCTTTTTTTTTAAAAAAAAAAAACTAAATTGAATTTTTAATAGTTTTATTTTATCTTTTTTTTTTTTTTTTTTTTTTAAAAAAAAAACAGGGTTTCTCTGTATTGCCCTGGCTGTCCTGGAACTCACTCTGTAGACCAGGCTGGCCTCGAACTCAGAAATCCGCCTACCTCTGCCTCCCAAGTGCTGGGATTAAAGGCGTGCGCCACCACTGCCAGGCTTATTTTAATCTTTAAACAACCAGAATTATTATTGAGTATTACTATGATGCACACAACAACTTACCAAGTTTTGGAATTAGAATGGACATTGGCTCTATTTTCTGTTCTATGAGACCTTTCTTACTAAGGAACAAGACACCCTAAACTGAAGCTACAATATCAAATTAAGTCTTGCAAACAACTTTTTAGGAAAAAGATCACAAAGAATTTAAACAAGAACAAATCAGTAAACTAGTTTCTACCTAAGAATGCTATGGTATTGTTAAATCTACCTCAGTAAGTGCTGTCTTCAAGTGTCTATCCCCTTTCCATACCCCTATTAAGTAGAGCAGAAAATTGAAAAAGACAAAAGCGTATTCCAAGGGCCACTCACACTAAGAAAAAACAAAACTTGCATAAAGTAAATTTTTTTTGAATTTACCATGTGTGCACACTCTTTCTACACACATGCCAAAAAGCTCCAGGAGAGGTTAGAGGACAGCTTGCAGGTGGTTCTTTCATTCCACTGTGGAGGTTCAGGGACTCAAACACAGATCATTAGGCCTGGCAACAAGCACCTTTACCCACTAAGCAATCCTGTCAGCAAAATTAAAACTTTCTGTTTTTATTTGTTTTGTTTTGTTTTTTGAGATGGGGTTTCTCTCTGTAGTCCTAGCTATCCTGGAACTCATTCTGTAGCCCAGGCTTGCCACCCTGCTCAGATTAATTAAAACTTTTTAAATGGCACAGACCTGTTTCTTAATAAAACTTATACAAAGTAGAACTCCCTTGACTCATGCATTCCCAACTTGACAAAAATTTAAACCTAGTTGCAAGTAAAAGATACTATGTATCTTTTATCTAAGAAAATCTTTAATTTTTAGTACAGGAATATTTGTAACTGCCTTGTTTATAAAAAGAAACTGTTAACACTTCATTTGGCTCTTAGCCACTATCTTTGTCTATTGAAGAAAGTGAGGTCCATATAAATGATCCGCAACCTATATATTACATTGCTCAACACAAACCCTGGTCTTTCAACTCTTTCTAGTATATCAAAGTCTTTCCCCAAAAGACTGAGTCAATCTTAGTAGCTGAACTATTCTAAGTTATGCCGTAATCCAAGTTTTGAAAATCTGTTTCCTGCACAGTAAAACTTTCACCTTCAGAGAGACTTCATTTGCCACATGTCTTGAACTGTGTGACATTAATTAACAATTATTCTTAGATTCCCCATGACACAATCTATTATCAGTCCTCTTAGCAACTATACGGATGGTAAAGCTGTGGCTGAGCTGAATGATTCCTCTTCGCCCAACTTCTTTCCCATTTTCCCTTAGCTAATGGCCCAAAGTTCAATACTAGAAATATCAAGCCTATCCCAATAACTTTTCTCTTTCAATACTAATGCCAACCAAGTAAGCGCAATGATTAAAAATTAAGAGAATGCAAGCTTATCTGCTATTCAAAATGTAATGGCACCCCCAAAAAATCTATGCCTGCCTCTTACCTTGGTCCAAATAAATTCTAAAACCATTTCCCCTCAAGATCTCATTATTTTCTGACAAATAGATTACTATAAAACTATCCTAAAATTAAGTAAGGGTATTATACTTCACACTGACTACTTCCTTCAAAAATAATGTAAATATAATTTGATAATGAAATTAATACACTAGAGGCTTAATGTTTAAAGAAATTCTGCAAAAAGTCTTAACCTGAAGTAATTTAACTCCGATTTCATAGTTTTAAAAACTAGCCTTTTATAGCCAGAGAGAATCTAAGAAATGTGAACCAATAAAGAGATCTAGAGCCTGGCGGGGTGACAAATGCCTTTAATCCTAGCACGCGGCAGGCAGAGGCGGGAGGATTTCTAAGAGTTCCAAGCCAGCATGGTCTATAGAGTTCCAGGCCAGTCTCAAAAGAGAAAGGGGAAAGAAAATAATATACCACCGCTGTTCCAATAACTGCTGTAGGATTGATACTTAATAACACTGTATATCACACATTTTCTCTACGGGTAATACTTTGAATGAGTTCACACTTGGGTCTTTCCTTAGCTATGTAAATACTTCATATCGGAAACATCATTTCTATAGAGACCAAAAAAGCAACTCTGGTTTTTTTTAGAAAGGTCACAGCTATCATACCTTGTATAATACCCAGTCCACCCTGGTCATCTACACACAGATCAAAAGAAAAAGAAGAAAAGAAGGCCTATTTGGAAAGCGTTTCTTCTTCTGCCAAGGGCTGTAGCTAGACAAAGGCAATGTTCGGAGTACACAAATAAGCCTTCTCTAAGGGAAATAAAGTACCAGAAAAGGAGCAGCATGAATCGGGATTAATAGGGGAAAGGGTTAGCGCTCAGCGTGTGAGGACTGCAAGCAGCAAACACAGCGCTGAGATGCTCCAGCAAAAGAACCACGACCAGCAGCAGCAGCAGCAGCAGCAGCAGCAGGAAGTTTCAATGGGGCCGGGCAGAGCATGCGCCCTGCACCCGCGCGGTGGCCTTATGTGGAAGGAGCACCACTTGCGAACACCAATAATAGACCAGCGGCACCAGAGAGAAACATGAGCAACAAGCACCTTCTTCAACTGTTTCCCTAGCCATCTGAGCCCCTCCTCCAGCCTACAGACTAACCACCCCACCCAGCCAGCAAATGGAAGAGTGACTTCTTCCCTTAAGCCCTGTAGCCGAGATAGGGGGAAGGGATAGAGAAAAGTGGAGAGATGCTTTTCTATTATTTTGGGGGAGGTGGTGAGGAGAAAAACTATGGAGGAGATATTAACTCTCTCCTCCCCAGAGTGGAGAAGCTGAGCCGACTTCATTTCCCCTTCCTACGCGAGAATAGGGGGGAAGCCCCCTCCTTGGTCAGAGGAGCAGATCTCCCAAGGAGGAAGGAGTTTGGGGGGTTAGACCAGCCCTCCAGGGGACGGGAAAAGGCAGGAGCCGACTCTCTCGGGGGAGTTCCCACCACGGGGAGAGTGGAGTGTCCGCGGGCCCCCGCCCACTCAGGTGGAGTGAGCAGAGGGGGCGCTGGGAGAAGATGGGCCCAGCCTCCCGGGAGACGGTGGGGAGGATTGGTGGGAGGAGGGGAAGAGAAAAGCGCAAAGCTGGCCGGAACCTGTGCTCCCCTTCCCCCGCCACCTAAAGGGATAAGGACTGAAGGCAACACCGGCGCGGGGGACCCGGCCCCAAAGCGTCAGCCCGGCACAATACCCCCTCCTGGGCCCTAGCCCACACCCGGCCCACGATGCCCCCACCTCCGTCCCCGCGGGGCACGGTGGCCCTAGGGGGCCTCCGCCCCGCCTCCCTAGCACCCAGGAACCCCCCAGGCTACGCGAAGTAGGGACTCCGCGGAGCCCAATCCCTGCAGAGAGCCGGCCGCAGAGCCCCAGGGTATCTGTGGAGAGCTAAAGCGCGCCAGGGCCGCTTCCCGCCGGGCGTTCGGGCCGATCGCTTACCTTCTCCGTTGCCGATGTCTGTCGGCGGCGCCTGCAGCACCCGCTCCAGCTCTGGGAACGGCAACTCGGGCAGGTCCAGCAGCGGCCCGTAGCGTTCCAAGAAGGAGCAGACTACGGCGAAGTTGGGGCATGAACCCGGGCAACCTGGAGGAGCCATCGCCGCTGCCGCTGCCGCCGCCGCTGCCGCCGCCGCCGTCGCCATTTTGAACTGGAGGATGGAGGAGGAGGGGATGGGGGGCGGGAGGAGTTGGGGGGCTGAGGAATGGCAGGGTAGCCTTACAGACGACAGGAGGCGCTCTTGAGTGGACGCCCCTGCGAATGCGAGCGTCTCGGGCCAGACGCCGCGATCCCACAATACCACGCCGGCCGGAGCAGTCGAGAACTGAGTTAGATCGGGGACAGAGAGGCGCTCTGGGCACTTCACTTTCCGCCCTCTTCCCGTCCCCTTCCCTCTACGACTTCTCCGCTTCGACTTCTCCCCTCCCACTTCGGGGTTGCCACTGCCTCGTGTGACAGTGAGAATGAAAACAAGGGAAGCGGGGCGGAGAGGCGAGCTGGGAGCCTAGAGGCGGGACTTTCTGGGAACGATAGCCAATGGGACGAGGGGGCGGAGCTTCGGGTGTGGGCAGGATGAAAGCTGGTTCCAGGCCTGGTAGCTGAATCGCTGTGGCTCAGAATCACTTGGCTAGCTGCAGGGAGAGGTAAAGCACGGAGCCGACTGGAGGAGCAACCGAGAACAGAATCGCTGCGTGAGTTTTCTGCGGGATCCGGGAACGGAGACGACCAGGAGAGAGAGAGAGAGGGAGTTGAAGAAAGACACTAAGACACAGAAAAAGATAATGGCAGGGGAGAACGCCGCTGTGGGGAGAGGTTAGGAAAAGGAAATGTTCGAAAGGTGCGGTTGTGGCTTGGTGAGGGACCATGGAGAGAAGTCTCAGAAAGTTTGCTGAGGGGTGTTGCCCTCTACTGAGTGTTGTGTGACAAAACCTTTCCTGGGGAGACAGTAAACACATTTCACCCCAGATAGGGCTTCCACCAACAGACCAAAGTACAGATAACACCAAAGTCCAACTTGGCGAACCAATACGTTTTAGTTTTACAGGAGTATGGATGAGGGGTTCCTTACAGAAGCAGGAATGACTCAAAGACAGCTGCATCTCCAGGGCCCACCCCAGCATGGGTGACAGATCATAAAAACTGGAAACCTCGAGCACACTACACAGCCTGCAGGCAGCTCAATGGTTTGGTGTGTCCTTTCCGAGTGACTCTGGTCTGAACCGCTTCCAGGCAGCTCAGCTGGCTTCTGCTTCTTTCAGGCAGCTAGTTTGATCTCAGAGTCTTCTTTGCAGCGTAGCTTGTCTGAGAGGCTATTTTTTCCCCCAGCTCAGCTTCTTTTAGTCTGAGAGACCTTTTATTGTTCACTCTAACAGAGAGGGACCTAATGAATCTGATTAGTTTCAGGGACTTCTTAAAGCTATTTTGAGTTGTTTTACTGTCCTGTTTAAAGAGCTTCCTTGCCAGCCAGGCAGTGGTGGCGCACGCCTTTAATCCCAGCACTTGGGAGGCAGAGGCAGGCAGATTTCTGAGTTCCAGGACAGCCTGGTCTACAGAGTGAGTTCCAGGACAGCCAGGGCTACACAGAGAAACCCTGTCTCGGGGGGTGGGGGGTGGAAGCTTCCTTGCCAGATGGAAACTGTTACACAACACTGAAGAATCTCAGAGTCCCAGAACTCTGCCAGTGGACCAGGGCCTGAGGTACTCTGTGGATCACAAGTGAGGAATTGCCCCTGCTAGGTGACAGAATCTAAGGAACCACTCTCTACTGGGGAACTAAGATGTGAAGACTCTGGGCTCAGATCTGACCCTGAGGTGGCCAGGCTCTAGAGGGTGAGCTAGGATTCTACTTAGAGAACTGGGAGATGGCTGCACAGTCGACTTGTTAGGAAGCAGAGTTCTACTCCATTCAAGAGTTGGATGTGGCATTCTCTCAGAAAGAATCCCAGAATGGGGAAAGTCATCAATAATGTAAAATAGAACGTGCAGCTTAGGAAACAGTATACTATATACTTTGGAGCCGGAAGTTTGAATTGAACCAGACTTGTGTCCTACCCCTAATTACTTTGTAACCTTCTGAAGTTTTCCTGTTACTTTGAACTTTAGTAAAGTGAGATAATAACATCTACAGCATGGATAGTTCACAGTAAAGTGGTTGTATCATTTTCTGCCACATTGTATGTACTTTGAAATATTCCTTCTTGTCCTGGCAGGTGGCAGAGGCAGGAAGAACTCTGCTTTCAGGCCAGTTAGGGCTATAAAGTAAGATTGTTTCAAAGAATCAAAGCTTTCTTGTTATCAAAAAAAAAAAAAAGTGTTCTTATAATTTAGATTGAATCCAGCTATATTTAGCCTACAATTTATTACTTTATGCAAAAATTTTAAGAATGTATTTAAGACTTATATCTACTTTCTAAAACTAATCGAAAGCAACACTACTCTAAATCAGATAAAATAGGAAAATGTGTGACTAAAGAAAGATTTTTTTATAAGTCATTTCTGTTTTATTTATATGAGTACACTGCAGCTGTCTTCAGACACACACTAGAAGAGTGCATCGGATTCCATTAGGGATGGTTGTGAGCCACCATGTGGCTGCTGGGAATCAAACTTAAGACTCTGGCAGAGCAGTCAATGCTCTTAACCTCTGAGCCATCTCTCCAGCCTGAAAGATTTTTTTTTAAATGGGCAAATAATTATGCCAGGAACATGGACATTGGCTTCACAGGTAAACATTAAAGTTATGTTATGTGTTTCCAGGTAAAAAGAGGGAAAAACATAATGGTCTATATCATTTTCTTTATCAAATAAACTCATTTTTCAAGAGGAAAAAAAATTCTCTGAAAGTTATTACCTAGAATTATGATTTAAGATATTATCTGTATGTGTGCAGACATGTGTGCTATTTGTCTGCATGTCAGAAGACAACTTTGTTGAATCACTTATGTTCTTCTGCCTTTTATGTGTGCTCCAGGGAATGAACTCAAGTGGCCAGGCTTCCTCTGTAAGCACCTTTACTAACTGACCATCTTACTGGTCTTTAAAATGAATTTTGTCTTTGGATTTATTTTTCCTTAATTAATGTATATGTATGTGTGCCTACCTGAGTTTACTATGTGCACTGCATGTATACAGGTGCCCATGGAGGCAAGAAGGCATCGATCCCCTAGAATTGGAGTTACAGACGTGGGTACTGGGGACTGAACCCTGAGTCATCTACAAGAGCAATAAGCAGTAACTGTTGAGCCATCTCTCTAGGCCCTAGAATAATGAGTCCTTTTATTATTTTCACACAGGGTCCCATGTATTCCATTCTGGCCCCCAACTTCCTATATAGCCAAGGATGGCCTTGAACTTCTGATCCTCCTGCCTAAACCTTCCAAGTATTTGTATTACTGATGTGTGCCACCATAACCAGTTTCTTTGTATTTTAAATGACCTAGTGTGTATGTGTGTAATACAGAAGAGAGAGCATCAGATCCTCTGAAGCCGGAGCTACAGGCGGCTGTAAGCCATTAGATTTAGGTGCTAGGAACCATAGGTTCTCTGGAAGACGACCAAGCATGCTTAGCCACTTAGCTATCTTATTATTCAGCCACTGGAATAATGATTCTTAATCTGATAAACAAATCCTCAAATCAAAAATGCCATTAATCCCAGCACTTGGGAGGCAGAAGTTGGTAGATCCCTGTGAGTGCAAGGCCAGCCTGGTCTACACTGAATTCTAGGGCAGCAAAGGCTATGTAGAGAGACCATCTCTTCGAGAGAGAGATAAGAAATTATAAACCGCAATATGCTTAATACTACTGAAAATGATTTAAATGGTTCTCTTTATGTTATACATATTTTACTATAATAAGGTTTTGGGGTTTTTGTTTGTTTAAGTTTCTAAGAAAATATGGCTGTAGCAGGATGTGATAACAAAGGCTTTTCATCCTAGGACCAAAAGGCAGAAGCAGGCAGTCTCAGGGTTTCAGGCTAGCCAGGGCTACACAGTGAAACGGTCTCAAAAGGGAGAGAGACAGTACAGCTGAAGATGGCTTGAAGTTAAGCAAACTCTTTCCAGAGGACCTAAGGTTAGATTTCAGGACCCAGGTTTGGCTCCCAGCTCCTGTATCCAACAGCTCCCAACCACTTGTAACTCTAGTTTTTAAGCATCTGGTGCCCTCTTCTGGCTTCTGAGGTCATCTGCTCACAGGAAGTGAAGGATACATACACTCAGGCATACACATATACTCATAAAATAATACATACATTTGTTGTTAAGAGGAAATATGACTGGATTATTACTGTAAAGTTTTAATAAGTGGGAAAATATGTATGTTATAGACAACCAATGAACTTGAGAATATCATACTAAGAATTTTGATAGAAGTGGAGGTAGGAGAGAACGAAGGAGAACCTGAAGACCCAACTGAAGAAAATCTGACCCAGAAGCTAGTGAGATGGTGCAGTGATTAAAGCTTCAATGACCTGACATGGTAGAAGAAGAAAACTGACTCTTCCGAGTTGTTCTCTGACCTCCACAAGCATGTGTGGCACACAGGCATTCACACACATGGGCACAGAAAAGTAAAAAAAAAAAAAGAATGTTTAAAGAAAGAAAATCTGACCAGAATACATCTCTATCAACCATTTTGTAACAACAACAAGCCAGGCACACAATATTTTGATTATACCTTTGTGAAAGAATTTCTATGAAAAGAAACTTTGAAGGAAATGGGAGGTTTTATTACATGTTATGTAAACCTTATCAGGTTTATATAAACCTCGACTTTCAGCTGTTTTGTTTCTTTTCATGCAGGATACCATGAGTCCTGGTTTACCTCTGACTATGTATGTGAGGTTCCTTGAACCCCCGATCCTCCTCCCCACCCCCCAAGTGCTGGTATTACACGCATGTTCCGTGCTCTTCTCTTTTTTTCTGTTTTGTGGTTTGTTTTCTGTCAGTTTTTTAGAAAGGATCTCACTAGACGGACCTGACTCAAACTTGCAGTGACCCTCGGGTTGCTACCTCCCCAGTGCTGGGATTAAAGGACTTCTCCACCCTACCTGCCACTTGGCTTTCCTAGCGCCTGGCCTCCCACTTTCCCGTGAGGTGTAAAATAACATCCTAAAAAAGAAAAGGCTTTAATATCACAGTTTTCCTTTACTGTACTTCAGTCTACAACCTCTTCCAAAGGGGACTGATAACTAATGCTAGCTAGAGTTTCTGCTTTTCTAGACTGGAGTCTGCATTCCAGACTGGAATGTGAGCAAAGTCCTGAGGCATCTGAAAGTTACATCCATCCAAAAGATGGGAGGTGTTTTACTACAAAGCAAGGTTAAGTTAAGGTCATGCCTTCACAAAATCCATTGTCGTGGGGGGGAGGGGCAACACACCCCCACACTGTTGTTACCATCTCTTGCTTTTCTGGACTAAGACAAATTGTGGGTTACAAGAATTTAATGCCAGTTATAGGTTGTTGGCACATAATCAGCCCAGTGCTAGAGAGGTGGTGG
Organism: Rhynchomys soricoides; assembly: GCA_019843965.1. Classification (NCBI taxonomy): domain Eukaryota; kingdom Metazoa; phylum Chordata; class Mammalia; order Rodentia; family Muridae; genus Rhynchomys; species Rhynchomys soricoides. Next base: position 4,378,291 of record JADRCH010000193.1, on the reverse strand, counting down.
CAGAAGGACCAAGTTTGAGGCCCGGCTAAGTATACATTGAGTTCCAGACCAGCCTGAGCTACATGGTTAAGCCCCTGTCCCATCTCAAAAAAGTGAAAACATACATGTAAAAGCAAGTTTAATCCCATCTTGTGAATTTAAATGCCTGAGTTATATCAGATTAGAATGTAAACATAAAAATGTAGCTATTTATTAAACCTGCAATAAATTTATTGCTACACACTAACTTGCATTTGGTTGAGTTTTGCTTAATGTCTGTATTACTGTTTATTTAAAACAGCAAAATACCCAAAAGAATTTGTAAATTGTGATATGTTCCTGAAGTAAACTATGACAAATACGGAGATATACTGTCAACAGCACTGTAATATGGATGAATCTCAAAAAAAAAAAAAAAATACATTGAATGAAAGAAAACAGACACAAAATCCAATTCCAAGCCAGGCACAGAGGCTCATGCCTGTGAATCATGCAGCCCAGACTAGCCTCCAGTTCACTCTGCAGCTAAGGGTGACCTTGAGCTCAGCCCTGCCTCACCTCAGAAGTACTGAGATTATATGTGTTGTCCATCACGCCCTGCACCCTCCTAAGATTGTTTTTATTTTTATGTGTACATGTGTATGTCTGCATGAGTGTGTGCACATGTAGCAGTGCCTACAGAGCTCAACTCAGGACATGTCACACAACAGTTCTGGGCCAATCAACTACACTAGCTTCCTTCAAACTGACTAATCCTAAAGTAGGGGAGGAAGACTCTTCAGAGGCTTTAGCCTCTCCCCCCCCCCCACAAAAAGACTGCATCTTTTCAGCTTCCTGGGTCCCCCTCTGCTGTACAGAACTGGAACTAAAGTTAACAGTTTAGCCACCTGACATGGGCGCTAGAAACCAAACGGGTCCTCTCAAAAGGAGTATGTGCTCATAACCACTGAGCCATCTCCCCAGTCCCTCCCCTATCCCCACTCCCACCCTCATGCTCCCAACCCCCACCTCCACCCTTGCTTTTTTTGAAACAGCAACTCTCTAATTATAGCTTGCTTAGAATGCTCAGAGCTCTGCCTGCTTCAGCCTCCAGAGTGCTGGAATTAAAGGCATGTGCTACTGTGTTTAGCACCACTATGCCCATTTTTCTACAGGGCTGGGGAGTCACTCCACCAACAGCTATATCCCAAGCCTTTTATATCTTAATTTTTTTAACATTTCTATTAGAGACTTAAGCACACAAATCATGTTATGCAGTTTGGTATGCTACATAGCAAAAACTGATATTCACGGTTGTGCACCACAAAATTATACACACAGTTCTTACATTTTAGTTGCAGGGAGCCTTGCCCAGAGCCTCCCAAACATACCTCTGCCATATTGTTTAGCAAGTGTCTCTCCAACAAATTCTAGCAATGGGATATTTAATACACAAAAAGACTTTATTCTATCACAGCATTTCCATTTTTAATGTAGTCTATGTTTACGATGTCTTAAGTACTTTTAATATACCCCCAGCTGATAGTAGTAGTTTCAAACTGTGACTCGTGATTCATTGTATATTTTTACAGTCAATTTAGTGCATCAGGATAAAAAATTATACTAAAAATGAAAAAGAACAAAAAAATGGAAAGCATCACAGTCACTCTAGGGACCTTGATCTAATTTATTTTTTTCTGCCAATTAGAGAATTAAAAGGTGGGACTAGAGAGATGGCTCAGTAGTTAAGAGCACTTCCAGAGATCCTGAGCTCAATTCCCAGCAGCAACATGATGGCTCACAACCATCTGTAATGGGAGCTGATACCATCTTCTGGTGTGTCTGATGACATCAACAATGTACTCACATGTATAAAATAAATAAATCTTTAAAAAGAAAAAAAAAATTAGCCGGGCAGTGGTGGTGCACGCCTTTAATCCCAGCACTTGGGAGGCAGAGACAGGCAGATTTCTGAGTTCGAGGCCAACCTAGTCTACAGAATGAGTTCCAGGACAGCCAGAGCTACTCAGAGAAACCCTGTCTCGAAAAACAAAAACAAAAAAAAAAAAAAAAAAAAGAAAGAAAGAAAGAAAGAAAAGAAAAAGAAAAAAATTAAAAGGCAAGAAAAAGCTGAAGCTCAACAGGTAACAAGCAGCAGAGTAAACACCAAGACAGAATCAACAACTGAAAAAAAGGTGTTTATTGGGGATGGGGAAACACACAAGGCAGAGGGACAGAGAGAAAAGACCCCTGTACAGCAGAGGGGGACTCAGGAAGCTGGAAAATGCAGTCTTTTTGTGTGGGGGGAGAACGACTAAAGCCTCTGAAGAGTCTCCCCTACTTTAGGATTAGTCAGTTTGAAGGAAGCTCCTGTAGTTGATTGGCCCAGAACTGTTGTGTGACATTTCCTGAGCCGAGCCACCTACAGGCTTTTTGTTTTAAGATGCCAAGCTTTTGTCTCAAGTCTAGAAGGGAAGGAAGAAGCCAGCCACCTTGGAAATTCTCCACCTTTCTTACCTAGCCTTGGCCCTCTCCCTATCTGTCTGCTTACCAGGGAGTCTGTCTAACTAAGGATAAGTATTATTTTGATGAACCTAGCCTGCCTCCTCCTTAGGCTTTAGAGTCTTTGATAGTAAAATCTAGGCTCGTTCCTGTGTATGATTAAACCTTGTTTCTCAAGGATTGGGCTGTGTCCCACCTCAAACTGTAACTACAAATGGTTCAAGGAAAGCGCAACCATGTCTTTGTTTCAAAAAGGTGTTTATCACCACCTTGCAATCCTGCCTTTGTTGTGAGGCTACTTTGTTATAACTGCTTTGTTAGGACCACCTTACAATCGTGTCTTTTTTCAGGAGGTCATCATGGTTAATTAGTCATGCTTATGTTCTGCTCCTGCGAGGTAGCCCTCCAGATTTGAAGACTCCTTACCCCTGGGCTATAAAAACTTTGTCTTCCTCGTGTCCATTGTTGACCTCTCAAACACTGCTTGAGGGGGAGGTAGTCTGTGTACACGGACTTTAAAAGCTTGCTTTAATTAATTTGGAGATGATTTGGGTTGGTAGTCTTTCTCTCCTATGTTTGAGATTAACAATTCCACAAAAATAATATATACAGTAACTAAATGGAATTATCCCAAGTACAAAGTTTGTTTTAACATACAAAAGTCAAACTTTATATTGCATCATATTAACAGAATAAGGAAAAGGGTCCAGTCAGGCGCAGGGCAAAAAGATGTAACCAAAAGATGTAACCCAAAAGATGCAGGGAAAAGAAAAAAAAAAAAGCTTGACAAGATTCAATCTTTTTTTTGTGGTAAAAATATTCAGTAAACTAGGTATATCCAGGAACTGTTTCCAACCTTATTAATTTAACAATATCTAGGAAAGCCCAACATTTAACATATTAGGAGACTGATCTTTCACCCTAAAATCAGGAGCAAGACATGTATATCAGCTCAACTGTACTAATTGTATTTAACACCAGAGTGGAGGTTCTAGCCAGGGCAACCAGAAGCCAGGCAGTGGTGGCGCACGCCTTTAATCCCAGCACTGGGGAGGCAGAGGCAGGTGGATTTCTGAGTTCGAGGCCAGCCTGGTCTACAGAGTGAGTTCCAGGACAGCCAGGGCTACACAGAGAAACCCTGTCTCAAAAAAACAAAAGCAAAAGCAAAAAAAAAATCTTAAGAAAAAGAATTTTAAATAAAATTTAAATTAACAAGTTTGTAGGATTCTAAATAAAATCTCAGAAATCAAGTATATTTCCGCATATTAGCAAAACAGTCCAAATTTGAAATTAAGAAAGAATTCTGTCAGGTGAGGTAGCTTCACCTATAACCCTAGCAACTGAGAAGGCATTGGCAACATAGCCAGATACCATCCCAAAAAGGGGAAGTCTTTTCAATAGCATCAAAACAATAAAATAACCAAAAACTAAGTAAAAATAAATGATGGCTCATACCTCTAATCACTTAGGAAGCTTACCAGGAAGATGAGTTCAGAGCCAGCCAAGGTACACAAAAACAACAACAAGACTATAGAAAATAAAATACTGGAAAGAAATTTACTTTGATAAGTGTGGAAACACAATTCATACTTATAGATGAAAGACATTTTTTTTTCCTGATACCAGGATCAAACCCAGAGACTGCAAGATGGATAAACTTACTCTACCACTGAGTTACACCCATGGAAGACTTAATAAAATGACGATACTCTGTATTGAATGGAATCACAGATTCCATTCATCATACTGTCCATCGAAGTTCCAGCAGGAGTCTGAAGAAATTGTTAATGATCATAATATCAATATGGAAATGTAAAAAACCTAGAATATTACAAACATAATTTTAAATAATAAGCAAAAATTGAAGAAATCAAACTTCAGGATACTATAAAGCTAGCATAATCAGGAATGTAGAGGACTGCCAAATGAAACTTACTGCGGACTAAACCGCGTTCCCCAGACTTCCTATGTTAAAATCCCAGCTTTCAGAATGAGGATATTTGAAGAGTGTACCTTTAGAAGGTAACTAAGATGAAGGGAGGTCATGAGTGGGAGTCGTCATGCAGTAGGATAGGTGGCTTTATAAGAAGAAGAATAGAGGGCTAGAGAGGTGGCTCAGTGGTTAAGAACACTGACTGCTCTTGCAGAGGTCCTGAGTTCAATTCCCAGCAACCACATGGTGGCTCACAACCATTGGTAATGGGATCTGGTGTGTCTGAAGACAGCTATAGTGTACATAAAATACATAAAATAAGTAAATCTTTTTAAAAAAAAAAAAAAAAAAGAGGAATAAAGAGAGTTCCCTGTCTCTAGAAGTGTGAGAAAGAAATAAGTTTCTGTTGATACAATTAATATTTTGTTATAGTAGCCCAAGCTGACTAATAAATGGCCATTTTATCAATGGAATAAAAGGGGAAAACATTTGTTTTGTTTTTTTGAGACAGGTTCTCTTTGTGTATCTCTGGCTTTCCCAGAACTTGCTCTGTAGACCAGTTTGGACTGGAACTCAAAGATCTGCCTGCCCCTGCTTCCTGAGTGCTGGGATTAAAGCATGTGCCACCACTGCCTGGCAAAAGGGAAAGTCTAAATCTAAGTAATGTGTGTAGAATCCACTGATTGATTTTTTTTTCTTTTTTAAATTCAGGGTCGGTATATGCACACGAGTATGTCTGGAGATCTGAGCACAACTTTTAAACATTTTTTAACATGTGTGTGTGTGTGTGTGTGTGTGTGTGTTAGCATGCTTGTAGAAATGAGATAACTTGTTAGAGTTGGTTTTCTCTACTATATGGATTCTGGCAATTGAACTCAGATTCGGGTCAGGCATGGTAGCAAGCACCTTTATCGTCTACTTCATCTTGCAGGCCTCCGGAGGAGTCAGTTTTCTCTTCCATCTTCACATGGGTTCTGGGAATTGAACTCATAGCATTAGGTTTGTGCAGCAACTCAGTGGGCCGCCGCCGCAGCCCTTCACTGGGAGGCAGGAACTAGATGAATAAATGCATGAAGGTAAACGGTGGTTATATAAATAACTTTTGGACAATCAAATTCACAACAGCAGCATGTCATCATGCTGCAGTACATTTGCTCCAAGAGAAGTTACTAAGTAAGAAATTCAGGAAGTAACAGTTTCATTCAGAAACTACGGAGCTGAGATGTTTGAAGAATTAGAGAATGTAGAATTCCTACAAGAGTAGCCTGTAAGGAAAAGCCCAGAAATGAAACTGAACAGAATGAGGAAACCACTGGCTCTTCATTGGTGCAGAGGAAATGGATCTTAGGAGCAGTTTATCTACTTGCAGAAGAATGTTTCTAGTATCGACACAGTCTGGTGAGATGTGAGTCTGATGACCTAGGTTCCAATCACAACTCTCTTAAAGCTATTTCACCTTACAGTATTACCTTCTACATCTAAAAATGGAAATTGTAGTGTGTGTGTGTGTGTGTGTGTCCTTTGCAATATTATTCTGAGTTTTGTTCATTGCTGATATTGGTATTGTTACTAGTAAGATAGTTTACACTTGGGCTTTTAAGCTATAAGGATGGATTTTTGGGTGGATTTAAGAAAGAGTTTCTTGTATAGTCTCAGTTGTTCTGGAACTTGCCCTGTAAATGGGGCCAGCCTCGAACTAAGAACTCAGAGATCAGCCTGCCTCTGCCTCCCAGATGGTGTGATTAAAGGTATGCGCCACCACCTCCTTATTATGAGGATGGATTTTAAATATTAATTTTGAATACCTTTGTAATGTTTGGTGTAACGTAAATGTAAAATGGAGGGCTGAAGATATGACTCAGTGGTTAAGAGCAATGGCTGCTCTTTCAGAAGACATGGGTTTGATGTCCAGCCCTCATGTGGCAGCTCACAACTGCCTGTAACTCCATGTCCAGTTAGTTCTGACCCTTTTGTTCTGCCCTCTACAGGCACCAGGCATGTGTACCATGCACAGAAATGTGTGCAGGCAAAACACCTATACACATAAAATTTAAAAACGAATAATAATGGGCATGGTGGTACAGATCTTTAACCCCAGAACTCAGGAGGTTGAGGCAGGTATAGTCCTGCTCCAGCCATGACTATATGGTGAAACCCAGGAGGGAAGGAAGGAGGGAGGGAGGGAGGGAGGGAGGAAGGGAGGGAGGGAGGGAGAGAGAAAGAGGCAGAGAAGCTTGTGTCTTGGATCTGGACACCCGCCTGCAATAGCAAAGGAATGAAGAAAGAACAGTAATGCTAAAGAAATGATATACACAAAGACGCGAAAGATCTGGGCTTAGGTGGGCTGTGCTTACTCTTAAGAATTGACACCAATTACCTCAACAATTCTGCACCTCCGTGTGCATGGGATGGGGGAGGAGGGGCAGCTAATCTCTAGGAAAACAGGAAGAAGGGAGTAGGCAACTAGAGTTTCTAGGTTTCGTACATGCTGACTAATTATCTGTAAATACTTGTACTTGGACAAGGACAGAGACTGCCAGCTTCCTATGGTCCTTAGAATGGCTGTGCACTCACTCAGAGCATCACTCACTTGGCTTCCTCCACTTCCTACAGAGAGGAGCTATATAAATGGCTCATCAGATAAAAGTGCTTACAGCTCTTGCAGAAGACCCAAGTTTGGTTCCCAGCACCCACAGGTGTCTCAAAACCATCTGAAAACTCTAGTTCAGTGCTTCTTAACCTTCCTAATGCTGTGACTCTTTAACACAGTTCCTCATGTTGTGGTGACCCTCAACCATAAAATTATTTTGTTGCTACTTCCAAAATTGTAATTTTTCTACTGTTGTGAATTGTAATGTAAATATCTGATATGTAGGATATCTGATACGTGACCGACCCCCAAAAGGGTTGTGACCCACAGGTCACAGTGAACCTATCCTTTAGAGCCAAAGGGTCCATCCAGTGCCCTCCGCTGGCCTCTCTGCTCTCCTGCATGCATGCACTACACTTCCACTTGTGTAGGCATTTGCACATGCACATAAATAAAGATAAATCTGTTTTAGAAGGAATAGAAAGCAGCACCAGGAATGTACATGGATATAGAAAGTGTCACATGAGAACAGGAAAGGTATCCATTTGCAAGCCATAGAGGTCTCACCGGGGCCCAACCTTGCTGGCATCATAAGCTTGTACTCTAGCTTTCCAAACTGAGAAAAGGAATTTCTGTCCTTTAAGCCACCTGTGGTATTTTGTATTGTACACCATAACACATTCCTCCAGATACAGATACAGACATCTTCTGCTCGTACTAATTTACTATTTCCCATAAGTCATTAGATTGCTTCTCAGAAGTATTCTTGTGACAGCAGGTAAGCCTGACAACCTGAATTCCATTCTGGGATCCCACAAAGTGGCAGGAGAGAAGCAGTTCCTAAGTGATGTTCTAGCCTCTACATAAGCAGGGTCTGTGCACTTACACATCACACACACACACACACACACACACACAGAGAGAGAGAGAGAGAGAGAGAGAGAGAGAGAGAGAGAGAGAGAGAGAAATGCTACCTTTGCCTTCCAAGTGTCGGGATTAAAGGAGTGCACCACAATGTCTGGGGAAATGTGTGCTTTCTCTCCTATGGTATAGTACTATGGCCTCACAAACGGGAATCATGCCTTTTAAATTTGTCTTCCTCTCATTGTGCTCAGAACAGTAGGCTTATCTTCTCTGTTATGTATTTTGCAATGATTGTTTAGAAATTGAAGTTGTAAAATTGCATTATTAGTTACTAGTATTAGGTAAAAGTATGACTCTGTAATTGTCTTTATGAAGATTATGTATTTTAAGGAGAGAGAGGTAGGAAATTGACAAAGGATGGGTCATAGGACCATTCCCCAGCGGAATCTCAAACATGGAGTGAAACATCTCCAGTTCTTCCCATTTCTCCTCACTGCAGCCTCCTGGAAAGGCCCTCTGGGTGGCCTCCACAAGAATTCTAACTGCTTACCAGCTACACACTAGTGTCTCATGGCCACTCTCTAGAACATCCTATAGGTCAAGTTTGCTGATGCACCTGGTGGTGAGGACTCACCCTCACTGGGTTTGAGAGTTACATTCACACAAGGTCTGCTCAACTGTGGAAAGACATTCACTGCTATTCAGGTCATTACTGATAATTATGGTGAAAAGAAACCCATAAAAGATTTAAAATAGAAATTTGCCCACAATGGTATCGTGATTGAATATCTTAGGGATGTAGAAGTTATTCAGCTTCAGGGTATTCGAAGAAAACCATGTCAGATCCTCTCCCGCGAGATTGGCCCTGTCAAAGCTAAACATTCAAGGATTCTAAAATGAATATAAAAATGTAGAAAGCATCTTGAATGACTTTCCTCTGTACCTAGTCTGGCTGCCTTGTGATTTCTGCAGTTAATAATGGCCATGTTATTGTTACTTATTCAAACTTGCATTCACATCTGCAAGATAACAGGAAGCACGGCTTATACAGTCTAGTAACTCTGGAGAAGGCTATGTACGATGGTTACCAAACCATGTGTTTGTCTTATAAAAAATGAATGGTGATAGCTAGTTTTATGTCGACTTCAGATTTCAATGTTGTCTTAATCAGGGTTTTTATTATTGGGAAGAGATGCCATGGCCATGGCAACTCCTATAAAAGAAAACATTTGACTGGGACTTGCTCACAGTTCAGAGGCTTAGTTCATTGTCATCGTGGTAGGAAGCATGGTGGGACAAAGACAGACATGGTGCTGGAGAGGTGGCCGAGAGTTCTACGTCAGAATCAGCAGACAGCAGGAAGAGAATGCCTCACTGGGCCTGGCTTTGAGCACCTGAAACCTCAAAGCCTGCTCATTGAGTGGCACATTTCATCCAACAAGGCCACACCTACTCCAACAAGGCCACACCTACTCCAACA
>JADRCH010000193.1:4323564-4357358 GCA_019843965.1 Rhynchomys soricoides | reverse complement strand
CTTCTTCTTCTTCTTCTTCTTCTTCTTCTTCTTCTTCTTCTTCTTCTCTTCTTTTATTAAAGATTTATTCATCTTATGTATGTGAGTACACTGTTGCCGTCTTCAGACACACCAGAAGAGGGCATCAGATCCCATTACAGATGGTTGTGAACCACCACGTGGTTGCTGGGAACGGAACTCAGGACCTCTGGAAGGGCAGTCAGTGCTCTTAACTGGTGATCCATCTCTCCAGCCCCAGGGTCTTCTTTTGTATCCTTGACTGGCCAGGAGATTGCTGTAATCCTCCTGCCTTTCCTTCCGTGGGCTGGAAGCACAAGCATCAGCTGCTGTGCTCAGCTCACTATGTTACATTTTGATAGTATATTTTATAGTATTCCTTTTTGGTTTCTTTCAAGTTATGTTTTTTGCCGAGTTCAGAAAAATAAATGTATATTTCTTTTCATTTATAAAATAGTATACACTTACTGTAAAACGTTCCAGAGTCAGTGAGTAACTAGAAGCAAAAGATGAACGAGCTCTTCCCTGCACTCTCCACATAGAATCCATACTGCCCCAGTCCTTCGCACTCATCTCTATATATGTTCACACTGACACATATGCACTTATGCAGACACAGCCTGGTCATGTTGTGGTGATTTGAATATGCTTGGCCCATGGAGTGGCACTATTAGGAGGTGTGGCCTTGTTGCAGGAAGTGTGTCACTATAGGGGCAGGCTTTGAGATCATCCTAACCACCTGGGAACCAGTCTTCTCCTAGCAGCCTTCAGATGAAGATGTAGAACTCTCAGCTCTGCCTGCTCCGTACCTGCCTGGATGCTGCCTTGCTCCCGCCTTGGCAATAATGGGCTGAACCTGTGAGCCGGCCCCAATTAAGTGTAGTCCTTAGTCATGGTGTCTGTTCGTAGCAGTAAAACTAAGACAGAAGTTGGTACCAGGGACTGGGGTATTTCTGTGATAGGGTGACCATGCTTTTGTTATAAAGAATGTGGATTTTGGGAGTTTGGATTTGGAAGGCAGTGGAATGCTGTAAGTGAGGCTTAATAGGCTATCCTAGCAGGAATAGGGAAGACTTTGTTGCTCAGAGTGATTTGAATTGTGCAGACCTGGCCCAGGTTGTTTTAGTGGAGAAGAATTTCAGTATGTAGCATAGAGACTGTTTTTGTGGTATTCTGGTGAAGGCTGTGGCTGCTTTTTGTCCTTGTCTGAAGAGTCTGCCTGAGGCTAAGGTAAAGAGATTCATATTAATTGCATTGACAAAGGACATCTCAAAAAATCCTAGCAGAGTCTTTGTTCTCATGAAGAGCGGTTTGTAACAAGCTGAGAAAGGAAAACTATAAAATGTGTGGTTCAAGTAATAAAGGGGCACCGGGAAATTAAATGGAGCTGAGTCCTGTGTTCAAGGAGGTAAAGAGATTAAGGGAGTGGTGATCTCAGGGCAAGATCCCACCCAACTAAGCTTTCTGTATGTATTTGCAGTTGAACAAGTGTACTGGCTAGTTTTGTGTGTCAACTTGACACAAGCTGAAGTTATCACAGAGAAAGGAGCATCAGTTGACAAAATGCCTCCATGAGATCCAGCGGTAAGGCATTTTCTCAATTGGTGATCATGGGGGGAGGGCCCCTTGTGAGTGGTACCATCTGTGAGCTGGTAGTCTTGGGCTCTAATAAGAAAGCCAGCTGAGCAAGCCAGGAGAAGCAAGCAAGCCAGTAAGGAACATCCCTCCATGGCCTCTGCATCAGCTCCTGCTTCCTGACCTGCTTGAGTTCCAGTCCTGACTTCCTCTACTGATGAACAGCAGCGTGGAAATGTAAGCTCATTAAACCCTTTCCTCCCCAACTTGCATCTTGGTCATGATGTTTGTGCAGGAATAGAAACCCTGACTAAGACAGCAAGGAATAGTTTGGACTTTTAATCTGGAATGAACTACAATCCAGAAATGGAGGGCACATTTGTGATCCAGATCTTGAGGTTGGAAGACACAGGCATTTGATCTGGATCTTGAAGAACAGAGGCCATAAAAAGCTTAGTCTCCTCCCCAACCCCACCTTGGTGGTACACACCTTTAATCCCAGGAGACAAAGTCAAGCAGATCTCTTGAGTTCAAGATTAATCCACAGAGCACGTTCCAGGAAAGCCAAGGTTAGGCAGAGAGGGAGTTGGAAAACAGAAAGCTGGTAATAGAACAAGAGGGGCCATGTTCCAGCCCAGCAAGCATCAGAACTCAGGAGCTTCGGCCACGTGACACTAGCTATAGAGTCAAGAATAGAAGGGACTACTGAGACAACTGATGCTGTTTAGCTTGAGCTAAGAAATTAGCAGTGATTAAGAAGAGACCAGCACCAGTGAGTTCGGGGCTTTTCCCCACTTTCAATTCTAGTCAATTCAGTGTATCTGGTTTTATGTTGAGGTCCTTGATCCACTTGGACTTGAACTTTGTGCAAGGTGACAAATATGGATCTATTTTCTTTTTCTTTTTTTTTCTTTTTTTTTTTTTGGTTTTCCGGGACAGGGTTTCTCTGTGTAGCCCTGGCTGTCCTGGAATTCACTCTGTAGACCAGACTGGCCTCAACTCAAATCCACCTGCCTCTGCCTCCCAAGTGCTGGAATTAAAGGCGTGTGCCACCACTGCCTGGCTCATTTTTCTATCTATAGACTGCCAGTTGGACTAGCACCATTTATTGAAGATGCTTTTTTTTCCATTTTATGTTTTTTGGTTTCTTTATTGAAGATCAAATATCTATAAGTGTGTGGACTTATTTTTGGGTCTTCAGTTCTATTCCATTGATCGACCTGTCTGTCTCTATATCAATACCATGTGGTTTTTATCACTATTGCTCTGTAGTACAGTTTGAGGTTAGGGATGGTGATTCTCTGGAAGCTCTTTTATTGTTAAGAATTATTTTTGCTATCTTGGGTTTTTTGTGTTTCCATATGAAATTGAGAATTGCTCTTTCCATGTCTGTGAAGAATTGAGTTGGAATCTTGATGGGGATTGCATTGAATCTGTAGATTACTTTTGGTAGTATGGCCATTTTTACTATATTAATCCTACCAATCCATTGGCACAGGGGGAAATTTCCTAAACGGTACTCCAATGGCTCAGGTTCTAAGATCAACAATTGATAAATGGGACCTCATGAAACTGAAAAGCTTCTGTAAGGCAAAAGATAGTCAATAGGGCAAATTGCCAACCTACAGATTGGGAAAAAAAAATCTTCACCACCATCACATCCAATAGACAGCTAATATCCAAAATATATAATGAACTCAAGAAGCTAACCTCCAAAAACCAAATAACCTAATTAAAAACTGGGGTACAGAGCTAAACAGAGAATTCTCAGCTGAGGAATATCTAATGGCCAAGAAGCACCTAAAGAAATGTTCAACATCCTTAGTCATTAGGGAAATGTAAATCAAAACAACCCTGAGATTCTACCTTACACCAATCAGTATTGCTAAGATCAAAAACTCAAGGGACAGCAGATGCTGGAGAGAATGTGGAGAAAGAGGAACACTCCTCCATTGCTGGTGGGATTGCAAGCTGGTACAACCACTCTGGAAATCAGTCTGGCAGTTCCTCAGAAAATTGGAAATAGTTCTACCTGAAGACCCAGCTATACCACTCCTGGGCATATACCCAGAAGATGCTCCAACATATAACATGGACACATGCTCCACTATGTTCATAGCAGCATTATTTATAATAGCCAGAAGCTGGAAACAACCCAGATGTCCCTCAACAGAGGAATGGAAACAGAAAATGTGGTACATTTATTTACACAATGGAATACTACTCAGCTGTTAAAAATGATGACTTCATGAAAGTCTTAGGCAAATGGCTGGAACTAGAAAATATCATCCTGAGTGAGGTAATCCAGACCCAAAAGGATATACATGGTAAGCACTCACTGATAGGTGGATATTAGCCCAAAAGCTTAGAGTACCCATGATACAATTCACAGACCATATGAAGCTCCACCAGAAGGAAAACCAAAGTTGAATGCTTCAATCCCACTTAGAAGGAGGAACAAAATAATCACTGGAGGTACAGGGAGGAGGGTCCTGGGTAGGAGAGTGGAGGGGGAGAGAATATAGGGGGCAGGTTTAGGTATAGGAAGACAGGAGAGAAGTCCAAAGGGCCAGAAGAATGACTAGAAATATGTATGTAGCAGTGGGGGGTAGGGGATGGGGTGAATCACTAGAAAGTCCTAGATGCCATGGGATACCTGCTGAGAAAGCTGCTGTCAGGGAGTAGAACCACCCAAGGAGTAAGAATTGTGCTGTAGTCAACAAAGCAGACAGGAGTTGGAAAACTGAAAACTGCTTTGACGTCAGACATTGAGATGCAGAAGTTGGAGTCTGCCCAGCTGTTTTCCTGTCTTGCTTCGGGCATTACAGTTAAATGATTAGATGAATCTCAGAAAAGACTTTGAACTTTGGACTTTTAACATTGTTAAGAATGCTATAGACTATGGGGACTTTGGAAGTTGGACTAAATGTATTTTTTATTATGCTATGGCTAGGTATTGCTAGGTATGGTCCCCATACAAGCCTATGGGGGCCAGGGAATGGAATGTGGGGGTTTGAATGTTGGTCCAGGGAGTGGCATTATTAGGGGATGTGCCCCTGTTGGAGTAGATGTGTCACTGTGGGTGTGGGCTTTAAGACCCTCCTCCTAGCTGCCTGGAAGTCAGTATTCTGCTAGCAGCCTTCAGATGAAGATGTAGAACTGTCAGCTCCTCCTGCAGCATGCCTGCCTGGATGCTGCCATGCTCCCGCCTTAATGATTATGGACTGAACCTCTCTGAGCCTGTAAGCCAGCCCCATTAAATGTTGTCCTTATAAGAGTTGCCTTGGTCACGGTGTCTGTTCACAGCAGTAAAACTCTAACTAAGACACATGTAAATAGGATTATATCATATACACTGTTCTATATTCCCTCTTCCATTGTTATAGGCAGCTTTCCACATAAGTATATAGAGACTTACATAATTATATACTTTCTATAGATGCCCTGCAATCCCACACCCTATGGATGAAAACACTATTTATATTGTAGTTTTAAACTGTGTGCTGGTGAGATGGCTCAGGAGTTAAGAGCACTTGCTGCTCTTCTGGAGAACGCGGGGTCAATTCCCATGTGGCAGTTAACAACTGTCTCTAACTCCAGGTCCATGGGCCCTGACACCCACACTCTTCTGGTCTCCATGAACACTGGGTACACAGGTGGCACACAGACATACATCAAAGCAAAACACACAATAAATAAACCTAAAGTTTTTAATTTAACTTCCTTTTCCTCCACTATAATAGTCTCTAAGGCTTTTGGTAACCTTTTAAACTAAAAGAAGATAGGGCATATTTAAAAATATTTCACTCAGCTCTTGAAATCGAACTAAAACATATTCAGAATAAATCAAAATTAGTATCATCCATTAATAGTTGGGTACTATCTCCACTGCAGAGAGAGAACTCAGTTGATAAAGCTCTTGCCTTGAAAGCACAATGACCTGTGTTCAGTTCCCCAGAATCCCAGAGCCCTACAGAGAAGGCTCAGCAGCTAAGAGCCCTTGAGAGGACCCACAGGATGGCTCACAACCATCTAGGACTACAGCTGTAGGGATCTGATACCCTCTTCTGGTCTCCACAGGCACTAGGCACAAATGTGATGCATAGGCATATATGCTGGCAAAAACCCCATACACACAAAATAAAATTTAAAAATATCTGTGACCTAAAAACATTTTATTGACTTTATTTTATGTACTTATGTTGTCTCAACTGCATGAACATCTTTGCATTATGTATTGCCTGGTCCCGGGGGGTGGCCAACAGCGGCAGATTCCCAGGACTGGAGCTGTTACAGTTGGGAGCTACCATGTGGATACTGGGAATCAAACCTGGACCCAACAAGTGCTCTTGATTATGAGCCAACTCTCAAGCCTGTTTTTTAATTGATGGTGGTAACAAAACCTCATTTGCTTTATTTATCTTAGTCCTCAGTGTCTAGAAAAATGTCTAAACTATAGCAAATACCTAAAATAGTCAAAAGTTTAGCTACAGATACAATATCCCTTTTTGTTTGTTTGTTTGTTTTGAGACAAGGTCACATTGTATAGCCTTAGCTTTCCTGGAACTCATTCACTGTGTATACTAGGCTAACCTCAAATTCCCAGAGAACATTTGGCCTATGTGTATGTCTGTGCACCAGTTGCATTCCATGCCCACAGCAAAGCACCATACACATAAAACAATAAAATCTTAAAAATTATTTTAAAATGAAAAAAGCAAACTAGATAACTTCAGATAAATACTGTAAACAAAATGGTCCCTGGGGAGAGGTTGCTTCTGGTTGGGCCAGAAAGGCTGCTCTGAGAAGACATTTGAATTGCAGAGTGTATGCATATCAGTGACCCACATACAAACTCTGTGATGTGCGTATTGTAAACTGGAGGGTCGACACTTTTAAAAGCTTGTGGAAGGTCTTTTGGTTTGGCACATGGGAAAGTTCAACTTTAGACTTAAGTTGGACTGATCAAACTTTAAAAATTTACACAGCATGGCATATACTCCTTGTTAGACATTTTCTATACCTTAACCTAGTTCTCATAACAGCCCTGTGGACCTGTTATGACTAGATCTGATTTATAAACACAGGAGTAAGTCCTGCATTTGCCTCCTCACTCAGAACTACAGTGCTAGAGGGGCTTCAACCCAGGGCTGACCCACAAATCCTGCTCTTCCCCTGCCTTTTCACTGGCGATAAATCGAGGGTGTAGTGAGACAGACAGTCGGGAACTTGACAGCGGTCTTTTTCTCCCACACTGGTATCGGGGAGTGAACACAGAGCCTCGTGCATGCTCACACTCTGAGCCACCACAGTGCAAGCCCAGCTCCTCACAGGCTCTTCTGAAACCACAGGAGCGCCTGCCTAATTTTGGAATGGTGACACGCCGGTTGATTGAGAAGTGACAGGTGTTCTGTCTAATTCTGTAAAGTGTGCCTGCCTTGTACTGGGAAAAGACTTCTGAGGCTTCTTTCCCCCTTCTTACCCATCTCTCTTCCTTCTTTCAGGTGCCTCCATCGACTGTGGAGTACCTCGAGAAACAAGGCATTGATGTGCGGGTCCTCCAGACAGAGCAGGCAGTGAAGGAGTATAATGCCTTGGCTGCCCAAGGGGTACGGGTAGGAGGTGTGTTCCATTCCACCTGCTGATGGAGCCTACGGAGACTAAATCACTAGACGGCAGTGCCTGTCTGTTTAACACAGCAGCCTCCACTGTGTGTTTTGTACATATGTTCAGGTTCTTGGAACAGATTGATGGGAGGCTAAGGCAAAGTTCTTGCCCTCCAGGTTGCTTAAATCAGAAAAGACAGAGCTTTGCTGATGTTTAGTATTGTACTATGTGTCCAGTTCAAAGTATGAGAAACTTCATACAAAAACAAAGATGGAAAGTTGGAGGCCAAAGAAAAAGTTGAGAGCATTAAAGACCACAGTCGGTGTTTCCGAACCATTGTCCATTAATCCAACTGTTTTATGGGGGGTGGGGGGTTTGAGACTGCATCTCCCCAGAAACTTGCTATGTAGACCAGGCTGGCCTCTAACTCACAGAGATCTGCCTGCCTCTGCCTCCTGAGAGCTGAGTTCAAAGGTGTGCACCACCTTGCCCAGCCCAACTAGTTTTTGAAGCACTTTATATGCAAGATACTGTTGTAGGCTCCAGAGAAATAGCAAAATGACTTGTTTTCATGATGCCAGTAAACAAATACAGGCTGTATATGAAGTCAGATATGAAAAAGGAGGGTAAGATGGGTGAAGGAGGCTCCAGATATGTGGTCAAGGAGGATCTTGTGCAGCTGGCATGAACAAACATTGAATGAAGTGAAGGAACACTAACAGTGGAAAGATGCCCACAGCTAGGCTGACTGTCCTTGTAACTGACTGTGGGCCTAGGGCCCAACATGTGTCAGACCCCCTAAATATAAAATGTTAGGGCTGGACTAGATGTCTGCTTTAGGGTTTCTACTTCTTTGATGAAACACCATGACCAAAAACACCTTGAGGAAAGAGTTTATTTCAGTTTACAGCTTATAGTTCATTATCCAGGGAAGTCAGGGCAGGAATCCAAGGCAGGAACCTGGAAGCAGGAACTGATGCAGAGGCCATGGAGGACAGCTGCTTATTAGTTTACTCACCATGGCTTGTTTGGCCTGCTTCTTATACCATCCAGGACCATTTGCCCAGGGATGGCACCACCCACAGAGAGCTGGGCCCTGCTGAACCACCAATCATCAATCAAGAAAATGTCCTACAGACTTGCTTATAGGTCAATACTATGGAGAGATTTTCTCCATTAAAATTCCTTCTGGGCATGGTGGTGTATGCCTTTAATCTTAGGACTTGGGAGGCAGAAGCAGGTAGATCTGTATGAGTTTGAGGCAAGCCTGATTTACAGAGCAAGTTCAAGGATAGCCAGGATGACACTGAGAAACCCTGTCTCAAAAAACAAAACAAAACAAAACCTTCCTGGAAGAAGGAATTTTATGTCAGGCTGACATAAAAACTAGCCAGCACAATGCCTTTAGAAGTTCCCACAGGCTCAGATAGGTTTCCCTATTATTGAGTATAACAGGTGGCCTCTGTGAAACCTCAGCCTATATTCAGAGAACTTTAAACTATCATCATCCTTGTTTTTATTATTTAAAATTTTATATGTATGGATGTTTTGTCTTCATGTTTACTTGTATAGCATGTGTATTAGAGGCCAGAAGAGGATGTAGGATCCTGGGGAACTGAGTTACAGATGCTGTGAGCCTCCACCTGGGTGCTGGAACTGAACTCAGGCCCTCCGGAAGAGTAGTTAGTGCCCTTAACCTCCCAGTCATCTTTTCCCCCTTAGTGGCACATAGTGTAATCCGAGCATGGCAGAGGCAGAGAGGCAGAGGCAGAAGGTTTGAGCTTGGGGCCAAGTTGGGCTACATGGTGACTTCCAGGCCATCTGGGCTGCAGAGAAAGAGTCCGGGGGTGGGGGTGGGGGGTGTGAGTGCAGGCTTTGTGTCAGACAGCCTTGGTTTTGAAATACAGTTCTCTGCCGGTCACTGGGAGGGCCTTTATCTAATCTCTCTGAGCTCCACTGTTCTTGTCTGTCAGTGATGCAGGTACTACATGAGACAATCTGCAGTGAGACAATTTCCTAGCTCATTGCCTGGCATGTGGTAAGGACTCAATAAACCAAAGGCGCCGCTGCCATCCTCATTCCATTAGTGGAGCCAACGTAAACCAAGTTTCATTTTATGGCTATCACATAGTCTTTATTAGTTTACAGATTTATAGAATGTGGGAGCCCAAAGGAACTATCTCATTTATTCAGCAATTATCTCCCATGCTCACTTACTGAAAATCTATCTACTAAATGTCTCAGGACCAATTGTGGCTGGATTCTAGGAGCCTGGAGTGGTACGACTTATAATTCTTAATCTTAAAGATACGTGGAAAAGACTGGCAGGGCAATACACAATTGTAATCCAGCACTGAGGAGATAAACCAGGAGAATCACCACAATTTCCAGCCAGCCTGGTCTACATAGCAGGTTACAGGTCATCCAGGGTTACATAGTAAGATCTTGTATCAACTCCCCTCCCTCAGAATGTTATGTGAAAGACAGACAACACCAAAATAGTTTTAAAATCTGGTGACAGTGCAAAGAAAAGATGAATTTAGCTCATTTAGGATGGGAAGAAAACTAGGAGGGACCACACCAAGGGAATGGCACTAAAGCTGAGCCTTAGGAAATGGCTTAGCAGTTAAGAGCACTGGCCTCTTCCGGGGGACCCAGATTTGAGTTCCAGCACCCGCATGGTGGCTCACAGCAGTCTGTTAATCCAATCCCAGGGGATCTGACACCCTCTTCTGGCCTCTGTGGTTGTACATACACATACATGTAGGCAAAACACTCACATACATAATAAATGGGGGTAAAAAGTCTTAAATGCCCATTGGCTCACCAGATTTACTTGGCAGCTGCTTGAAATAGACATTTACTAGATTTGTTTATTACATATAACTAAATAAAATCACTCTGCCTGGGCTGATGTCACAGCAACCACCTTAAAAGCTGATTTTTTTTTTTCTTTTTTTGCTCTGAGCTACATGGATAGCCCAGAAAGGCGTCTTTTAAATTTTTTTTATTTTAAAAACATTTTATACATAAAATTGTAAGTTACAAGTGAATCAAAGTGGGGGCCTATACCGGCACCCCCAGGGACTGTAAAGGCAGAGGAACATGAGTGGTCAACACCTTCAGTTTCTGCACATGGCCAGGTAACTGTGCTCTGGCTTCAAGACGCCTGGGCCCTGCCCCTTGCCTTCCATTGGTCATTGCCAGTGAAGCCCCGAGTTAAGTTCACAACAGAAGGCAGAGATGGAAGAGAGGCAGGAGGTTGCTGCTGGCTCTGGTACTAGCTGCCTGACCCAAGGCCATGTCCATTCTGGGAGGACTGGCCATCCCCTCTCCTCTGCAAGGGCCTAGCAGAAGTAGAGCATCAGAATGAGGAGGGAAGCTAGAGATGGGTGAGTGGGAGGCAGCCGGTGTGGAGAAGGTAGCAGCCTCAGATGAGGCAGCTGCTGGATGAAGATGCCTCCCTGGAGGCATTGCATAGATTAGAAAGAACAACTTATGATGTGGCTTCCCCAGAAAAGACAACTAGAATAAATGTGGAGATAGTGTTTTAGCTTCACTCAGAGAGTAAGTGGCCAGGTCAAGTTTAGTACAGCATAGTGTCTTCGTCTCCGTTCAGCCTTATACCTCATGGTGTCCTGGAGGTCCCTGAGAGCGGGCTCCTCATGGACTTGACATTCACTGTAGATCTGGGAGGTCCTTAGTGCCCTTGTCAGATGACTGACAAGATCTTTCTAACTCCATACCCTAGGTTTATAAAGCCAATTCTGTGTAGCTAAGGGAGGGATCTTTGGTAGTGCAATCTTTGCCCCCTGGCTCCTGCACACTCTAAATTAGGATGGGTCCAGTGGGTACTGAGTCAGCCATGGCTGTAATTGCATTACAACCTGCATTGTCCCTACATTATTAAATAAAAAGATACATAAGGGGGGGAGCAGTAAAAACTTTGAGAAGTATTGCCGTTAAATTTCATATAAAAGCTGTTAATAAAAAGTATTCACTTCCAATCTGGTTTATATTGCCAATGATAGACACAGAACCTGGAGAGAAGCTATTCTTCTGTGAAGTTAGACTTAGCCCTGTATATTTATCTTTTAATATAAATAAAAAGATAAGGTTCAGGAAACACAGCCCTCAATTTATTCTAGCCTGAGCAGTCCCTAAGACAAGAATCAGCCATGTGCTACATACCAGTTCTTCAATTCAGTCATGTGAACTCCAAATGTCTTTTCAGAAGTTTGCACTGGGTCTGCTTTGATGAGCATGTCATGGCTCTTTCCTTGCCTGGCATATGCTAGGAGCTAGGCGAGAGACACCACCCCCAGCATTTCTCATTGGTGAAAAAGTGTGGAGCCAGATGTAGAAAAATAAAAACCCTCATATTTTACAGAACCAGACATTTCTGAGCACAAGGAATTTCAAAATTTGAGCCTACCTCCTCAAATAATGAAATTGCTTAGTAACAAGGTTGTCGGGATGTGTTCAAGCTCTGTCCAGACTCCACTCCACCAGCACTGCACATTCCACATCTAGCCTGTTCAACTCTCACAGCTCTGAAAAAGGTATCCTGCTACCTAAGTCAACCCCTGCCCCATAGTGTACATCCACCCTGGATAGAAAGGGGGCATCAGGAGCTTTGAGAAAGATACAGCCTGGGCTCTGAGGAAACACACACTCCCTTGGAAGCCTGTTTCCCACCTGTAATGGAGAGGCTGAAAGGAAATTTTAAGAATTTTTTTTTTTTTTAGTCTTATGCTTGTAACCTTAATCTTAACCTTAATCTTTGCAACCTGCCATTGCAAGTATCTGTCCATGCCTGTGGGAGCCAGAAGAGGCTTGTGTCCTCAGAGCTGCAGCTGCAGGTGTTCTGAGCCTCCTGACATACCGGAATTGGAAGTCCTGTGCTCATGACTGAACAGCGAGCACACTTAACCACTGAGCCCATCTCCAAGCCTTGCAGGGATTTTTAAAGAGGTAATATCTGAAGAATATCCAGCACACTCTTCCACTAGATTTTCAAAAGTTACACATTAATGTAATTTTTAGTTCAGTTATTAGCCATGAATCTTAATGTTTTCGTTTTTATCACAGTCCAGCAGCTCAGGGCCAGGTGTCTTCGACCTTCATTTTCTACTGCAGGCATCTTCTCTGTGTATTGTACTGTTTTGACATAAAAGCCCAATGGTGGTACATCTTTGAGATATGAAACAGATAAACACTTGAAAAGTCCACTCCCTAGACTCTTCCGCTCCTGTCTCTACAGCATTTACGGCTTGTTGAAGCTAGAATACCAGGCAAGGCTTAGAGTCCCAGGTATGCCAGCTGCTAGTGTATGCCAGTTACATAAGGGCAAGTTATGTAAGATCTCTACACTTTAATGGGTTTTAAAGAATTTGATTACATTTATGTAGGTGGGTGGAGAAGCACACATGACATGGAACATGGAGGTCAGAAAACAACTTAGAGAAGTTGGTTCTCACCTTTGCCATTTGGGTCCCAACGATGGAACTCAAAATTAGACTTGGTTGAAAGTGCCTTCACCCTCTGAGCCATACCACTGGCTCAGTTTCTCTAAATTTTAATTGTTTTGTTTATCAAATGAAGATATTAGTACATACCTTGTTTTTTTGAGACAGGGTTTCTCTGTGTGTGGCCTTGACTGTCCTGGAACTAGCTTTGTTGACCAGGCTGGCCTCAAACTCGAAAAGATCTGCCTGCCTCTGTCTCCCGAGTGCTGGGACTAAAAGCGTGCATTATCTCTTAGTATAAGATTAATAATACTTAAGAGCAGCCAGGCTCTTAGTATTATTTTTATAAGTTTTGTAAGTTCCAAGTATGATCAAGATTGACTGTAGATGCATATACTATCAAATACAACCTAATTCATCTCATCAGTAATCCTTGACATGTCTTTGTTTGGGTTACTATTGCTGTGAAGAAACACAGTACCAAAACCACCTGGGGGTGGGTGGAGAGTTTATTTGGCCTATATATCCCAAGTCACAGTCCACTGAGGGAAGTAAGGGCAGAAACTCAAATTGAGTGGGATCCTGGAAGCAAGAGCTGATGCAGAGGCTATAGAGGAATGCTGCTTACTGGCTTGTTCCCCATGGCTTGCTTAACCAGTTCTCTTATAGGTCCCAGGAACACCAACTCAATCACTAATTAGGAAAATACCCTACAGGCTTGCTTACAGCCCCATATTCTGGAGACATTTTCTCAACGGAGGTTCCCTCCTCTCCAATGACTATATCTGTGCCAAGTTAACATAAAACTAGCCAGCACAATATATACTTATTCCTACTTTACAAAACATCTGAGAGCCAGACATTTGAAGCTTCTGTCATTGCTTAAGTCTTTTAATCTGCTACTGTAGCAGAATACCTGAAGAGGCAATTTATGACATTTGTTTGGTTCATGGTTCATGAGTCCTGGTATCTATTAAAGATTTTCATGTTGTGTCACTCCATGATAGAGAAGGTCAGCAGAAGCCAAGGAGCCAGCATACCTTTCCACCAAAGTTGTTTTGTGTGTGCACGTAGGTGCATGTGTGTGTACATATGTGGAGGCCAGAGGTGACTTCAGGTGTCCTCAATTGCTCTCTACTTTAACCCACATGGAGACTCACAACTTCTTGTAACTCAAATCCCAGGGTCAGAGGGCACCAGGCATGCATGCAAGTAAAACAACCATACAAATTAAATATATTGTAAGTGTATTTATCATTGTATATGAGAGTGTATGGTTTGAATGTATCTACACATTTGCCACAGTGTGTGTACAGATCAGAGGAAAACCTTCAGGAGTTTGGCCCTCTTCTTTCACTTTGTTTTGAGGCAAGGTCTCATTTCTCCTGTGCCGTACATTGCAAGTTAGCTTGCCCTTGAGCTTCTGGGTGATTCTGTCTCTGCTTCCTATCTTGAAGGAGGAAGGCTGGGATTCAGATTATATGGACCACCTGATCCAGGACTGCCATTTCAAACTGAGGTGGCAGGCTCTTGGGGGCACTTTCATACACTGAAACTTTTTTTTTTTCCATCCTTTGATTTTTTTTTTCCTTTTTTTTTTTTTTTTGATACTTTATTTACATTTCAAATGTTTCCCCCTTTCCAGATCTCCCCTTTGGAACCTCCCCATTTCCTCCCCCTCCCCCTGCCACTGTGGGGGTATTCCCCCACCCACCCACTCTCATCTTCCCTCCGTGGCATTCTCCTATACTGGGGGAATCTAACACCCTCAGGCCCAAAGGCCTCTCCTCCCCTTGATGGCTAACAAGACCTTCCTCTGCCGCATATGTGGCCAGCACCGTGGGGCCCCATACACCGAATCTTCACATCCTCCATTGTAGTGGGTTTTTTGTTTGTCTTACGACGTCACCCTCATTGGCCTGGAATTCAGTATGTATTTCAGGTTGTCCTTGAGTGCACAAACCCACTTGCCCATGCCAATCGAGTGCTGGGATTAAAGGTTTACCACACCACACCCACTCACCTTGGTTCTGAGACAGAATCTCCTCACTGCATCTAAATTCATCAGTTTGGCTATGGTGGCTGGCCAATGAGCTTCCAGAGCTTCCCGCTTCCTCCAACACCATCCTGTAGTTACAGACACATGACACAAGTCCAGCTTCTATGTGGGCGCTGGGAATCCAAGCTCAGGTCCTCGTGCACAGCTCTTCCTAGCCACCCTACCACCACCACACACAAAACCATCTTGTTGGGCTTTTGTTGTTGTTATTGTTTTGAGATAGGATCTCAATATATAGCTCTGGCTATCCTAGAACTCACTATGTAGACAAGGCTGGCCTTGAACCCACAGAGATCCACCAGCCTCTGCCTTCCAAGTGCTAAGATTACAGCTGTGCATCACCATGGCTGGCCCCAAAAATGTTGCTTTTGCTAAGTAACCCATTCCCATCATAATGAAATTAACCCAAGGCTCTCACAACTGTACCACTCCTTGGACGCCTACCTTCCAACAATGCTGCCGTATGGATGTGGTTCTCACATGTGAACTTTAGGAGATGCACTCGAACCAGAATACCCACATATTTCCCCTCTAGTGGAATAGCCTGGGCCTTTGAAGCCCTTTTAGATTTGAATGAGCACAGGCTTGACTATTAACTGTACAGTTTCCAAGCTGTGGCCTAATCTCTAAGCCTTATGTGGATGCTGTTAACATTAAATGACAAGGTAGAGTCCACAGCACAGGCCTGCTACCCCCGCTAACCTCTCTGTAGCACGGTCTTATTCCATCTTACCTGGTCCTCTTATGCAGCTCCAGTGCAGTGGACAGGACTTTCTTTGTTCTATTGGGAACCATTTTCCCATAACACTTCTTTCTTTTCCAAAATTTGGTTCTTAGGCCTTTATTAAAGGCAAAGAGATTCTGAGGATAATGGCAGACAAGAGCAAGCATTTATCTCAGAATGAAATGACTTATTGTCCTACTATTCTGTCACTTCTTGGCCCATCCATTGCCTGATTAGAAAAGAGATCTCTCAGGAAGGCAACAGATGGCTAGGGTCCTTCAGAATCTTTCAGTAATAAATATGCAGCTGCTAAAATGGCTTTGGAGTTGACTCTGGTAAACAAACTTGTTATTTCAAGAAACAAGACTATGGCTTGAATAACCAGGGCTTTGGAAATGCCTGGAGAACCAGACCACATGTTTTACATCTTAGAATTAAGCATGTGTTATTACTGCTATGAGTTATTTTTAAAGACCAGAAACTAGAACAGCTAGGCATTTTCTCAACTTTATTATGGGAATGGAGGAAATAAGCCAGAAGATTTCTGGTTTTAATGAAGAAATGACTGATCCTGTGTATGGTGTGAAATGTGATTGTAAGGTTTACATGTTCTTCAAGCCTAAATACACACACCACTTCCAGGTGAAGCTCCAGGCTTCTGCTCACTGGTAACTAAAAAGAGTTTCTAGGCCATGGCTGTGAATACTCTTGTGGGTCAGCGTCTTGCAGGCTTGGGCATTATGTAGACCTTCACAGGCTTACTGAAGGGGATGGTGCCCTCGATGCTGGTTTCCACCTGTGGTGACATCTCACTAGCCTCCAACCATGGAGATTTTGGAATTCGTGCACTGGAGTTATAGGCTAGCAACAGCCTCACTTCCACTTGGCATGGTTCTGGAGAAACAAAAACAAAAACCAAGAAATACTCCATCACTGGGTAACTTTTAGGGATTCCAATGAACCTGCAAATAAAGTACCATCAAGGATGGGCTACACAGCCAAGTGATGTTGAACACAACTTTAATCTCAGCACTAGGGAGGCAGAGGCAGGCAATCTCTGTAAGTTCGAGGCCAGCTTGGTCTACACAGGGCTGTCCTTGGTAGGACAGCCAGAGTTGCATAGTGAGATGCTGCCTCAAAATACAAAAGATGGACTTTTCCTATGTCCGCATCCTTCCCTTGACCCTCAAACACAAAACACTTTTCTAGCCTGAACCCTGTGAGGCTGATCCTGAGTCTGCAGATGCAATGCTTGCCTGACACTGCCTCCTGGCTATGTGTGTTTCCTGCAGCTCAGAGCCACAGCTAGTGAGACCACCTGAGAGGAACTTGGAGGCTGTAGGCCTTTCTCAATAAGAAAAGGAGTTCAGTGTCACAACTCTGGGCTGTGTGTATCTAGGAACTGACTTTTTTAGTGGAGAGGAAAGTTTCAAGTTAGAAAACAGTTCTGGCAAAATTTTGTCACAATGGAAAGGAACATGTTTCATGGACCTAAAATATCAGAATCTTTTTGCTTCTTTCATTACACTGCATATTTTGTGTCTGTCTGTGGCTGACCTAATGAGAGTAAACAAACTCCCTTATGAGTTCTTGGATGTTGCAGTTGAGTTGCAATGGAGTCTAGGGCATGCTCTAACTGAGTCTAAATGCACTGAAGAAAGAGTGCAGGAAGGCTCTGGGAGAGGATACCCACTCTGTGCCAAGCACAAAACCCTAGGAATTCTTTTCCTGCTACACCATGAAAAAGATTGTCATGATCTTGACAAAAGTTCAGGAACTCAGATAGTTCTAAGTGGCTGCCCAAATCCACCCTGTAAGAAACAGTTCTGTTCACAAACTTTTCTGGTAATCATGTGGCTTCCACACAAAGGAGAGGGAAAGGACTTCAGAAGGACCAACAGCAAGTGCAAGGCAGAGAACAAAACAAGCTTAGGTATGACCCTACTTTGGTGTATGAGTTAAAAAGAAAAGCCTCCCGCTAAAAAGTTCAAAGGACAAGAATGAGCTGGATGGTTCGAAATCAAATAGGACAATGGCTCTCCAACTCTATTTCTGGTCTCTCAGGGTCAGAGCAAAGACTAGGTATCGATCATCCAGGTAGCTAAGGCCAGAACCCCTGGGCCCCTTGGTCCAACATGAGCACCAAGTGAGCCTCACATTACTAGCCATGTAGCACACATACCCACAACTCAGGGCCTGACATGGCCATGCATGTAGTGATGACACAAGTGCTGCTCTAACACCAGAACAGTCTCCCACTCGGGGTGGAGCGGGGGCAAGAGCAGCAGCTTTCTCCTCACACTCCTAGTCCACTCCGGAAGCATATCACAAGTACCTGGGGCAGTCACAGCACTTTTAAGGAGCCAAACCCTGGGCAAGTCAGAGGAGGCCATACAGAACTGACCTACAAAGTCTTTCGGCCTTCCCATACCAGCGTCTGATAATGAATACAAATCAAGCCAATGCCACAGAAGAAGGGAGAGAGAAAGCAAAAGTCAGACAGACAAATAGTGCAAAAAGATACTATGAAAATACAAACTAAAGGACACTCAGGGAAGCAGATCCTGAGTACCATGAAATCCAGGTCCTAGATCACCAAAACCCTACCTGCCTGTTTATAAACACTTCATTATACATCTAACATGTCTGATAGTAGGAAACCTTTGACTTTAAATGGTTTGTCATGTATGTTATTTGCTTTGTGTGCACGGGGGCATACATCCACAAGTGGGAGTCAGAGGCCAGAGGTTAATAGCAGTGTCTTCTTCAATTGCTTTTTACCTTTTTGGTTTTTTCAGAATTAAAATAAACAAACAAAACACCCTTAAGCTGGATGTGGTGGCCCATGACTTAAATCCCACTAGGCAGAGTCAGGTGGATCTTTGTGATTTCAAGGCCAGCATGATCTACAAAGTGACTTTTAGGGCAGCCAGAGAAACCTTGTTTTGAAGAAAAAAAAAGATTAAAACACAAAATAAAATATAAAATTCTAGAAGGTATTCCCCTATTTATTAAGCCAATTTGGTGGCATTATTACCTTTTCTAGTAAAAATCATATTCCCAAGTTCCCCCCACTGTAACCAACTGAAGCCCATGTCTAAGATCTGCAGATGGAAGTTTCCCAAGCAGCTTTACAGTTTTACAGTAAAAGGCTTACGCATCTGTATTCTCCCATTGTATTCTTACAGACGATATATAATTTGTCTGTCTGTGCATATACAGACATTAGCTATCCAGGTTCAGTTCTAAGTCTGTAAAAATAAACACCTGTATTAGCTCAAAACAGTTCATAGAGATGAGGATAGTTTCTTATTTATTTGATTTGTTTCAGTAAAATAAGCTGAATTGTCCATATAGAAAGAGATACTGATTTATAATGTTAAGAAACATGAAACTTTAATTTCCAGAATAATCCTCAGTAATTTATGGGTTGAAAATTATTATCTTCATTTTGGAAGTGAAGAGGAAGACTCAAGAGAGACTTCCCCAAGAACAGTGGTGTACCATAGGCAGTTAGAACAAGAAAGTAAGTCTCCTGGTGTGCAGTAAATCTCTTTCCATTAGGCTCCACACTATTATAGTCTTCTGAGTGTCTCCTAACGAAATCTTGTTCCTTCCTTGTGCGAACAGCAAATTAGTCCAAATATACTAATCTTTGAGCTTATGAATTCCTTACTTATGAGATCAAGTTCAATCAGGGTCTGGTGGCACGTGCCTTTAATCCCAGCACTGGGGAGGCAGAGGCAGGCAGAGTTAGAGGCCAGTCTGGTCTACATACAGAGTTCTGGGCCAGTTAAGGCTGCATAGTGACACCTTATCTCAAACCAACAAACAAAAGAGCAAATGACAACGGGAAGGTACCGAGATCAGTGCAGGCATATTTTCTGCCTACGCAGCCCACAGACTCTTACCCGTCCAGGCAGTGTGGGAGAGGTACACCTGAGTGAGGAGACGGTGCCGCCCTGGGCCAGGATTCCGGAAGTCTGCTGGCTTGGGGTGGATCATCTGAGCCTGGCCATCTGGATACAAGACCTACAACATGACAGAAATGGGGCAACGGAAGACAGACGTGCTAAGAAAACTGATAACATCTACCGTGACCCCGAAATCAGTAGCAGGAAGATGATCTAGTTATTATATAAAAACTGCTTCTTAAAGGAAACACCTTTAATCCCAGCACTTGAGAGGCAGAGGCAGGCGACCTCTGAGTTCGAGGCCACCTGGCTTAAAGAAAGAGGTCCAGGACAGCCTAGGCTATACAGAAAAACCCTGTCTCAAATATCTGAAAATAAAGGAGTGGGGGATAGCGAAACACTAGCAGAAGCAGTGTCTAGTTCATATTTCTTAAATCCCTGGTAAGTAGGTGATAGGAATAGTGTATGTACTAACAGGTAGCAGATAATGAGTCTAACTGTGGAAAGCCTCACAAGCACCCCACTGGAAAGCTTTCTCTTCTTGGCTCTGCAGCATTCCAAGGCCCAGTATTCAGCACTCATCTAGGATACGGTGAGAAAGCATTTTCTGTAACTAGTTTCTGTAACCAGATTTCAATCAGATAGGAAAGCATTTATCTGACTATTTCTTCAGAGTACTCAAAGGGTCTGTCCAAACCAACAGCCAGATCTTCACACCTCACCAATGGGACAACAACATGAGGGCCTCCCAATCATTACCTGTGTAGTCTATTACAGGACACAGGGAACAAGAAATGTAGAGAAACAAAGCTGACACTAGGACCAGACTAGACCAGCTCTGTGCAAACATAGATAGAAATTACATCATCCTTTCAATGTTGAAATTCAAGGAATTATGTGTCTATCCACTTGTTCAAATCTTTCGTCTCTCCACATACCTTAGGCCTTCACAAGGGCCTCTCTGTCTCTGTCTCTCTGTCTCTCTGTCTTTCTGTCTCTCTCTCTTTCTCTTGGCCATACCTATATTTTTATGTTTAGGAATTCTAAACTTGCTCACTAAACTAGCCTTATATCTTGAACATTTAGTCCCTAAAGTAATGTTCAGAAGTAGGTGTTTAGGGAAAATAACTGGATCATTGGGGCTCTGATCTAATCAAAAGATCAAATAGACTCATAATTTCATGTATTTTGGGGAGGTCACCAAAGCCTGTCATGTCCCCAGTCCCTCTTCCCTCCCTGCTTCCTCCATGCCATGAGATGAATAGCTTTGCTTTACCATGGACGCCTTGCCAAGCCCTTACAGCTCACCTGAGGAGTACAGCAATGAAACCAGCCAACTACAGACTGAGACCTTTGCAACTATGAGCTAAATCAAGTCCTTCTTTGTCAAGTTGTTTTCCTCAGGGATGTGGTTACAAGTAATTACAGTCTCCTAGTTTACTTCTAGGTATTCTGGCCCCACCCTAGAACAGAAGAAGAAAGCTGTAGGTGCCCTAGCTTCTAGAACTTTGTTCTCTTTAACACCTTACTTTAAAAGAAGAAGAGGAGGAGAAGTTGGGAGGGTTATGGAGTGGGTGTCCAGGAGCTGGAATAGAGGAAATGTATTCATGTCTGAAAAAAACCAAAGAATGATTTTGAAAGGGGAAGGGGCACAGATAAAGCTAAGCTGGTGAATGCTTGCCTGGCCTATACGAAACACAGGTTCTAGACCTACCAAACAGGGCATGCTTGTAATACTAGCACTTGGGAGTGGAAGAGGGAAGATCAGAAGTTCAAATAGCGAGGTGGAGGCCAGCCTGGTCTAGGCGAACCTGTATGAAAAGGTAGGGTGAGAGTAGATAAGGAGAGGAGGAGTGGGAAGGAAGAGAGGGACAACACAGTGAAGCTGCTTTAAAATAGACAGCATGGTTGGGCATGGTGGCAAATGTCTTTAATCCCATCACCTGGGAGGCCCTGGGAAGCCGGGCCAGGCTGGTCTACATAGAAAGTTCCAGGGCAGTCAGGGCTCTGACTTAAACCACCAAAAAACTAAAACAAACTAAAAAATGCAAAGAAAAACAAAACCAAAAAATCAAAAACCCCAAGCTGTCCATAATTTTAACAAGACTATAGCCTCCATGAAGTCTCTGCGGTATGGTGACAGCGGCACGTTTAGCACTTCTGTTCTGTATTCTGAGTACGGCAGCTGGATTTTGAAACTGCTACAGATGTCTTGTGACAGGACAGAAAGCATCCCCATTACAGTCTGTGCAGGCAGGCGTTTGCATGGAAAGCAGCAGAGATGTTTTAGAGTGAATCTTTTCACGATAGTTTAGTAGATGACCTGTAAATCCACCTGCAATTGTTATGCTTAATTGACCAGAGAACTAGCTTTGCTCAGAGACATAGCAGAACAAGTCTTCATTAGACTTACAGTACATTAAATTTATCTAGAAGCTCTTAAAAAGAATACTAACAACTCCGAGCTTAATCTCAGGATTCTGATCTAACTGGTACAGGCTGGATGAGGACTGTTCATCAGTTCCTAAGCAACCTACAAGTACAGCTAGGGTGGATAACCTTAAAGCACAAAAAAACCACTGCAGTTTCAGCTTCCTACTCGCTCAGAAGTTCTCTGTAGGTAGATCTGTGATGATGTAACACCTGTTACAGGATGTCTGATCACACTGTGAACCCTGAGATTGTGTTATTTATTGAAATTACTTGTTTCTAGTTGTGGTGTGGCTCAGCCTTAGCACACACCTTTAATCCCTCTGGCTGGAAGTCAGACAAGCCCTTAGTACACACCTTGAATCCCACACAATGAAGGTAAAGTTAATTTGTAGAAGAAAGCACCCACGTTTGAAACTGATATATAATTGAGTGGCAGACAAAGTGACGAATCAGAGAAAGATTTTGACAGAACAGGATTTGCTCAACTCTCACGAGAACAGAGAGGAAACAGAAGCAACGTAAGAGGGAGCAGTGCAGAGGGAGAGAGGAAAGAGGCAGATTTACCAGAAGAGTTTACAGAGACAGTCTGCAAAGAAAGAACAAGCTAGACACGGGTGAAGACAGACTGAGTGAGAGAATGAGGAGCCACCAGAGATTAGAACAGATTGCTAGAGTTAGAGGCCAAGCAGAGCAGTTTAGTCAGAGGCCAAGAGAGAAATGGAATCAGTTAGTGTGGAGAGTTTTGAGCCATTACAGCTGAGCTGAACCAGCCAGCCAGAGTTCAGAAAGAACAAAAAAAGGTGAGTTTATTCAGCAGTAAGTCTCAGAGGGTGAAAACACTCTAGATCTAGCTAAGACTGTAGGGAGGTTAGAAGCTTCCAGGACAGATACACCAGGTGAGTGAGTTGCTCTTACCCCTCCTCTTGGAAGCCGGCTGTGTCTGCTGCAGGCCCGCATTTTGTCCAGACAGTGCTCACACTTGCTTCTTCATCCCTACCTCCTCAAAGTACCTCCTCCCGCCATTCCTTTCTGCTCTTATACATTTTTTCAGGCTGTGCCACATGCTGGGACCTCTACAGAGCCTTTCTTTCTTTGACCTTCCACGGTGTGCCTGACTGTATGCTCAAGCACTGGCCTTCACCTACAACTGCCTCTCCACAGCTCCAGCACTTAGCATGTACACCAAAGAAAGCACACAATGCATGAATGGATGGAAGGAAAGGCAGAGGGGTGGCTGGAGTTGCAGGGCTCACTTGCAGTCCTCACAGCACCTCTCACGGGGTTGTATCTAACTTTGGGAAAACTGCATCCTAATAATCATTTCTCTCCATCTATGAATTCTGTTTGCCACTTAACTAACCAATAGAACTTGTTTATTACATTTTGATGAATTCAATTTGTGTGAGTGTAAAAAGGATTAGATCTAAAGTCTACATGATACAAACAGAGAGGGACCTGTCATTGAGTAAAGACTTACTGGATACTTAGGGAATTAAATACAATGTCAGTGTGAAAACCTCACAGGAGCCCAAACCTCACACACCTGGACCTTGACACTGTTCTGGGGGTCTTGCACATGTTCCAGGGTTGCATCCACATCCAAGGCTACCACCAACCCAGATGTAAACCGCAAAGGGTTGTCTGACTCTCCTGCCGGCTCAATAATGGTGGCTGAGGCTTTGTGGATCTGTAAGCAACAAAAAAATATGCTGATTCTTAGGCTGGTGAGAGAGCTCAGTGGGAAAGGCCCCAAGGCTGGTGACCAGAGTTTGATCCCTAGAGATCAGGGAACCACACATGTGCTGTGCCCCTTCTCCCTAATTAATACATGTAATTAAAAACAATCAGAGGAAAGACCCTAGCTCCCCTGATCAAAGAAGCTCACTAAAGCAAGTGGTTTTAAGAATCTGGACAGCTTTTGCAGAGGGGCAGCACAGACTCTGACCTGCTCTGGAAGCGGAAGATGTAGGAAGGTGCTCTGCCGCAGCATTGTCTGCAGAATTTTGATCACTTCTACAGGTTTAGATGCCATGAGTCGGGGCATAAGATCAAGGAGTTTGTCCACAAAGCTGTCTTGAAGGTGAGGCAAATCCGCAATGAAGCACCTGCATGAACATAAAGCATCTGACTGTTCACTCACTCAGTATTGGCTAAGCCCATACTCTGCCCAGCCCAGAAGCAGGAAGGAGGAGCTTCAGGGTCATGTCTGAAATGGACAGGGACACAGTTCAGTATATAATCAGCAGAAGAGCCACACTGCTGGGCTGGACAGACAGCTTCATCAATAAATCCCATGCATGGCTGGCATGAAGACCTGAATCCAACCACTAGACTCTATGAAAGGAGCTAGGAGCAGCAGCATGAGCCCATATCCCAGCACCGGGGAGGTAGAGATAAGAGGATCCCTGGCTCACTGGGCAGCTGATCTAGATAAAAACACTACTACATCAACATCTGGCACACATAAACATGTACATGCAAACCTGCAAACGCATGTGTACACGCACACACACAGGAAACTGGTTTCTGTTTGTTTGTTTGTTTGTTTTAAGAGCCTGTTTCAGTGGGTGTGGTGCCTCGTGCCTATAATCTCAGAATTAGGAGATTCTCAGGAATAGGAGGTTGAAGCAAACGAATTATTTTAAGTTCTAGGCCAGCGTAGAACAAACAAACAGAAGAGACTCTTTAATGAGTAACAATGATTGTCAGGCATATACCTGAGTGTTTCACGTGGGGTGGGAGCCAAAAGAGGGCATCAAATCTCCTGGAACTAGTTCCAAGCAGTTGTGATGTGGGTGCTGGCAACCAAACCCAGACCCTCTCAAGAGCAGTAAGTGCTCTCAACTGCTGAGCCATCCCTCCATCCCTGACTCTGTCTCCAAGGTAAAAAGAGATCACCTAGGGGTGAAGGCTCAGCATACAATCAGCCCTATAAAAATATTAATGAGAAGCCATAAAATCTCAGCTTTGGGGGTAGAAGAGATGGCTGTGGTGGTCTGAATAGGAATAGCCCCTGTAGACTCATGAGCTTGAATGCTTAGCGCATAGGGAGTGGTACGGTTGGAGGAAGTTTGTCACTGTGGGGTGGGCTTCAAGGTTTCATGCTCAAGCTATGCCCAGTGTGGCATACAGTCTCCTTCTGCTGCCTGAGGATCAAGATGTAGAACTCTCAGCTCTATGACAATAATGGGGTAAACCTCTGAAACTGTAAGCCACCCTTTTAATAAATATTTTCTTTATGAGAGCTGCCATGGTCATAGAGTTTTTTTTTCACAGCAACAAAACCCTAACAAATCAATGGCTGAGTGGTTAAAGGCACTGACTGCTCTTAAAGAGGACCTAGGCTCGGTTACTAGCACCAATGTCAGGCATCCCATAACTGCCTGTAACAACTCCTGTTCTAGGAGATCTAACACCCTCTTCTGGTCTCCTTGGGGACCCATAAGGTATATATACCCACACAGACATATACACATAAAGTAAATACATCTTTTAAAGTCTGGTTTGGACAACTTTAGGGAAGCCGGAGCAGTAAAGACAGAGATGAACATAAATGTTTAAAGTTGTGTACTGCTGTGGTAGTCTAAACAAGAATGCTCCCCTTAAGCTCATATGTTTGAATATTTGGTTCCCATTTGGTGAAATTGTTTGGGAAAAATTAGGTATGGCCTTGTTTGGAGGAGGTGTGACCCTGGGGCAGGGCTTTGAAGTTTAAAAAGACTCATGACAATTTTCAGTTCTCTCTCTCTCTATCTCTCTGGTCTGTCTCAAGATGTGAAGACCTCACTCAGGTACTGCTCCTGCACCAAGGATGCCTGCCTGACTGCTACTAAAGTGCACTGCCATGAAAAAATAAGTGTCAACACAAAACAAATCTGGTCTCACTATGTTAACCCCCACTACTTCCCCAACCCCTGGGCTCTTCTACTGCATCCATTTTAAACAATGTATTTCATATAAGGAAACTCTTTTTTTTTTTTTTTTTTTGATGGGGAGGGTGTTAGAGACAGGGTTTCTCTGTATCCTTGGCTGTCCTGGAACATGCTCTGTAGATCAGGCTGGCCTTAAATTCTGAGAGCATCTGCCTCTGTGAGCCACTACACCCAGATCTGAGAAAACATTTAAACTGAACCTGAGTTCTACCCTCTAGAACCCAAATAAAAAAGTTGGGAGCAGCATCTCACACCTATATGCTGGGTAGGTTAAGAAAGGAGGATCCCTGGAGCTTAGTGGCAAGTTGGCCTAGACAAGTCAATGACTTCCAGGTTCAGTGCGATACTGTCTCAGCAAAAGGTGGACAGTGATTGAGAAAGTCATTTGGCATCAATCTCTGACTTCCATATACTTGCACATTTGTACACACACACACACCGTTTCACTACTTTGCTTAAGCTGGTCTTAAAGTTATAGGCTCAAGTGAACCTTTTGCCTCAGCATCCAGATTTAGCTGGGATTACAGGCATACTCTTTGGTGCCTGGCTTGAGACATATTTATTCTATATGTATTTATTGTTATTTTAAAAGATTTATAAATATTTTGATTATGTGTGCACATGTTTCTGTGTGTGGGTATGTGCACATTAGTGCAGGTGCTGGCAGCATCCAGAAGAGGGCATCAAATCCCTGGAACTGGAGTTATAGGTGACTGAAACACTCAATATGGGTGCTAGGAACCACACTCAGTTTTACTAAAAGAACAGCAACTGCTCTCAGCTGCCCAATCATCTCTCCAGTCTCTACTTATTTGTTCTTCTTTCTTTCTCTCTCTTTTTTTTGCCCAGAGTCTCACTATGTAGCAATGGCTAGCCTGGTAGTTGACTAGGCTGGCCTCAAATTTACAGAGATCCCCCTGCTTCTGTCTCCAAAGTGCTGATATTAAAAATATGTGTCACCATACCTGGCTTGTTATTATTTACTTACAAAATTAACGAACAGGTGGATATGGTATTACACACCAATAATCCTAGCACTTGGGAAGTACAGGCAGCTTTAGTAATACAGCAAGTTCAAGGCTTGCCTAGACTACTTGACACCCTGTCTCAAAAAGGTAAAGAACAAAGCCAGGCATACTACTATACCTGTAATCCTACCATGCTGAAGGCTGAGGCAGGAGAATCAATAATTCAAGGTCAGTCTGGGCAACACAGCAAGATCTTTTCTCATGCAAAAACATAAGAATATTGAGAACAATTTTTTTTTTTTTTAGCTCAACTAAGTACTGAATCCAAATGGTTCCTGATGTTTTTATTATTTAATTGTATGTTTACCTTTGAAACTCTAGATTCAGAACAGTTTATACATCATTAAAGAAAACACCACATTAGAGCACACTAACAACAGATGACAAATAGCTCAGCAGCCCAGGAAAGGTATGTGATCTTGTTTGGTGACAGTTATTTTCGGCATAAACAAGATGAAAAAAAAAAAAAAATCATAAGAGTTACAAAATACTCACCTCTGAAAAAAATCCACTTCCTGTAAAAATTTTTCACACATTCCAAATAAGGGGTCAACTCTGTAGGAAAAAAAGCAAAGTGTAAAAAACTTGTGACTCTGAACTAAGGAGTGAGGACAAGTCCCAGAAACCTGAGCTTCTGTGAGAGGAGTGACTGAGGTACACTGTAAAACTGAGCTCTTAAGACAACAGCTGGAAGCAAAGGCAGTGCTCTCTCTGGGGGACGGGGACCAGGAACAGGATCTAATCTGACCCAAGCACGAACTTTAAAATATCTAAAAAGAAATAAGCAAATGCGTATCTCCTAGGTGATCTCCCTAAATCTTACTCATCACTAGCCTTGGAGAGAGCTGTGAACACACTGCTTGTATCCTCAGGAGAATGTCACCTATTCACCCAGCTCGACGTCTTACCCTCGAGTAGTGCGTGCAGTTACTATAAGTTGCAGAGCTTTGGCCTGAAGCCTCATGTGGTGTATGATCACAACCTGCTTATTTTCCACACCACTGTACATAAACTCCATTTTGTAGGTTTCTTCCATGATCTATAAGGAAAAGACAATTAACAGTCAGTAAAATATCCTGGATGGGAAGGGCTTTCTATCCTTAACTGAGGAGCTATGGACAGCTAATGGCTTCTGAGCAAAGAGAGGCAGTTTTCCTTAAGAGTATGCTAACCACATTCCAGTGGGTGGCCTTACATCCATGTAGGCAGCATGAACTAGGCTCAACAGATCATTTTTAAAACACACACATACACACAAAATTGGGAGGTAGGGGTAGATTTGGGAAAAGTGAATATAAAAATACATTGTATGAGCTGGCTGTGGTGGCATAATGCCTTTAATCCCCAGCACTCAGAAGGCTAAGGCAGAAGGATCTCTGAGTTCAAGGCCAGCCTGGTCTACAGAGGGAGTTCCAGGACATAGAGGAGCCCTGTCTCACAAAACCAACCAACCAACCAACCAACAAAAACCCCAAAACAAAACAACAAAACCCCATTATATGAAATTATCAAAGAATTAATAAAAATAGTAAACAACCTCAAAATCATTTACATGTATTTTTAGATAAAAGATTAACAACTGTATTGGGGTTTAATCTATCTGAAACAAATATTAATATAAATAGCATAATAAAAATTGTGTGTGTGTGTGTGTGTGTGTGATGTGTGAGAGTGTGGGTACTTTGTGTAAGTTCCAGGAACTGGTCAGGTTATCAGGCCTGCACAGCAAGCACTACGGCCGGCCACCACACTGACCCACAAACTAGAAATAGTTACAACACAAAGGAACCTCAGAAATCATGCAAGTCAACTGCCACATTTTATAGAGGAGGAAACTCTAAGAGACTCAAATAGCTTGCCCAACTTATCACTTTGTCTGGTGGAGAAGACCTGAGACTAGAACCCAAGACCCCTGACTCCAACGCCCAGTGCTTGCACAGTCACCCAGGCCTAGTTCTAACTTCTACCAGAGCCTGAAATCTCAGACGCCAGGATACAGGACCTAGGAAGATCTTTGCACTGGGTAGTTCCTGACAAGAGACCTGTCTGAGGAGTCTCTCACCTGTTTTGCTGCTGCTGAGGCCAAATCACTCTGCTTTAGATACAAGGGGGCAGCCACATTCCATAGCTTTTCTTGCAAGGCCTACTCAGACAAATGAAAAAAGAGACAGATGCAGCCATCACAAAACTGGGAAAACTGATTCAACATTGAGATTTGTGTTTTTGCTTTGCTGTGAAAATGTACCACATTCAGGGCTTCCTCTCCATCACTCTTCCTGTTTTAAGCAAGTAAAGCCTTACCTAAGCAGAAAAGTAGAATGGCAGCTGGTGCTCAGATAGATGATTGTCTAGTAACAGGAGTCACAAAACCCTCACCAGAATCAGCAGGCAGGTCAGCCCTGGGGCCTTGTTCACAGGGCCACCACACTAAGCTGAGCTGTCATATTCGCTGAGGAGACTCGTTCTCTTTGCACCTGTGTTCAGCGCCCTGCGATGCACCCCATCACTTACCCAACTACAAGTCAGGCAGCTTTCCTACTTTCTCCTTTTTCTCAACTTCTCTACCGTGAAAGCTATCACCAACAGCCACAGATTTTACGACCGACCCCTCCGTTCACCTAGTCATTCATGTCTGTGACCCAGCTTCATTCACTTCTGCTGCGGAATATTACTCTCAGGAAGCTGCTTCTTTTTCTTTTGTTTTCTTGCTCTTTTCTTCAGAAAGGGTATCCTTATGTAGTATGTAGCCCAAGCTGGCCTCAAACTTATGCTTTTCATGTCTTAGCCTCTCTAGTGCCAGGATTATAAGTAAGCATAATCATGCCTAATGATTGATGTAATCTATTCTATTCTACTCTATTGAATCCAGCATATTAACAGTTTGACAAATGTGACAAATGTTTTGTTTGTCTGTTTGTTTTGTTGGTTTTAGGTCTGTGAACCACATGCATGCCAGGAAGGGCAGAAGAGAGCAATCGGATCTCCTGGAACTGGAGTTACAAATGGTTGTGAGCCACCTTGTGGGTACTGGGAATTGAACTTGGGTTCTCTGGAAGAAAAAGTGCTGGGCCAGTATGTTTTAAATTACTAGTGAGACTCATGCAGGAATCTCGTGAATAAGCACTCTGACACTGGTGAGAGCAGAAGAGGGGAGATGTAATCAGTGGGCTGAGGCTGGATAGGTCCTGAGAGGCCCAGTTGGTATTTTCATTTTATTCTCTAAAAACTCCAAGCTGGGGCAGGCAAGCAAGATTTTACAGAAAGCATAAGTGGTGGTCATCAGGTTAAGAGCAACAACCAATTGTTTTAGCTATTTCTCCAGGCCATTCTCTTCTAAGTTGCAAGTGAAGTCATGCTTGGCAAATAGGCATTACAAGCAGTGCTTTAAGTAAGTCACTAAATAAATCAATAGACCAGTACCTAATAATTGCTCTTTTCTACCTTATTCTACTCCAAGACAGGTTTATTCTCATAGTAAGTCTAAGAAGTCCAGTGGATACTCTGCACTAGAGCACATCTCAGTTTGGGTTGGTAACACTTCAGGCACTCAGCAGGCACATGTATCTGGCAGCTTCACATTGAACAATAGGTTCAAGATTAGGCACAACAGAAAACTGTTGAAGACATACTTCTGTTTCTCATATAAAGCTTTTACACAGGTTGTTGTTGGAACAGAATGTTTTTGTATCTTTTTTGGAGTACATAATATTACACTGTAAGTATTTTGTTACATTATGGTGGGATTCTCCACACAGACCATTACCACCAAGGCCTAGGGGTTCAGTAGATGCCACAATTTATTTAGCTCCTCCCTACTATAAACACGTTGCTGACTCAGGTTCCAGACTGAATAAGTAATCAGCATAGTTGAGCAATGTCTTCTCATTCCCTTCTGAGATTTGCTACTAAGGAAAGCGGACTTCACTTTTCTTTTTCAGCAAGCCAGGGTCTCATGCCAGCGGTCCTGCCCTTTACTCCCTCTTGTGCATTCCTGTCCCCAGCTGGGAATTAAACCCAGGCCCTCACACATGCTGGCAAACGGTCTACACTCAGGCTACATCACCAGCAGTTTTCAGTTTGAATGCAGTTTCACTAAGTTGCTTAGGCTGGCCATGAATTTATAATCCTGCTGTTTTCATTCCCTGAACAGGTAGATTATAGGCCTGTGCCAACATAAGTCTGGGCAGTTGGCCCTTTTAAGGGCAAAGAATTAGCCTTTCAATTTGGACCAAAAAATCATCAATTTAAGAGAATAGTATAAAAATTTATGCAAATCCATGGCCAATCCCATTACATGAAACACTTAAAGATCCCTAGTATCCTTGCTGTTTTGGAATCAGAGTCTTATGTTGCCCTGGAACTCCTGATTCTCCTGCCTCCAATTCCCACCTTATAATGCTGGGATTGTAGTGTACCACACTTGGTTTATATGATGCTGAGGATCACGCATAGGCGGGGCCTTGGAATTCTAAGCAGGTATTCTACCAACTAAGCTAAATATCCCTTGCCTCAATCTTTAGGATTCTAAAATCAAAATCTACTCCAATTTGTTTTTTTGTTGTTGTTGTTTTGCTTTGGTTTTTCAAGACAAGGCTTTTCTGTGTAGCTCTTGAGTGTCCTGGAACTCTGTAGACCAGGCTGGCCTTGAATTCAGAGATCCATTTGCCTCTGTCTCCCAAGTGCTGGGATTAAAGGTGTGTACCGCCATGTTCTAATTTGATAACGATGAAAGAATTCTAAAATAAAAAAATTTCACATCTGTGCTGGATAGTTTTATGTTAACTTGACACAAGCTAAAGTCATCTGAGAGGAGGGAACCCTGAGAAAATGCCTCTTTAAGACTGGACTGTGGGGGCTGGTGAGGTGCACTGGCTTTCTTCCAAAGGTCCTGAGTTCAATTTTCAGCAACCAATGGTGGCTCACAACCATCTACAAAGGGATTTGATGCCCTCTTCTGGCATGCAGGTGTACATGTTGACAGAGTACTCATATACTGATAGAGGGAGGGAGGAAGGGTCAGGGAGAGAGAGAGAAGAGAGAGATTGGGCTGCAGGCAAGTCTGTAGGGTATTTTCTTAATTAGTGATTGAAGAGGGAAGGTTCAGCCTATTGTAGGTGGTCCCTGGTTCTATAAGAAAGCAGGCTGGCCAAACCATAGAGAGCAAGCCAGTAAGCAACACTCCTCCATGGCCTCTGCATCTGCTCCTATCTCCAAGTACCTGTCCTAACTTCCTTCAGTGGTAAGCAGAGATATGGAAGTAGCCAAACAAACCCTTTCCTCCTCAAGTTGGTTTTGGTTAGGGCGTTTCATCCCAGTAAGAGAAAGCCTAAGATACTATATGAGTTAACATTTATTTAAATAGAATACAACATACTGTAGATGTGTGATTTTCCTATTGTTGGATGGTTTCACAGAATAGTAAGTTTTTCTACTTAGGGTCTCAAACACTGCTGGATCAATTCAAGTTCATCCTTAGCATCAAAAATCATAAACACAGTGGATCCAAACAAACCTTAATGAGGAGCAGTTGACACTGAAGATAGGTGGCAGAGAAGTCAGCTACCCCTGCCAATTCAGACTGAAGTTCTCCAAGTCTTTGCAGATCTCTACAGTAAAAACAAAACCAGAAAACAAACACACACAAAAGAAAACCAACTCAGGTCAGATAGAGCAGAAGGATAAAGCCACAAATTATGTGAAGGTCAAGTCCCAACTGTTTAACCACTGCACAGCTGCTAACTGGCCCAAGTAACAGATGCCAGCACCAGTGCTGCAGTGGTTATGATGGAACCAGGCCACACACCTCCCAACCTGTTTTAGAGTTTTAAAAAGCAGTTTGCTCTTATACATTCACATGTAAACATAACTACTTGAAGTGGAAACTTCTGGTTTATTTGGAAAGTCCATTATGTCAAATGATGTTTTGCTGGGGCACACAGGTAAAAGAATGTTTTACAGGAGCAGACACAGAAAAGAATGTTCTCCTGAGGCAGACACAGGGGAAAGGGTGTTTGGATACAGCAGACACGCGAAAGGACCCAGGATGAAGGAATATGTGGGTGTGTGTGAGTGTGAGTGAGTGTGAGAGTGTGTGTGTGAATGAATGACTGACCCCACAGACAGTGGGAGACAGCACTGAGCACTGGTTTGGTTTGTTCGCCTCGCTGCTCTTCCCTAACAATACACATGTACTGGTTCGCCTTATATAATGTTGTCGAGCTCCAATAGTGGTGAAGCCAGAGAAAAACCTGCCCAGAACTTGTCTGTGGTGGCAGCTTGCTGCTTCCAAGGCCTCACCTCAGGCTGGTTGGCAAGCCTTGTGGTTTCTTCAGGATTGAACTACAACTGTTGGTTTGGGCGTCATATCTGCCTGCCTAGAGGACTGGTCTGTAACTGCCGAGTCATATTTGGTGTTTGCTACGGGACTGAACTGCTGACAAAGAAGATCAAGCTTGCCCTAAAGAACCATTGCTGCACAGGTCCCCTTCCCCCATCCAAATAACTTTTCTCTTCCACTCCCTCTGCTAGGTGGTGGGCAGGAGGAAAGGTTGAACCCTTACTAAAAGTAGGTTGCAAAAAGTTTATGCCTACAACTACTGCTATAAAGCCTTATTTTTTTTCATCAAGTTTTATGCTGGGAAATAATCCGTCTGGAAATAGTCAACAGAAATGATTCATGCCCCATAACATTCATTGCTATGTGGACTATTATTTAAAAAACTCAGTGACTAACTAAAGATCCATGAGAGAAATATTGCTAAGTAAATTATGGTACAGCCAAAATAATACTTTATATCTATTTAAAACTACGTAATCTCAAATGGCTGAGAACACTTAAAGAAATGTTCAACATCCTTAGCCATCAGGGAAATGCAAGTGGAAACAACTTTGAGATTTCACCTTAGACGTGTTAGAATGGCTAAGATCAAAAACCCAAAGGACAGCTCATGCTGGCCTAGATGTGGAGCAAGGAAAACACCTCCATTGCTAGTGGGGGTGCAAACTTGTAGAGCTACTATGGAAATCGATATGATAGTTCCTCAGAAAATTAGGAATC
>JADRCH010000193.1:4291597-4322638 GCA_019843965.1 Rhynchomys soricoides | reverse complement strand
CAGAAGCAGGACAGCCCAGAGACCCAGGATTCATCCAAAGATGACTGGCAAAAAACAAAAGACAAAAAACAAAAAAAAACAAAAGACAAAAAACAAGGTTGAAGAAAACATTGATAATGCTGCTTGTGGTGGTGCACACCTTTACTCCCAGCACTTGGGAGGCAGAGGCAGGCAGATCTCTGTGAGTTTGAGGTCTGCATAGTGAGATCTAGAACAGCCAAGGCTATATAGATACTCTTAAAAACTTAAAAATATTTTCCAAGTACACAGGATTGGAGAGCTAGTTCAGTGAGTAAAAGCATTTGTTGCTCTTGCAGAGGATCCAAGTTTGGGTCTCAGCACACACATGGCAGTTCACAACCATCCTTAACTGCAGCTCCAGAAATCCAACAACATCTTGTAACCTCCACAAGGCACCAAACACAAAGGTAGTGCACACATATACACATGCTGGCAAAACACAAATATATAAAATATGCAAAATATATATATACATAAATACTCAGCCATTTTCCACTTTATTACTGAGCTCTGATTCTGTTCCAGAGAACATGTCCTCAAACCCATGTCTAGGTAATGAGTTGGATCCAACTAAGCCAACTAGTACATGTCATCCTAAGGAGGCCAGAGGCCAAGATGTCTTCCTCTGTCGTGGCTCTCATAGTACCTGGAGCTCACCTACTGACACGAGTCTGGGACCCTCCTATCTTTGCTTCCAAGAGCCAGGATTACAGGCACATGCCCTGCCACTCCCACCTTTTCTTAAATGTGGATACTGGTGATCCAAACTCAGGTCCTGCTCAGAAAGCAGTTTACCTTCTAAGCCATCTCCCCAGCCCCTGCCTCATTATTTTTCAATGGCAACATAAAAATTCTATACATAAAATTTCCCAGTAAAGCTGAAAGTTTGGATCACTTGAGAAGCTATATCAGGCATAGCAGATTACTTTGTAGCCTGGACAAACGGTCGATTGAACTAGCGCCTCACTTTAATCTCCTGCTCAGCGGGCAGCATCATGATGATTAAT
This sequence comes from Rhynchomys soricoides, assembly GCA_019843965.1. Classification (NCBI taxonomy): domain Eukaryota; kingdom Metazoa; phylum Chordata; class Mammalia; order Rodentia; family Muridae; genus Rhynchomys; species Rhynchomys soricoides. Next base: position 4,321,610 of record JADRCH010000193.1, on the reverse strand, counting down.
GCTGCCTCCTAGACACCCTGCTGATAGGAAGGAGGTGCCCACAACCAAGCCCACAGCAAATATGGCCAGTGATTGAAGACATGGATGTCTATGGATAATATCATCTCATGTGTTTGAGTGGCCTGTTCTGTCCTGAGAAGCCCAATCACACAGAAGGAAAGACCCTGGCTTATCCATGTCTATGAACTACAATTTTGGTGGCCAGCTAGTCTCTGCTGTTCGCTTCTCCAATGTGTCTCTTCCAAGAGACGTTCTGAAGCAATTACTGTCAGCAAGATTCTGCCCTCTGTTACTATTAAAAGAACACTGCCAAGCTGATCATGCACTGAGTGCCTCCAGGTCTCATGTTAGTCCACTGCTCCTGGAGTGGAGCAATCGTTCTCAGTTTCACAGAAAAAGTTACAACCCTACCCAATTAGCTGTGAGAAACCTCAACTACTGAGAGGAAAAGATGGAACCTGCTAGCCATGGGCAAAGTCCTCTGTTCCAGAGTGCCCTCCTGTCCCTCTGTATGTCGGGAAACCTTGGTCTAGACACCCATTGTACGACTGTGAGCCCTTTAAAGTGAAAGGGACAGAGAGCACCCTCTGTGTGCAACTGTACTGCTGCTAGGTATTTCCTTACTCAAGTTTATTTAATCCTCACAACATGAACTGTAGTTAATCTGTCTCATGGAGCATGAAACTAAAGACTAACATCACTTGGTTTGCCCAGGGTTACAGAACTGAAAAATAGCAAAACCAGGACACAAACCCAGGCCTGTCTGACTCTAAAACCCTTTAACCATTATCATATAATTCCTCATTTATTTATTTGCTATTAATTTTTTTTATTTGTGAAATATATAAAATATTAATGAAACAAAACAAACCAAAAAACAGCTATATTGAACTATATTTCTACAATGTGATTTGGCAGGGCAGAAATGCCCCCCTCAGAAACACATATCAATGATCCTTGGTCGATAAAGCCTATAAACAGCATTTTTAAAATATTAAAGCAATGCCAGGCATGGTGGCACATGCCTTTAATCCCAGAACTCAGGAGTCAGAGGCAGGTGGATCTCTGAGTTTGAGGCTAGCTTGGTCTACAAAGCTATTTCCAGAAGAGCCTGGATTACACAGAGAAACACTGTCCCAAACAAACAAACAAACAAACAAGCAAATAAAAAAGCAAGCTAGAGTGATGTATACACTTGGGAGACCGAAGCAGGAGGATCAGAATTTGGGGGCAGCCTCCTTCCATAGAAAGTCTGAGACTATTCTCAGCCATATGAAACTTGTCTCAAACTGAAAAAGACACAAACAAAAGAAAATACAAATATATTGTGATTTTAAAAAGAAAAAAAAAATCACGATTTACAAAATAGCCCAAATTTGTAAATTTTTAATTGGTTTACATTTATTTTCATCTGGTTTTTGTGTGTCTCTGTTGGCATGGGTCACAACACATATGTTGAAACAGAACACACATGTGGAGATGAGAGGACATATTTTGGAGTCTATGCCCTCCTCACACCATGTGGGTTCTTAGAACCCACGAGATGAATCTTAGATTGTCAGGTTTGGCAACAAGCACCTTTACTTGATGAACCATCTTGCCTTCTCTAAATTTATTAATCTTTAAAATCACTATTAAAAATAGTTTTAAAAAGAAAAAGAAGGAAACAGGCCTGCAAGCACATTTTTAATCCCAGCATTTAGAAGGCAGAGGCAGGCTGACTTCTGTGAGTTTGAGGCCAGCCTGGTCTACACAGCAAGACCCAGAATAGCCAGGGCTATCTATATAACAGACCTAACAAAACACTCTGGATGTCCAGATGCTCCTGGCTATGCTTCCCTCTCAACCTCTTCTCTGCTCTAACCATCAACGTTACAGTGGGTCTCTGGCACCTGAGCCACTCCTTTGGCCTCTCATCTTGTTATACTAGATGCTTTAACTTCAGACAAATGTTAGTCAGGCAGGAGACTAGAGGGACCAAGTTTTAGTCCTTCTCTGCTAGCGCTGGTCTGTGATAAGCTTTTCCCCTCCTTCACTTGGCTAACTTCTCATTCTTCCGTCACTGCTTACAGCAGTGGTTCTCAGCCCTCCTAATGCTGCAGCCCTTCAATACAGTTGTGGTGGCCCCCAACCATAAAATTATGTTCATTGCTACTGCTACTTCATAACTGTAATTTTGCTACTGTTGTGAATCACAATGTAAATATCTGTGTTTTCCAATAGTCTTAGGTAACCCCTGTGAAAGGGTCATTTGACCCTAAAGGGGTCATGACCCACAGGTTGAGAATCACTCAGACAGACCATTATTCTTTCTGAAGTTGTCACAATTATTGTTTGTAGCAAGCATTTCTGAATCTCTACAAGGTATCCCAGACACAGTGGTGAAGGCAAAGTTGCTATGTAAAGCTTAAATGAAATAAAATAAAATAAAATAAAAATAAAATTTCCCTGAGCTCTTACTGAACTATATCAGAATTCCCACAGATGAGAGTCTGGTAAAGTCTAAATGTTGCTGGGATGACAATGAAGGGCAGTAACTATGAAAGCAAAGCTTGGTTTACATCATTAGCAATGAATGTGTGACCCTGGGTGTATATCCAACTAACACTTTTTAATAACTATAAAAATGGTAGTTTTTGAAGCTGAGTGTGATGGTGTATACCTTTAATTCTAGAACTTGGGATGCAGAGGTAGGTAGATCTCTGTGAGTTCAAGGCCAGCCTGGTCTAAAAAGTAAGCTGTAGGGTAGTCAGGACTATGTAGAGAAACTCTGTCTCAAAAAAAAAAAAAGTAATTTTTTGAAGAATTTTAGGGATTATCATTTTTTTCTTTCATGCGCACACACACGTGTTTGTGTATATGCACATGCATACTGGCCAGAGGACCGCCTTGGGTGTCAGTCATCCTCAGCACCATCTAACTGTGTTGAGACAGTCTGGCTTTGGACCAGAGCTCACCAGTAAGGTTCAACTGGCTGACCAACAAGACCTAGGGATCTGACTGTGTCCACCTCACCCACACTGGGCTTACAAGCAACAGCCAGCCTTGTTATATGGTTCTGGGCATTGAGTTCAGGTCCTACTGCAAGCACTTTGCCAACCATGTCATCTCCATCAGGCCAAACCACAGGATCATCTGCTCTAATTTCTACATGACACCACTGTGTATCCCACAACAGGAACTTCAGAATCAGACAAACTATAGTCATATTCTGGCCCTGACAGGTCTCGCAATGTCTATAAAGTGGAATGGGCCCTCGGTAGCTATTGCTCCACTGCTTCCCTTCCCATGTTTCCCCACTGTCTTGATTACTCTCCCACAAATGCACTCAAGCCAGAAACATAAAGCCCAGGGCACTAGAACAGAGGTCTTGCCAGCTCAAAGCCTATAAGAACAATTGCCAGATGACTTGAGTTCAATCTCCAGGACCCAAAGAGTAGAAAGAAAGAACCAATTCCTGCATGTTATGTTTTTATTTCCACATGAGGGAATTTAGCGCATGCGAGCGGGGACACACACACACACACCAGGCAGTTGGGGGGAAGACAGACAGACATACTAAATAAAATGTAAAAGAAAAAAAAAAATTTAAAATACCAGGTCATGAAGACAACACAATCCAGCAGCTGTTTACTGAGACCTGCTCACAGTACCACAGCTAAAGAAGCTAAACAAGTTGGCTTGTTTTTATGCCTTCTGCATTTGCTTTAGTGCCAACAGGATAAACCACCAAGGACAAGCCCTAAATGCTTAATTAGATGGGAATGAATCAGGAATCAAAGCTTATTTTCCTGGGCTTGGGGCCAGAAGCCTCTTTTAGTGGCCTCCAAAACTACACACTATCATGGAGAAAGAGAAAAGAAAAACAGAGCTGAAGCCCACTTCACATAGAGCAGTAGCACAGTAGCACACTGGTTCCCAGAGCCATGGCTGGCCCATAGTGTACAAAAGCACAAAGCGTCAGCAAACTTGCTGCAAAAGGTTGGTCAGACACTATTTTCCATTATATGGACCATGTTGTCCAGCAGAGCATCCTCCTAACAGAGTCATAATTACCCAGACACTAGTCACCTAGAATACAGATAACTGACCCAGGTTCCCTAATGAGATAGAATCATGTGACTGTTTCCAGTCAACACTGTGGAAAACTAGAAGATACACCTTTTGAGACCTGTCTTTCTTTTTTTTTTCTTTTTCTTTCTTTCTTTCGTTTTTTTTTTTTTTTTTTTTTTGGTTTTTCTAGACAGAGTTTCTCTGTGTGGCCCTAGCTGTCCTGGAACTCACTCTGTAGAACAGGCTGGCCTCAAACTCAGAAATCCGCCTGCCTCTGCCTCCTGAGTGCTTGGATTAAAGGCGTGCGCCACCAATGCCCAGCAGGACCTGTCTTTCAATGTAAGAGATGCAGAATGAAGGCCTTCTTTTCTTCCCACAGGTAAAAGTAGACTAGAAATAGGGATAGTGGGATTGCCAGGCAGAGAGAACACAGACACAGAAGACAGACACAGGAAAAATGAGCATGGACCCACGATGATCTCAGCCCTGTGAGGCTAAGGAAGGGTGAACCTGTTGTCTTACTAAACCATCGTTCCTCTGCCTTCTGTTACTCATCTAACTAATACACAAGAAAGAAGGATTAAAGTGCCTTTGTTAAGTCTTTCTTCCTGGTTTGTTTGTTTGTTTCCCCTGAGACAGGGTTCTCTGTGTAGCTTTAACTGTTCTGGACCTTGCTCTGTAAACCAGGGTGGCCTCGAACTCACAGAGATCCACTGGCCTCTGCTTCCCAAGTGCTGGAACAAAAGGAGTGTGCTCTTTGTAACTATTTCTATTTGTACTACTCTTTGACTCATGAATACAAACAGCATTAAAAAATAATAACCCACTACAATCTCAAGGGTAAAGGCCACCAATCAGAAATGAGAGGAATTCAAAGCAATCAGACTGAGCATGAGAGAATGCTAGCTCTCAGAGGGAGTAGACAGCGACTGCTTACCTGATGGTGAATTCCAGCAGCTCCTGGGCCCCCTGAGGGTCCAGATGCTGAACACTATACACCCTTTCAAGGCTCTGCTGCAGGAACTGCTGGGAAGGATCTTCATGGGGAGTGATGTGAGAGGGCACAGCAGAGGACACCAGTTTTCTCCCTGGTAACTAAGAAGATAGCATAACAACAGTATCAGCAAATTCTGTGGACTTGTGTGCTCTCTCTCTCGCTCGCTCTCGCTCTCTCCTTCTAACACACACACAGAAAGGGAGACAGACAGACAGACAGACATGGGCAGGAGGGGAAGAATACAAGGAAAAGGCTAGGAAAGCAGGCACAAATATAAATGAGAATGCTAACACGACTCACCCAGTAATATGGTAGAAAAAAAGAGAATATGTTGTGTTCCTGTTGCTGATCACAGGAATAGAACCAAGAGTTAATCTGTGTGTTACATTTATTTTTAAGACTTGTGTTTCACTTAACAAGAGATTGATAAATTTATTCCCAAATAAATTTAGGAAGCGTGATATAAAATGTTTTATATGAGGGTAACTGTAATTCCTATTTTAATTGTTAGAAGTTACTTAAGAAAGAGATGGAGGGCCAGTGAGATGGCTCAGTGAGTAAAGAAACTCACCATCAAGACTGAGGACTTGAATCTGTCCCTGAGACCTACATGGTGGGAGAGAGGCAACTCCCAAACATGTCTTCTGACCTGTATACATGACTGTGCCTTGGCATCATGTACCCACATACATAGACACAACCACATGGTAGAGAGAACTGACTCCTACTATCTGACCTTCATCCACATGCATGTCACAGCAAATGTAAAGAAATAAGAATCATAAGTTTACCCTTAGTCTGAACTGTACTCTATTGTTAAAGGTTCTTTTTCTCTTGTCTAACATTATATGACTAAGAATCAGACATACTGATACGAATTGCTAGGCAGGTGTCCTTGATTGTATATTCAGCACAAAAACAGACAGAAAGAGAGAGGTGAAGAAGGGGAGAAGGGAGGGAGGAAGGAAAGGCGGGAAGGAGGAACATGGCCGGGGGAACTCCACCACAGAAGCTGGAGCACAGGAAGTCAAGCAAAGCAGCACTACTGCAATCCAAGTACTGTGGAGACCGAGGCAAAAGGATTGCAAAGTTCAAGGCTAGCCCAGACTACACAGTGAGACCTTGTCAAAATACAAATGTTTGAAGTACAAAATAGCAAAGCCCAAGAGAAAGAAGAATGGGTGGATAAATGGATTTCCAGAGACTATACAGTCTGCAGAGTGCTATTTAATAACCACAGGGCACCAAAAATCAACTAACCAAACTTCTTTCAACATACCCTCAAGGCAGGAACAAGATGAGAAAGGCTGTCTCGGAGGTAGGCATAGTGCCTGAGGGTGTGGTCTGAAAACAGTGCTGGCATCGTAGGACAGGTTTTAGCAGCATTGAAGATAAGAACCAAAACTGCAATGTCTGACACGTAAGTGGGTTAAGTGAACTTAGAATATAAAAGATAAAGGTTTGCCTATATAACCTGTCACCTCGCTTCCCGTTTCCAAAGTTCCCATTAAAGAACCACAATTTGCCAATAATCACAACACTGCAAAATCAGGGCTGGAGCCCAGTTTGAGTGCCTGCCTGACATGGAGGCAGCCCTGGGTGCAATCCTCAGAACCACATCACACACTGGAGCAGGAGTGTAACCTCAGGGAGGATCAGGAAGCCAGGCTCAAGGCCAATGTGGGCTATATAATGGCCTGCCTTAACTAATAAACAAACCCAAGACACCGTGAGGGTGAACAGGACTAAGGGTGAATGCAATGGTCTCTCTGTACTCATGTGTTTGGATGATTATGTTTGAATAATGATCCCTAAAACTCATGCTGCATCTGGATCTACATATGGAGCAAGAGTGACCTAGGGAGTGTGAGCATGTACTGGTGAGTGTAGTCCCATAGGCCCACTGCTGAAAAACAATCCAGTCCCTTGTCATGCTCCATGAGAAAACCAAAACCCACTGAAGTTAACTAGAAGCAGTGAGCATGCACCTCCCTCAGGCTGTAGGCCAGAGTAAGCATGGTTCAAGACACAGGACGTATATAAACTTTAAACTCAGACATTTCAAGCTTTAAAGGCAGATCTATTTGAGCTTTTCTTTGTTGTGGTACAGGAGGAGGAAGAGCCTTGCCAATATTATTCAGGCCCGTCTAAGCCCTATACCACTAAAGCTACATTTGCAGCCTCTTCACTACCCCAATCTTGCTTGCCTCAAACTTCTGCAGCAGACCACAGGAGATTGGCATAACATCTGGCTGCAGATCTGATTTTTTTGAGTTACTTAAAACTCAATTTTGTCTAAAAAAATAAATAAATAAAAATAAAAATCCCCTTGCTTCCTCCTTCCCCTCCCAAAGTTGTATGGCAAGTCATAATAAATTGTACAAAATATATAATGAATATGTGCAATGTACGAAGTGGTAAATAAAAGGTAGTAATATTTGTTGCTATTATACAGCAAAATTGAACTACTATAAAAACAGTGAAAGCCAGGAACAGCCACCAGAGTCCCTCTGACATACTACAGCACCAAAAGAAAACATTTTAAGTACAATTCAGACCACCGAAGAATCCACTGCTCGATGGCCGCATATGTGGCAGAGGAGGGTCTTGTTAGCCATCAGGGGGAGGAGAGGCCCTTGGGCCTGAGGATGTTAGATGCCCCAGAAGAGGAGAATGCCAAGGAGGGAAGACGAGAGTGGGTGGGTGGGTGGGGGAATACCCTCATAGTGGCAGGGGGAGGGGGAGGAAATGGGGAGGTTCTAAAGGGGAGATCTGGAAAGGGGGAAACATTTGAAATGTAAATAAAGTATGAAAAAAAAAAAAGAATCCACTGCTCTCTACTAAGACAGCAGGGCCCATCTGATCTAAGCACAGAGGATACAAGCAGGATCATCCATGTCTGGTTCAGCAGTATCAAAAAATGGGTGAGTGCTCAAGAGCTCTGGCACCAAAGGAAGAACCAGGGTCGGATGTCGGCTTCCCAGAAACTTCAAGCACCTGAAACAAACACATAGGAGCCATATCAGTAAATTAACAAGTGCCTCAGAAGTGCAGGCACTAGATCAGAAAACCTATTTGGTATGGAACTCGTAATTACCCACTTCCCACAACTTCAGGTAAGTCATCCAATTATTCAGGAACTTAGCTAGGTCATCTAGAAATGGCTGTCATGAAATGAAAAGAGCTCAAATGCAGATAGATTACTGGTTTGTTGTTTGTTTGTATGTAAATTCACTGTCGATGTCACTGTCTTCAGACAGAAGAGAGTATCAGATCCCAATACATATGGTTGTGAGCTGCCATGTGGTTGCTGGGAATTGAACTCAGGACCTCTGGAAGGGAAGTCAGCGCTCTTAACCGCTGAGCCATCCATCTCTCCAGACCCCAAATTACTGGTTGTTTAACAACAGCCAGTTCCTCCATCTTCCTTGCCAAGAAAATGGATTCCTCAGGTACCAGGAAAACAGCAAGGTGCTGAGAAAGGATAGCCAGCCCAAGGAATGCTTTGCTATTGGTTCAAGTCACCCCAGCATTCACATCATTTCCAGCAGCTGGTCTGCTAGCAGTCAAGTAACTCAATTCTGGTAAATGGTGCAAGAGAAGTATGCTGGGGAACTGCTTAGTAATGACTTTCTAAGCACATAAAAAGAAACGCATGAAGGGAACATCCCTTCCTTTGGGTCTTTAGATGCTATCTTACGAAGCAACCATCTTGCAGCTGTGAGGAAAAAGCCAAGTGAAGTCATCAACCAGGACTCTCACTCTGACAAGATGGTCAATCCTGAAACAAATTTATCATGTATTGTTATGTTAAAATTAGATTTATTATTTAAAATGATTTGAGCCAGATTTTTTTTTAACTTGTAGTCAAAATAACGTAATTGATATCCTAGGGGATGCCCTGAAACTATGTAGCCTTGAGCAGGTTGTTTATAAAATAGGATTTAAATGAGGAAAAAAAAGCTCAAAGTACTTAGGAGTGCTATTAGTTAGAACCCAGTAATAATTAGCTATTATAGTGAAAGTGAAGGGCTTTTCTAAGCTTTACAAAACTACACAAGGGATGCAATTTTGTTTCTTAAGTTCTGGTTTAGTAGCTTGGCTCCACTGAATTACAAAGAGGGACTGAAGAGGTGGTAAAGAGCTTGAAGCCTGTGGACAGAAAGCCTGAGCACACATGCAAATATCAAAACACAAAATTGGACAGCTTGTGCCTGCAATCCCAGCACTTAGCAGACTGAAATAGGCTGATTCCTGGGAACCTGTTGGCCAGATAGTCCAGGTAACAGCTCTGGATTCTGTAAGAGGCCCGGCCTCAAAAAAAATAAAAGGTCTGAAGAGATGGCTCACTGGTTAAGAACACTGGCTGCTCTCTCAGATGATGCAGGGTTTAATTCCAGCACCCACATAGCGCCTTACAATCATCTGTGATTCCAGTTCCTGGGGTTTTAAGGCTCTCTTCTGGTCTTCAAGGACAACAGCCATGCAAGTGGTGTACATGCAGGCAAAACACCCATACACATAAAACAATTTTTAAAAATTAAATAAAAGTAGAAAACAACATGGAGGAAGCTACCCAACACTCACTCACACACACACACACACACACACACACACACACACACACCCCTACCTCATACCTCCCTTCACACAAGAAGAAATTTAAGTGTTAAAGTCTGCTCTTATTAGCCAGCTGAGACAAAGGTAACCAGCACTGTAGGTAAAAAGAAGTTGAATGTGACACTGTTCACACTCCATATCAGAGAGAGTGTGCAGCTGATAGGACTTAGTGACCAGTAAGGAGGTAGACCAGCAGAAGAGAGAAAGCATGAGGAGCCGGCTTGGTTAAGAGCATCTGTCTTACAAAGGACTTGGCTTTGACTAGCAGCACCCACTGTGGCTCACAACTATCTGTAACTCCAGTTGCAGGGGCTCTGACACCTTCTTCTGACCTCCTTGGGCACCAAAACCACACAAGATACATATACACACAATACCCTCCCACACATAAAATAAAATAAATAGCCTAAAAAAGTTTTCAGTGAATGTTTATTTAAAACAAAACAAAACAAAACAAAAAGCAGGAAAGTACTTTTCCCAACTTGATATTTTCCCTTTTTTTGTTTTTTGAGACAAGGTCTCTCTACATAGCCCCAGCTGTCCTGGAACTTGCTCTGTAAACCAGGTTAGCTCCTGCCTCCCAAGTGCTAGCATTAAAGGTGTGTACCAGCACTCCCATCTCAGCCCTTTACTCAAGCTGCCTCCAGGCACACAGTAAAGGCTGCAGTTTGGCAGTGGTTTGGCTGCCTTTATTTTCTCTGCTTATATTCAGAACTCAGGTAGGAAAAGGACTTAAGCAGGTCCTTCTGGAGATCTACAGAGCAGAGCCTCTCTCTAAATATGCTGACTTCTTTACCATCTTGTCCAACCTTCCTATCTATGTATCCCCTTCCCTACCTCTCCTTCCTCTGCTAGCCGAGAGTGGACTCCAAGAGCTAAGCCATCTCTTCCTTCCTTCTTTCCTTCCTTTCTTTAAGATTTTATGCAGATGAGTACACTGTATGCTGTCTTCAGACACACCAGAAGAGGGCGCCAGATCCCATGACAGATGGTTGTGAGCCACCATGTGGTTGCCGGGAACTGAACTCAGGAAGAGCCATCAGTGCTCTGAACCATCTCTCCACCAAGCTAAGCCATTTCTAAAACCTAGCACAGGGATGTAATTCTAACAAGTGCTCAGTACACATTCAGGAATGAACTAGACACAGAAAGAACACCCTCTAATCCCACCACTTGGAAGGCAGAGGCAGATGTAACTATGAGTTTGAGGATAGCCTGGTCTACACAGTAAGTTCCATGCCAGCCAATGATACATAGAGAAACCTTGTCTCAAAAGAACAAAAACAAAAACAAATAACCACTTCTACACCTTTGCACTTATAACAATTTAAGAACACACCTCTGATTATTCTTTTATTCCTTTTGTCATATTCCCTTTCAATATTTCTAGAGAATGAAAAGGCTTAAGTGATTATTAAAATAAGTAACTTCAAAATATTCTGAAGCACTATAAGACTTTTTCTCCTATTTTCTTTTATACCTACAATCACCTGATGAAAACAACTGTGTGTATGTGTGTGTGTGTGTGTATGTGTACACACACACTACAGAAGATCAAACAACCATTAATATTTATTTTTACAGTTTACTTTCAAATTTTAATTGTTTTCATGGGTATGGGTGTTTGTGAGGCTGTGCACCACATGCAGGAAGGGACCTTGGAGGCCACAGAGGACCTTAGATACCCTAGGACTAGAGAGAGCCACCATATGAGTACTGGGAATAGAAGCCAGGTCCCATAGAAGAACAGCAAGTGCTCTTACTTGATGAGCTAGCTCTCCAGCACCTACAAATTTTCACAATCATACCTTTGATGAAAGGAGAATCAGTCCTTTATATCTCTACACTGATAGAGCTGTGGCCACCATTATATATTCACACCCCAAATGACCAACAGTGTTCCTTAAAGACAATCAACAAATATATGTTGAATTGAGCTGAAATAGACTGCAGAAACATAGAAAAATAGGTATCAAAAATGTGATCTATGACAAGAGTAACAACCCAAGTTCAAACCCCAGGACCTACATTGTGGAAGAAGAGAATTGACTCCTACAAGCTGTAGTTTGGCCTCCACATGGTACATGCATGCGTGCATACGTACATACATAACTGTTCACATAAACAATAAATAAATAAATGTAATTTTTAAAATGTGATCTAGAACTAGACTCCACAGGCATTTTTTAGCTTGTATCTGCCAGGGAGCTGGGAATATGGCTGGGTGGTACCCAGCTGCTTGCCTACCACATGGCAAAGCAAAAGATCCATAGCACCTATCTCCATACTGACAGCAACAGGGGTACATGTCCAGATATGTGCACGTATCTTCCAACACCTATTTTAAACACAGGTATTTTACTAACGGTTTTTCTTTTTTGGTTCTTTTAAGACATGGTTTCTCAGTGTAGTCCTGGCTGTCCTGAAACTTGCTCTGTAAACCAGGGTAGCCTTGAGCTCAGAGACTCACCCGCTGCCTATGCTGAGATTAAGGATGTGTGTCATCACTCGCAGCTTAACAGTTTCTCTCTTTTTTTTTTTTTCTTTTGGAATGACTTCATCAGATAAAATCACTGAGATTTGTAAAATACTAAAACACATATTTTATATTACATATACACAGGTAGTTCAGTAAAGAACTTCAAATAGAGGTTCATAAACAGTATTAACAGTTTGGCTGAAGTCAGTAAAGCTGATGGTGACTGGGTGGAAAACTGACTGAGATTTCATACCTGTAAACCTAATACCAGCTCTACCTCTAAACTCAGTGATGATGGTTAATAATGCTGTAAATATGGAAAGAGACAAAGGCACTGTATGAGAAAGGGGAACCTAAGACTCATCTCTAAAACCCCAAGGCTTGACAGTCCATCCATGACAGGTCCATGGTATCTAAGAGGTAGGTGGTGGGACACCTAATCTAATATGCAGTATTCATGTCAGGAGTCTGATTCTTAAGAGTTTGGAAAAGGTGAACCCAGGTTCTAAATTAAAGGTGAAACTGAGAACTATACCTAGTCTAGGATGCTCCACCAATTAATGTACGTTGTACGGTTTTCTTTTGACGAGATTTAGTAATGAGGTAAGAGTCCTTACTTCCATATGGAGTCCCTGTCAGTAGGGTACTTGGTTAGGTTTTTAAGTAGCTCCACCAGTGCAAGATGAATTCCTTCTTTTGTTGAGACATTAGTACAGCATAAGAGTTCATGAAGAGCCTCTCTAATATCCCTGGATGAATCCTTTTTCAGAAGAGAAAAAAAGAAAGGTAATAATTAGCAACAGTGACTCATGTTCCATACACCATCCCCTTCTCCATCACTACTTTTCCATTTAGGTTGTGCACATGAAACAAATATTTAGAAATCTGCTAGCGCCAGGCAATGGTGGCGCACGCCTTTAATCCCAGCACTCAGGAGGCAGAGGCAGGCGGATTTCTGAGTTCGAGGCCAGCCTGGTCTACAGAGTGAGTTCCAGGACAGCCAGGGCTACACAGAGAAACCCTGTCTCAAAAAACCAAAAAAAGAAAGAAAGAAAGAAAGAAAGAAAGAAAGAAAGAAAGAAATCTGCTAGCTAAAATTCCCGAGAAAGACCTCATTTTATTGATCTAAGAAGGGGCCTTGCCTCCTTCTATTCTTTCTTTATTCCTGTTTTTATTTATTTTGTTTATTTATTTATTTTTGAGACAATGTTTCATTCACTATGTAGCCTTGGTTGGCCTAGAGTTTGTTATGTAGACCAGGCTAGCTTTGAATTAAAGGAAAGCACCACCACCTCACCTGGCTTCTGTCTGGTTTTTTTGAGGCAGGGTCTTAAGCAGTCTAGGTTCAACTGGAACTATGCAGCTGAGGACCTGAGGATGGCCCTGAACTCCCTATCCTCCTGCCTCCACCTCCCGAGCACTGGGATTATAGCTCTGTCCCACCATGCCCAGACCCTTTTGCTCTTTAACCTTCCCTTTTTTCCTGTGTCTGAAACTTTTACCTCAATGTCCATGTTAGCAGAAGCTTACAGCTATGAAAAGAGCAGGCTGTGCTGCTGAGGACTCACACACTTGGGAAGCAGAGGCAGAAGGATTACAATTTGAGGGCAGCCTAAATACATAACAAGACCCCCTACACACACAAAAGGAGGGGAACAGCTTTTAAAAATCAAAGACTACTAGGATGTGCAGAGTATTTTATAATCGAAAGGATCAAAAACTGTAAAGGCCTTAGAGTAGAATGCTTAAAAACAGCATGGAAGTCTGTGTGGCCAGACAAACCAACAGATGAGATGTGGACTGCATGAGCTCCCTACCCCCTCTAGCACAATGTCACAGCACACTTCAGTCATTTGTCTTCCTGACACACAGCCCTCTTTGGTCTTAGAATACAAATTAAAACGTGTCACATTCCCACTCACAACAGACTTAATCTCTGCTCTTCTCCCTGCAATGTCCGTCCGCCTCACACTTGGGACAATTCTTGCCACACTAGTCCTAGTTCCTTCTCGTTTGAGTTCAACTTTAGATTCTTTAGACCCTGACTGCTGTACTCCCTAACCCTAAAGAACTAGGTTCCCCTGACGGACGCTTAAGGTATCTCACTCATGCTGTGTGCTTATTTCATTTTACTACTGTGCCTTTCTAATAAATACCTCTGACTCCCATTAGCTTGCAAGGTTCATGAGAGTAGGATCATGGCTGTCACTCATTATTACAGCCTTTCCTACAGCAGCGCCTGGCATATGGCAGACAGAAATACAAAGACAACAGGTAAAAGGAAAGACCAAAGAAAGGACTGACAACCTACTCGGATCTGTCTGACTCCAAACCCTGCCAACTTTACCGTAAGATGATGTTTCGTGTATGAGTGAATCTCCATTGCTGACCATTGAAGTTATAGTGATGTCCTGGAGAAATAATGTTCAAACTAGCAAGAAAACAACTTTAATCTATGTGTTTCTTAAGTACTACATAATTGCCAGTTATATAGTTAACTTGTGCAGATTTGTTTTAGGAAATAATGGCTAAGCATTCTCTATGACTAAGTCACTAGACTGAGCCTGAAAAGAACTTAATAAAAGTCATCACACAGTGACTCTACTTAGAGAGTTAATGATCTCATCAGGGGGATAAAACAGACAAATCTGATAGACATGGTAAAAGAAGAAAAACAAAGAGAACTCATATAAGACTGGTATTTAATATTTATCCAATGGTTGACAGAATAGAACAATCTGATATAAATTTCAAAGAGGTTTCAAGAACGAGAAATGCTGAAAGAAAGGCAAGGCCATGTCAACTTCTCTCCAGAAAATCCTTCAACAATGTCCCATAAAGCTTAGAAGAAGATTCCATGTCCTACAAGTCACTTGTCCCCTGACTACTACTGAGACCTCCACTTTCTCACTAAGCTGCAAACTGAACTGAAATTCTTACTGTGTGGACCCTTGGCCTTTCCAGGAACAGTTTTTTTACCTGACTTTACAGGCATGGCTGCTCTGTCCTTTAAGCAGCATGACTAACTGGATGACGTATCATAATGGCTCCCACATGTCTAGACAGTTTAGCTTATGTACAAGATCTGTCACCATCTGAAGCTGTTACCTTTCTTGAGACTATAATTATGCTCAATGAGAATGGGTATCTGTTTTTGACACAGTATTTCCAATCCACTGACAGTACCTGATGAATAAACAAACCCTCTAGGTAGGACAATATCTCAGCATCGTCCAAAAAAGAAACTCCAGCTGGAAGGATTAGCTATCTAAGGTTCAAAGCAAAGGCAGCAACACAGTAACTGGAAGGGAGCTGTGATTAGGAGTGGAAAATAGTTCATGTGTCTGAATTCTTGGAATATCTGAGTACAAGAGCTTATGCAGTGTGGAGAGAAACAGCGACAGTTTTCTAAGCAGAGGGGAAAACTACAGGGAAGGCAAAATAGGAAGGAAAGCATGAAGATACAGACGTGATTATAGGATGATACTCAAGGCCAGGAACCATCTACAGAAAACTAAAATGAGGGGCAGGTGGCTCAAGTCTGTAATCCCATCACTGAGGAAGCTGAACGAGGAGGACGGTCTTGGGTTCAAGGTCAGCCTGGGATACAGTGAGCTCTAACCAGTGTGAGGCACTGTCTAGAAAACAAAACAAAACAAAAAGAAACTAAAAAGAAGAAAGACTATCCATGACAAACATGACACACAGCATAAGTATGCCTTCTTAGAATCACAAATTTATTTACAAATAAAGATGTGAATTCAGGAAAATTTTTATAAGAAGTGCTATGGAACTCGGTGCTCAGGAAAAGTGACAGGGACGTTCAAAAGCACTCCGTTTTATAGAGAGTGCAGCAGGAGGGGCCAGAGAGTTGGCTCAGGGATTGAGAGCACTTGCAGCTCTTCCAGAGGACCTGATTCAGTTGTCAGCACCCACACAGCAGCTCACAGCTGTGACTCCAGTTCCAGGGGATCTAACACCCTCACAGACATACATGCAGGCAAAACACCAATGCACATGAAAGATAAATAAATAATAATAAAAGAAAACTTTATCTTAAGAAAAAAAAAAAAAAGAATGCAGCAGGAATCTGAAATAATTATGCCAATAGTGAGGAATCAAATTTGTTCTTCCTTTGATGGATGTAGGTGAGGGGCTGACACCAGACCCCATTTATTAACAGTGAGAAGCCAACATCAGTACCTGCAAGTAGATCCAGATACTTCAGAAAATAACCCAAGAACACGAGTTCTACAGCCTAGGAAGGGAGACTTTGTATGACTCAAAGCAACCACTTAATTGACTATGTGACCTCAGACAAATTATTTCTCTATAAAACCACATGGTGGAAAGAACTGGAATCTAAGACCCTTTCCTGCTGCAGCAGCTAAGTAGAATAAAAACAAAGGTGGAAAAGGAGTCTTCACTATGTGTCTGCTGCTTTATCCACAGGTTCTTCACTACCGCCCTCAGATCTTCACCTGTATGCTACCACCACTCTGAACACCTCTGAGCTCCTGGGTGTCTTGCACTTGCTTTCTAAGCTCTGGTTCTTGAGAGCCCACTCGCACTGTCTGCTTCCCTTCCGCCTGTCAGTGCCTCCTATGTCTCCTCCCCCCCCCCCCCCCCCCGCAGTGTCCTCACAGCATGTTTCTGTCTCCTTCACTCAGCCCGCTCCAGTTAGACATCCTTTTTACTCCCTTCCCTGGTCACAGCCATAGCAAGCTTATTCATAGTTCCCACTAATATCCAGCTCCACTTTGGGGAGGAATATGGTAAGATGGCAGAACTGTGCTGTCTGATGTACTGACCAGTGTTTAAAACAATACCTGGTTTTAAGGGGGCAGCCTCATAGGTACCTGATGAAGAAATGAATGACCAGCTAGAACACTCACCTCCAACACAGCCAGGACGGTATCAAGCTGATCTTCTCGGAGGGTGATATTGTTAGAGATTTTTCTCATGGTATGTATGGACTGTAGACGCACTTCCTCAATTTCATCATTGAACATGTCAACTAGGAAGTCAAGGCACTTTTCAGCAAAAGAGGGCGAAGACTGGGCTAGCATACACAGAGCCTCCACAGCAGCAATGCGAACCTCTAAAATATGAAAAACAAAACAAAAATGCATTAAACTGAATACTACATAAGAGCCATAAAAAACATGGATTCCTTCTCACTTGGCCATTTCCATTCTCTACTCATAGTCTACAGATTCTCCCTGGAGCATCTCCTTCCTGTTCCCATTACACTGATGCTGAGCATGGGCCTTCTGTCCCAAGGGCTGAGACCCTCATTTTATCCACATGGGTGTGACAAAGTAACACAGCTGCCTAAATTTATTGAATGTCTTGAAAATGGTGTTGCCTTATTTCAGCATTCCAACTACACGAAAATATATTTAAATGTCAGATGTTAAATAACTTACCGCTATCAAGATTGAACAAAGATTTGTTTACTTGCATCAAAGTCAATAAGGGAAGAGAAAACACTAGGCCCCACACCTGCAACCCCAGGCTAGCATCACACTATATGTTCTTAAGGGACATGCTGCTCCTACGAAGAAAGGTCTCAGAGCAGACTGAAGTGATCTCTTCACCAATTCATGCCTGCTAGGAAGTAGCAGGCCAACTGAGCCACAACCTCAACTCTCTACTGAACTTTTCTAGGTTGAAAACAACACAAAGAGAAGGGAAAGGAAAGGGGAAAGGAGGAAGAAAGAGCGAGCCGGAAAGATACTTCCCACAGCAAAAACAATGGGGAGGGGGTGAAGAGGGACACTGTAGAAAAACTCCAGCATCATAAAGCATAGTATGTGGAACCAGAAAAGCTCTCACAGAATAACTGGACAGGTGTGGTGATGCACACCTTCAATCCCAGCACTGAGGAGGCAGAGGAAGGGAGATCTCTGAGTTCAAGACTGACCTAGTTCTAGACCAGCCAGGGATACACAGTAAGACTCTATCAGACAGACAGACAGAGACAGGTGGGTAGGTAGGTAAATGCCAAGTATTTTATGTGTACAGAATCTCACTTAATTTTTACAGCTCAGAAAAATGCTTATGATTATCATCCCCACTTTATAGAAATGCTGAAGTATGAATTTAACTACTTTTTGGACCTTGCCTCTGTTTCATAGTAGGTACTTTACATAGTCATTGTAGGGCTAAACAAAAAGATGCACTTTATAAACTTTATCTGCAATGTGATATGGGTGTAAGAGAGATACAAGGCCATGGCACATGTGTAAAGGTAAAAGGGCAATGCTAGAGTCCGCTCACTCCTACCACCTTTTATGTGGGTTCTGGAGATCTCAGACCTCAGTGCTCACATCTCCAGACTAGTGCAGGAAGTGCCTTTACCCCAAGCCATCTGGCAGGAGCAGGTGATGCACACAAAGCAAAGTACACGGCCACTGCTGATATTACAAAGCCTTACTTACCGTACATCTCGTCTTCCAACCCATGAACAAAGGCTCCACACGCTCCTGACTCTATCAGGTTCACAGCCCCTGTATCTATTTCTTCCTTGGGAGCATCGTCTCCCCATTTCCTGCCACTGGAAAACTCTCCTGAACTGTAAAGTTCCTTGGCACGCTCATGTGCGGTGCGTTTCCTCTGTAGAAGATGACAACAATTACAATTTGCGAGAGAACACTAAGGTGGACCTAAAACAGAGAGCAAGTGAGCAACAAACTGCTGTTGAAGACAACTCTACAATTCAGAGCAGAGAAATGCGAATCCAACTCAAAATAAGACAAAAGTTTACAAGTATCTAAAAGCTCCCAGTAACCTAGACAGTGTTGACTGGACAGGTGGCTATGCTTGTCATTAGACATAGGAAAAGGAGCGCCTGAGAGGCAAACAAGAGCAGTGCCTCTTCAAATACTGTCTCAATAAAAATATACCCACTCTAAAAACAATAGGTTTTCAGTCTCATTAGAAAACACTGTCTTGCCAGTGGCGGTGATGCAGATCTTTAATCCCAGCACTTGGGAGGCAGAGGCAGGTGGATCTCTCTGGGTTCGAGGCCAGCTTCATCTACATATAGAGTTGCAGGACAGCTAGGTAGGGAAACCCTATCTCAAAAAAAAAAAAAAAAAAAAAAAAAAAGGAGGAAGGAACACATTGTCTCTCTCCAGCAACAACACTCAACCTTCCAGTAGATCACCTAGGGAGAGCTTACTGATGAGCAGAAGTAAACACCCAGCACACTCGACAGGTATGGTTCTTACCATACAGTAAGTCCTAAACATCTTAGAAACGAGCCAATGATTCATGGATCAGAGTCTATAAGGATGTGGATCACGTCCCACACCACAGCCTGCACCTTGTAGTGTGTCTTGGAAACCAGAATTGCTCATCTCCTCTCATTCACCACACGTCCTTCCTTACTCTTCCCCTCGTCTACCAAAAACATACTTAAATACCAACTCGAACCAAGAAAGCTACATAGCTCTGTTTGTAACGTGCATACATCCACTCCAGAACCATTCTGTAGGACTTATCTTATGGAATAACTAAAAAAAAAGGAAAGGTCACAAAGGACACCAAGATAACATCCTTCCTGTGATTTACAGTGGTGAGAAGTCAGGAGAATCTACGAGCCTAGCACAGTGAAAGTACCTGACAATATATACAGTCGCTAAAGACACTAAGTATATACTTATGGCTCAGTATCTAAAACACACATGTAAAAATCTACAGAAGATATCAAAATTGCTAAAGCTGCTGGGACTATATAAGTAAGCTATTTTCTCCTATATTTATAAAAAATTCAGTAACTGTTATAAACATATTTAAAAACTAGGGTACTGACAATGAGTGCACACATTACTTTAGGCCATCCTTCATCTTGCTAACCACAGTCAATGGGGAGTCTAAGGAGCTCCCCAGAAGCAGCTAGTTACTGACAAGGGGGTCACTATTCTACTCATTTGTCCATAGGAGCTGTACCAAAAAGGAGTTCCACCATGTCACATGTCACACAAAATACCAGACTGCCATAGTTTATAAGGAACAGAGAGTAAATCCTACCTCTTGTTTAACACAACCTTTGCAAAGTATTTTATTACAGAATGAAATTCATGATGTAGCTTGTAATTTGGTTCAAGTCACTATAATTCTGAATTAAAATGTAATCTAATAATCTACATGAATGTAACAAATGTACGGACTGTTAAATTAAATCAATACAGCTCAACATATAGCTATATTGATGTTGATTATAGAATTCCAGTTTAAACAAAGAAGTCAAGTTACCCTCAGATCTGACATCAGCTTCTTGTCAAGAGTCTGCTCCAAGAAATGAGAACTGACTTGTTCCATCGAGCCCTGTAAAAAGAGAATCCAGAGCATATTAAATGTCTGTGATTCAAACATAACCTTAACACTCAAAGTTTAAAAGTAAATGCATAAGGGTAACATTATTCTTTTTGTTGTTGCTGTTAAGACAATGAACTTTATTGGGGTAACTTACAGAAATATGGGGAAGGGGTTGCTTACTGGAGCCAAAGGTATTCAAAGACAGTTGTCATTATGTGACTCCAAACCAGTGTGAGAACCAGCTTATGAGAACCGCACACCCAGAGCACACTGCACACATGTAGGTATATCTACAGATTAAAGACCATCCTATCTGGGTGGCTCAGTTTGTGAAAGCCTGTTTTAAGCAGCACGAGTGACTTGAGTTTCTTCACGGAAGTTAAGCAGAGTGAATCCTGTCAGTTTCAGGGAGCTCTTGAAGCTATTTTGAGGTGTATTATGTTCTCTTTTTTCTCCCCCAACATAATATTTTTATTAATTACTTAGGAACTTCATATAATGCACCCTGATCACACTCACTTCCCATTCCTCACAGGTCCACTTCCCACCCCTGTGCCCCACACCCCTAAAAAAGAAAACAAAAACAAAAAACCACACCACGTCCAACTTGTATGGCCTATACACTCACTGGAGCATAGTCAAACTCCCAGTGGTGAGCCCCTTAAAGATGACTGAGTCTTTCCCACCCCATTTAAGAAGTCCTGCCCTATATCATCAACTTCAGAATCTTTATCACAACTTTTAAGGACTTTCTTCAATATTCTTGATAGCTAAGGTGTTTGTAAATTCTAAATCATCAGGGATATTTTATCAAACTAAAAATACCAACAATATAGTAGAAGAAATACCTCTCACAGGCGTACCTAACTCTGTTCCATATATACTGATATTCTGAGAGCTTTATCTATTTCAACCCACTTAACTCTCAGTAAAGCACTATGAAGTTAACACCATCATCAGTCCTATCCTATGCATGTGGGAATGTAAAGACAGAAAGTCACACAACCCAGACCTGAAATATAAGCCGAGGCTCCAGAAACCTTTCCTTAGCCACCTCTCATCATCACCTTTTCCCATTCCTTCCTTCCGTTTTGTTTTTTGGAGGGGGGGTGTGTGTCAAGGTCTCATATAGCCCAGGGTAGAACTCACTATCCAGCCAAGCCTGGTCTTGAACTCCTAATATTCATGTTTCCACCTCTCAACAGGCCATTCCTTCTTATTCTATTCTTTCCATCCATTTATTTACTTATCCTCATGTATTAAAATAAGTATTTATATAACAACAATTTAATTATATGCTTAAAGTTATCAGGAGCAGGAATACAAAATAAAAAGACCAAGACAACTTCCTTATGGTATATAAGGTTACCATATACATTTATAAAGGATGCTACAGAAACTAAGAGACTAAGTAGCATGGGGTAGAGGTGAGGCTGCCTCTGGCTGGGGAATGGGAACACAGTGCAAACACATGAAGTAAGAGAACATGCCATGTGGAAAGGACTAAGTGGCCTACAAACAGAACATAGGTCAAGGGAACCAACAACGAGGTACGAAAGACAGGGACCACACTCTAAATAAAAAGCCTTGCTAATCAGGAGTAAGGGGACTGCCTACTAATGAAGTATTAGACAGTTGCTATAAAGCATTTAATTTAAGGCAGGGGCCACAGAGGATGGCTGGAGAGATGGCTCGGTAGTTAAGAGTACTTGCTACTCTTGTCCCCAGCACCAGCATGGTATCTCACAGTCACTTGTAACTAGATTCAGGAGATCTAGTTGTTTGTGAAATTTCGTCTATTTGTTTGTTTATTGATGGATTCATTTATTGTTTTGAGACATAATCTCATTATGTAATTATGTATGTACATCAACAAACTAGAGTCCTCTTCTGACCTCACATACATGGGCACATACATACGCATAGGCAAAATACTTACACACATAAAATTGTTTTGTTTTTTGTTTTCTTTTTTTGTTTTCTAAGTCTAAAATACAGCTAGAGTTTGGTGGTACACAAGTTTAATCCCAGCACTCGGGAGGCAGACGCAGGCGGATCTCTTTGGAGTTCTGAGGCAAGGTCTACTGAGCGAGTTCCAGGAGAGCCAAGGCTAGATAGAGAAACCATGTCTCAAAACAAACAAAAACAAAACGTAAAAAAACAAAAATAAAAAATAAACACTTAAAACAGTTGGGTATGTATGGTAGTGTATGCCATTAGTTCTAGGACTAAGGAGGCAAAAGCAGGCAGATGTCTGTGGAATCAAGGCCAGCCTGGTCTACATAGCAAGTTCCAGACTAACCAGGGCTACATAATGAGACTATGTCTCAAAATAAATAAATAATAAATAAATGAAATCAACAAACTAAATAAGGAAATACAACAAAACTTCACAAACAACAAGACCCACCATTAAACATCAACAGTCTACAAAATGTTTACTTCCTGTTAAAAGTTAACTCTCCTACTAATTCTGTGAAGAATGTAACTTTCTTTCTTTTTTTTTTTTTTTTCAAGATAGGGTTTCTCTGTGTAACATGAACTGTCCTGGAACTCACACCAAGACCAGCCTGGTCTTGCCTGTCTCTGCCTCCCCAGTTCTGGGACTAAAAGTGTGAGCCACCACCTCCAGTGTAACTTTATTTCTTGTTTTTTATTTATTTTCTTTCTTTCTT
Source organism: Rhynchomys soricoides (assembly GCA_019843965.1). NCBI lineage: Eukaryota > Metazoa > Chordata > Mammalia > Rodentia > Muridae > Rhynchomys > Rhynchomys soricoides. The sequence goes on along the minus strand of JADRCH010000193.1, from coordinate 4,298,461 downwards.
TTTCTTTTCTTTTCTTTTTTTTTTTTTGAGACAGGGTTCCACTCTGTACTTAGCTAAAAAAGATAACCTGGAACTCACTAATGTAGGCCAGGCTGGCCTTGAACTAACTCTGCCTGGCAATCCCTCTTCAACCTCTCAAGTGTAGGATTACAGGTGTAAATCATCACACCTGACTAAAATTTAACTTAACAATGTCTTTTTATTTTTAAATTTTAACTTCTTTTATGTGCATAGACGTTTTGCCTCAGGAGGTAAGACGAGGGTGTCCTCTGGAGCTAGAGCACAGCCAGATGTGTGCTATGGTGCATGCTGGGAATCAAGCTTGGGTTCTCAGAAACAGTAGTAACTGCTGTTAACCACTGAACCATTTCTCAAGCCCCAGTAATATCCATTTCTAATGTGAGAAACTGAAGCTGAAATTAGCTAGTTTACCAGTTTTAAATAAAGGAGAAAGTAGATTTGAATCTCATAAAGCTCAATCTGAAGCAATGTGGTGAACAGACTAGACACAGTCAAACCAAAGTAAAAACACCAGCATAGGAAGCATAGGAGTCTATCTACAAAAGTAGGGACTTAGACAGTCATACAGCTTACATCCAAGTACTTCTGTGATTCCTGTTAACAAACATGGACATGCTCACACAGGCTTGGATCTTTCTTCCCTGTCTGGCCTGGAACTTACTGCATAAGAGTAGACTGGCCTCGAACTGCAGTGGTCCTCCTGCCTCTGACTCCCCAGTGCTGGCATTCCAAGCATGCACCATCACATTGGTGGGATCTCTAACTTTCTCTGTAGTTTATCACTAGCATTACTTGGATTTGAAGAACATGTTCCCTGACAAAGAAACCTTCTAATGACGTCTTACTAAGTCTGTTTGTCCACACTTTCCAATACCCTTCTTCAGTGCTCTCAGCTGCGCTCGCTAACACAGTAGCACAGAAGAGGTATTATTTATGTCGAGCCTCAAGAAATTTTATATCACTTACAGTACAGTTTACAATACATTTTCAGTGTCATCTAATAACAGCCGGACTTTCCATTTTAAATTCACAAATGTCAAGAACACAGTAATGCAACTGAAAAGTGATGAAGCTTACATGAGTATGGGCCCAGCAGAAAGGGGGAAGAGAAGGGGTGGATTTAGGTAATATCGTAGGGACAGAACTGATACAAGATGATGAACCGATGGATAAAGATATGTTAAAGCCGGGCGGTGGAACACACATTTAATCCCAGCACTTTGGAGTCAGAGGCAGGTGGATCTCTGTGAGCTGGAAGCTAGCGTGGTCTACAGGGCTAGTTCCAACATAGTCAGGACTACAGAGAAAAACCCTGTCTCCAAAAAATATATATACCTCCCCAACTGCATACTACCACCATTCAACTTAAATTTTAATGGGGGTGAGGGAGGGTGGAGCACTGATGTTCTTCCAGAGGTCTTGAGTTCAATTCCCAGCAACCACATGGTGGCTCACAACCATCTGTGATGGGATCCGATGCCCTCTTCTGGTGTGTCTGAAGACAGCGACAGTGGACTCACATGCAATAACATAGATAAATCTTTAAGGATGTTACAAAAAAAAAAATGTAATCCGGAGAGCTTTATAAACTGTCTCTGAAACAAGATAGTTAACAGTGTCAAACATGCTTCCAGAGCAAAAGCCGCTTTCAAAAATCTTTTTATTATTGTGTGTATGTACACCCACAGGTTAGTCAGACAGCACTTCTGGAAGTCAGTTCCTCCTTTCTACCTCCACATGGGTTCCAGGAATTAGACTTAGGTCACAGGGCTTGTGTGACAAGCATTTTTACCTGTTGAGCTATCTCTGGCCTTAAGCTAGAAAAAAGACTAAGTGCTTTAGTGACTTTAAATCTACAGAGCTCCAAATTATGTAATTATGAGTGTATTCAAGAGTGACTAATAATCCAATCTTGCTAATAACATAAGTAATTATAGTTGCTACTATTTATAACATTTCTAGCCAACTAAGCTTTTTAGTACTATATATGTATATATACGCATATATTTTACATAGTTATACCTAATTTCTTATATAGAAACATACGTATGTACTTACTCATATGCACTTTTTGTAGGCAATCTTTAATCCTTTTAAACTTTCATTTTTGTACTAGATTCTTCATTTTATAGACAATAAAGCTACAATTGATAGGCTAATGAGATGGCTCAATGGATACGGGCATTTGCTATCATGCCTGGAGTCCTGAGGTTAATCCTGGCTCCCACATGGTAAAAGACTGGGTGCCCTTGAACTTGAGTGGTGAGGGTTTAACCCTTTTCTATTCACTTGTGTCTCTCCCTGACACTCTACCCCCAACCTCCGTGCAGGAACGTATGTATGATGTCACAGTCCAGGGACTGAGGCTTGCTTTGATTTAGAGCTTGGACTGATGCTTGCCTTCATTAATGACATATTCAAGTCAGTCCTATTTGTAAATAAACACAGTAATGAAGCATATAATGTAAAAGGAGGGAGGGTGCAGTGCGGAGGTCAAGCCATTGGAGAAATTATGGGTTTTTAAAAATGAGACATATCTGACCATATCTATGGTTTCTCAAAATGTTTGTAATAACTTAAGCATTGTGTTCATTTAAAAAAAAAAAAACAAGTATAACTTACCAATAGCTTTGCAGCTTGAACACGAACCACCCAGGAGCCATCACTGACCATGTGGCAAATTTTTCCAAATGCATCATCAACTAGACGGATTTCTTCATTAGAAGAAGGTATTGGAACAATACTAAATAAGAAGAAAAGGAGAGAAACCACATATGACAAAACATGCGCCTGAGCTGCAAGTGCAGCACTCGGAGGACAATTAATGAAAACTGTCTGTAGGAAACCCTAGACTGAAAGACTCTTCAGCAAACCTATCAGGGAAACCTTCAGCAAACCTAAACAGGGAAAAGGACCCAGTGACTTTAGCTGCACTGCAGACTTCCAATGTCTTCAATAAGAGTGTGTAACCCGCCAAAGGTTCAAGGATTTATGAAGAAACCAAGAACTTGGGGATCATAGAGTGAGTGCTAGCCCTCATTCAATCCCCTAGAACTTATATAGAACAGACCTGGAAGTCTGAATCTGACAAAAGCAAGCTCTAGACAGACGTGAGTGAGTGAGTGAGAGTGTGTGTGTGTGTGTGTGTGTGTGTGTGTAAGTCCCAAATACCTCTAAGCGGAGCTCATTTGCAGTCTGATTACCAGAGCCTGTATGCCCCCCTCTATTTCACACTGCCTTCAATAGCCAAACGATTTTTTTTTCTCTAGGTGGCTTTATGTACAGTGGAAGGAGAGAGAAATGGCTTAGCAGTAAGGCTGACTGACACCTACTAACCTCTCAGGATAAAGCTGACTGACAACCCAGATAAGCTGGACTGCAGCACTGCGCACCTGCTCGTAGTCGTCAGAGAGCAATTTACAGGCCTGTAAAGAAGGATCACACGTCTGTCAGTCTGTGTTCTCACAGATGATTTTCTTTTCTTTTTGGTTTTTCAAGACAGGGTTTCTCTGTGTAGCCCTGGCTGTCCTGGAACTCACTCTGTAGACCAGGCTGGCCTCGAACTCAGAAATCCACCTGCCTCTGCTTCCCAAGTGCTAGGATTAAAGGCGTGCACCACCACTGTCCAGCACAGATGATTTTCAAATATTTTCAAAATGAAGATAGGATGTCTGGATAAGGATGTCAATCAAAATACTTCTAAGTGCTTTTAACTATTTGAACTGTTGCCCAACAAAGAAACATTAGCATTTGTAAGCTTTTCAGGCTGTATTCTAACTATGCACCATCATATCCCATGAGGAAAGTGGAAGCAGTTACACACAGTGTAACAGCTATTTAGAATAACAAACCTAGCAAGGCTAATCAGAGCACTCAAAGCCTACAGTGCCAAAAAGGTAGTTACACATTAGTCCCAGAGATGTGGCCAATTATAATTCCTACCAAGTGATAAAACCATTCATGGAAAGATAACAAAATCTGATCAGAGGGTAATGTAGACTTCCAGACATGATGGTGCACACCTTTAATCCAGAGCTCAGCCTCTGCCTCGAGGCTGGTGGATCTCTGTGAGCTTGAGGCCAGTCTGGTCTACAGAACTAGTTGCAGGACAACCAAGGCTACACAAAGAAACCCTGTCTCAAACAAACAAACATCAAAATACCACCTTGAAAGCCATTTGATTAAGCTGTCAAGCAGCCTTTCCACAACTCCATTATGCCTTTTTAAAAAAAAAAAAAAAGTAAATTCATATGCCATCTCCTCATATGATCCATGGTCTTGGTCATCCTCCAGAAATATTCTAGTTCACCATGTGTGGTGACAGAACTGACTTCAAGTATGGCCCAACCCAAGAGTAGATAAGCAAGACTATAACTTGTTCTAACTATTACTACTTTTCAGAACTAGGAATTGAACTCAGGACCCTGTGCGCGCAAGGCAAGCCTTCTCCCACCCAGTTACATCTCTAGCTCACTTCCCTTACTTCCAATCATACTTTCTTCACATAGCATTCATGCCTTCTGAGTGGCATGAATCTCACTACAAATATTTTTACATGCATTAGTACTATTGAATTACATACATATCTCACATCATTCTCCAAAGTATGTTTCAGATATGGCTTCACATCTATCCCAACAAATATGACCATTATGAGCCTACTGAAAAGTAGTGTGACACCCCCCCAGCTTCACAAAGCTCCTCCCCTTCCAGACAGCAATCATTTTAATCAGTACCTGATTATAAATCGTCTGGTGTAACTTCAGTCCTCTTTCATGGAGCTGCAACTAGATAATAAAAATACAGTCTAAGCCTTTGTGAAGGTCAGGATTTCTAACATCTCCACATCATCCCTGGTGTATCACATCATATCAGACTAATGGCCAGAATCAGTCTAAACACAAGACATGGTCAAAGTGTTAGAAAGGAAAGGAAGAAGGCTGGACACATAGTTCAATGGTAGAACATCTGCCTACCATTTACAAAACCCTGGGTTCAGTTCTGAGAAGAAAAAGAGCTCAAAGAACAAATGATTTCCTTGACTCCCCCCTAAAACACTTCTCCTCTGAACTACATTTCAAGAGGGACCACCTACTATACGCCTACTGTAACGTAACACCAAGTCACACTCTTTCTTGCTGGAACCTTGTACCTAACGGAGAGCTCTGATTTGGCATTACAACAAAACAGATTAGATCATCCTTGTTTCAGAGACAGAGGTAAAGGCTCCCAGCAGGGCCCAAAGAAAAGCACATTAAGGCCTAGATAACAATTGCCTTTCTAACACTACCATAGCCATTTTGAATAAAACTTCCATTTTGAATAAGCAGTCAAATAAAGTTTAAGTTCCCAAGACCTCCCTGGGTAACTGGCATCCTGCTTGGCATAATACAGGTTGCCCCGCCACAGCTGGATAACCCAACCAATGGGAACAAGATAAGTGTACCAAAAAGCCATGTTCCCAAGGAAGTCCCCTGTGCCTAAATCCTGATTGATGGGACAACTTGGTAGAGATGTCGGTGGATTTAAGGCTTAAAAGCTCTGTTACATTCTGGCTTGGGGTCACAGTCTCAGTTCCCAAATCTGACCTGCATCACTGATCGATCAGTCCTGAGGTATGTGTTCAATAAACTACCCCTGTTTGATTGAAACCAGTGTCCATGTGGTTTGTGGGGCAATTCCTGGACCCCAACACTTGTCATATAGAAACCTGTATGTTCAGTTTTATAAGGCCACCACCAATAAGATGTGTACTGGGGGATTTCAGAATATATCGACAGTAGCAAAACCCTTAGAGATGAGCCAAGCGTGGGGCTAGCAGGAGGACTGCTCCAAATTCAAGGTCTACACACAGTCAGACCCTATCTCCAAAAAGAGAAGGGAAAGAAGAAAAGAAAAACAAAAACAAAATACCCCCTTTTACTTTTTATCATACTTACCATGGCTTTTATAGCTGCTGTTCTGACACGCGGGTCTTGGTCACTGAAGTAATCCCCGATAATCTTCTGGACATCTCTGGCAGTTAGGCCTTCAGTATCTTTTGTGACACTTTTCTCCAAAGAGCCAAGATTGCCAAGTAATTGCAGGCACTTATTTCTTACACCATGGGAAGTATCTGTCAGGTGCTATAAAAAGAGAAAACCAAAGAATATGATTAAGATAGCTTAAAAAACAAACAAAAACCTGGTGAAAAGCACTCAGCCCCTTTCTTCCTCGCTCACTGGCCTGTGCAGTGTCGCATCGCCTACGGACTCGTCTGCCTCCCCAAACACTACTTTTTTTTTTTCATTATTTTTTAATTAATTAATTAACCTATTTAGTATATCTGCACATGGGCACATGTGAGTGATGGTGCCCACAAAGAGTGCAGAAGAAAGTGTCAGGTCCTCTGGGGTTGGAGGTGCAGGCTAGGGTTAGGGTTAGGGTTAGCTATAAGCTGCCCACCATGAGTGTTAGGGAGCAAACTCCTGCTCTTTGCAAGAGCAGTATGCACTCTGAATTGCTGAGTCATCTCTTCAAGCCCAAGTTTAGAAACTTTTAATAGCCATAGAGAAACATGTGAACTCTCACAAACTTAAAACATACATACATAAACTAAGAACCAGATAAAGAAATGGCATGGTAGCACACACCTTCAAATCCAGCACTCAGGAGGCAGAGTCGGGCAGAGATCTCTGTAACTATGAGGCCAGCCTGGTCTACATACAGAGTTCTAGGCCAGCGGGCTACAAAGTAAGACCTTGTGAAAGAATTTGGGATATTGTGTGCCAGAAAGTAAATATTGTCTTTCTTTAATTTTATTACCATTATGTGTTTGTGTATGGTGTGCACTGTCTTCAATTG
>JADRCH010000193.1:4256241-4291587 GCA_019843965.1 Rhynchomys soricoides | reverse complement strand
TGTTTGTGTATGGTGTGCACTGTCTTCAATTGTATTTATTACCATTAAGTGTTTGTGTATGGTGTGCATGTGTGAGTTTGCTTACATGTATGCCACAATATGTATGTGGAAGTCAAAGGACAACTTTCAGGAGTCAGTTTTTCTCCCCAATATGGGTTCTGAGGATTGAACTCAGGTCACCAGGCTTGTAAGACAAGTGCTTTTACCCAGTGAGCCGTCTTTCTGGTCTAAAGATAGTGTTAATATTTACATGACACAAACGGAAGCTATCAAAACAGACAGACAATGAGCTATTCCACAAGGCAAATGACTCAATGGCATTTAAAGACAAAACAGTCTTAAGAGATTGAAAGAAACTTGAGACTATCCACATGTAGTATGTGGGTCTTTTGGGTCCTAATCTAAAACAAAAATAAAACCAAGGGTATATTCAGTGCAATTAATGCAATTTAATATAAATGTATGTTATTAAGGAATTCCTGCTAACAGCTGTATCCTGAATATTCTTTAACACATCGATCATTTAGAGATATTCTGAAGTCCTTGTGAAGTATAACATGATGCCAAGATTCATGTTAAAATACTACAGCACAACAAAAAATGAAGAGAAGAGATTAAAAAGATTACAAATTTAATTTTGTGATATAGTCAAAACTGCAAAAAAACTGGGTATGTTTGCACATGCTTATACTCCTAGCACTCAGAGGCTAAGACAGGGAGATTACACAAATGAGGCCAGCCTAGAAAATATGAGTACCAGGGTTGACAGGGACACATGGCAAGACTGTCTTTTAAAAAAAGGAAAGGACAGTAAGTTTCAAATCGTCATAAGATATGCGAAGGGAGAAAGCTAGCTTTAGACCGCGGCTCTGACAACTGGCCACCTAGTCTGGTCAGGTGATGGCTCTCAGAACTGCACACTTCTCATCTGTCTTCCTTATGGGCTATCAAAAAAAGCTACGTTTAGAAATAAAAATATATTTAAAATAACTTTATATGCTTTAAACCATAGTATTAATATTAGCTATTTCTACCATCACTAAAAACAGTAAGGATGGTAAAAAGTTACAGGAGGTATCAGCCACACATACAACTGTCAAAACAAGTTATCTAGTTCCTTCAAGTCCAAATGTCTAGCTTTTTTTCTATGCATGAAATCACTGATTTAAATATGCAGTACTAACTCCCCTTTGCCCTCCTTCTTGTCCCCTGCCTCTGTCCCATGTCTCTGTCAGTCTGTCTCTAATGTGGGCACAGTCTCTTAGAAATCATTCGATCCTCTCCTGCTCTAATTCAGCAATCCCCAAATTCCTAAGTAAAGAATAATTCAGTTAGGGCTGAAGTTGTGGCTCAGTGGCAGAACACTTGCCCAGCTTTGCACAGACTCTTAACTTTTGTTTCAATACCATAGGTTTGCAGGGGCAGGAAACAAAGGGAATTTCACAAGAAAGCTCCTTTTCAAGAAGCTGGGGTCTCTCTCAACATGGGAATCCCTGTTGTAAAAATCGGGGGCTGAGTGTGTGACTCACTAGAAGTCTTGCCTATATGCCTGAAGCCTTGGATTCTAACCTCAACGCAGAAAAAAAAAAAATCCAAAAATGTCCCATCAAGCATTTTACCTCAGTTAATTCTTTGCCTGCACATTATCTAAGAAAAGAAAAATGTGAGGGCCAACAAGATGGCTTAGCAGGTTAAGGGTGCTTGCCTTGAAAGTCTAGGAAACTTGAGTTCAATCCTTGGAACCCACATAAAGGTGGGAAGAGAGAATCAACTCCACAAAGTTGTCATCTTGACCTCTGCTCAAGCCCTAACACACACGTGCGCGCACACACACATACACATGCACACACGCACACACACAGACAAATGTACCCTCCCCACTGACTATCCACCACATACAAATTTGTTTAAAGAGAGCCAGCTGCCAATTGTCTGCTGTGCACTTTGTTAGGCCACAAAGTGCCACCATTTTCACATTAATAGAGTGAGTCAGGCAGGCAGTGGTGGTGCACGCCTTTAATCCCAGCACTTGGGAGGCAGAGGCAGATGGATTTCTGAGTTCGAGGCCAGCCTGGTCTACAGAGTGAGTTCCAGGACAGCCAGGGCTACACAGAGAAACCCTGTCTCGAAAAACCAAAAAAAAAAACAAAAAGAAAGAAAGAAAAAAAGAATTACTATAGCACTTAGCTTAATTTCCAAACACCAAAGACTAAAAAGAGCAGCTTTTACAGTCACAGACAGTTCTTAAAGTTCTCACTCTGAGGACTACGCTGGACACTGTTACAGAGCATTTGGTCATACTATGAACCCCAAGATTGTGTTGTTTACCGGAAAAACCCGTTTCTAGTAGTGGTGTGGCTCAGCCCTAGAACACACCTTTAATCCAAGAGCATTCTGTTTATTATAAACAGGATTACACACAGGCAACCACAGGTTAAGAGGTGGAGCAAGCAACCAGTTGACAGGAAGTGAACATAGGAAATAACCAGAGAGTAAAAGGAAGTCAGGGTGACAGAGAGACACACGGGGAGATAGAAGGAAGGACATGAGTTTGAGAGTTTTCTGCGAGGCATGGAGGAGAGCTTCCTTTTCCTTCTCAGGTGTTAGCTGAGGAAGAAGGTCAGCAGGGTTCTTTCTCTGCCTCTCTGAGCTCCCGAGTCTTCATTAGTAAAATCGAATGTCTGAGATTTTGTTTGAAAACAACAGGGTAGAGAATTCACAAAGATCTGATAGCTTCTCTGTTCCAGAATGAAAACCATTCATCCTCTTACCTTGCAGGCCACATCCACTAATCGCACTTGGGTAGCTTGATTTTCTGGTAGTTTACTGCCAATTGCAAGCAAAGTGTCCAGCAGTTGAGCTAGGACTTGATGAGACTCTAGGAAAGAGGGAAGGTTGAATTACTAACTTTGAAGAGACCATTGCCCAACACAAATTTACTTTGGGAAGGAATATAGATTCTTATTTACTTATTTATTTACTTACTTACTTATTTCTATCTAATCTTTTATCTCCTCAACTAAAAGCTAAATTTCCAAAGGAACTGAGTCTTGGAAATTTGAGATTTTCACAGGAATGGGCATAGTCCTATGCACAAAGTAGGTCTTTCAAAAACAATTTAGTATCAGTGGCTAGTGAGTTAGAAGTCGACCAAAGCAGGAAACATTGCCTGTATCAACAAATAAACAAACAAACAGTACACTGAGCTGAGTGTGTGGTACACACCTTTAATCCCAGGACTTGGGAGGCAGAGGCAGGTGGATCTCTGAGTTACAAATCAAGTTCCACCTAGAAACCCTTTCTTGAAGAACAAAAACAAAAGAAAATGAAAAAATAGTACATGAAGATGAAAAAAGAGTCTTCCAAGCAAAGTCCAAACATGCAGACACACCATTTCCCCAAGGCCTCTAACCTGCCCTTTGAGACAGGTCCCCTGTAGTCCTGAACTCTCAGTGTAGCCAAAGATGATGCAGGACTCTGAACGCGCTGCCTCCATCCCCCACACGCCTGGCCACCTTAAGTCTTTTCTAGCATTTTCCCAACCTCCTGCACTTCTAACTCATCTCGCAGGCTAACTCGACTACCCGGAGACCGTGCTCTCAGTCTTCAGGGAGCACCTATGACCCTTGGAGTTTATCCTAATCCCCAGGGGAATTAATTGTATCTCCTCTTGGTTCCATACAAGGCTTGAGACTTTACCTAATTTCCCACCACACTAAACCAGAAACAGAAAGATGCTTGAAGACAAAGACCAAATTCTATTCATCTCCATTGTCTCAAAATCTAGAATAACTTATTATGTGCTCAATAAATACCTAATAAATGGCAAAGAGCCAAATCAAAAATCGATCAAACAAAAGGCCTACGCCAATCTTCTCAACCAGATCATCTTTATATAAAGGCTCTTCTGGAACTTCTGATTGTATGCATGCTTTTGTTGTATTTTCTTATCACAATGATCAAATGGGTGCTTGACAAGTGACTATTAAACAAATCTGCAATCAGCTGAAATTACTGGCTAGCATGACCACAGGAACTGTCTCAGAAGAAAACATGAAAAGCAAACATAAAACTTGAGTAAACAACACACGTACACACGTACACACGTACACACACATGTTCCTTTGTGTTCTTTTGTCTTTCAAAATACAGTCCTTGTAATGTTGGTGGGCATGAGAGGGTTTTAGGTAGTTCAGGTGATCTTGGGCATAGTTAGAAGTCTAGTTCTATGGTAAAACACTTGCCATCATGTGTAAGGCCTTCAGATCAAACTACAGAAAAGACTCACACATGAAACAAGCCACAAATATGAAAATGTAGTCACAGAAAACAGAAAAGGCAAAGACACCCCCAATGCCACCATATTGATTTATTTCCTTATAAAGATCCATGAAAAGTTAACTACAATTTACAAAGGTTATCTCTGATAAATCAAAAATAGAACCTAAATCTTGAATCCTGGGCTGGAGCTAACTCAGTGGTTAAGAGAGCTTGCCCCTAATTCAGAACTGAAATTTGTTTTCCCCACTCATGTCAAGCAGCTTACAGCTGCCTGGAATTCCAGCTCCCATGACTCCAACACCCTTTTCTGGCCTTCAAGGAAACCTACACATGAGGCTGGCGCGCGCACGCGCGCGCACACACACACACACACACACACACACACACACATAAAACTTTAAATCCTGAATCCTAGTTTCTCTCCTGAGCTCCTGAGCAATCATTCAACTGCAGACTGTATATTTCTACATGGACAGTAAATGATGCCCCAACATCAAACCAAATTCCCCAGAGGAACCACATTCTTTCTAACACTTGACTTGATCACTGTATGTCCTTAATCCTAAAGCTTCACAGCCCTACAGTGCCTATGAAATACCTTCCAATGCCTTAGCACCCAAGACTTAACACTCGCCTTCAGAGCATCTCACTACTCCCTGGTGCTATGTCAAAAACAACACCCACTCGGCTTCCTTCACTACCTCCTGGTTGTCCCAGGCCTCGGCCTTTATTGACATGCTCCCTCTCCTTCACATTACTCTAGCTCTCATCCACCAGGCAACAGTCAGCTTTGCCACACGTCATATAGCTTGAACAAATTACTGAGCCTGTTTACTTATGTATGAAATAGGGACCTTAGGGGCTGGAGAGATGGTGCAGCAGTTAAGAGTGCCTGCGGATCTTGGAGAGACCCTGAGTTCAGTTCCCAGCATTCCCATCAGGCAGCTCACAACTGACTATCTGCATCTTCAGCTTTGGGGATCTGACTTTATCTTCTGGCCTCCACAGGTGTACACACACACACACGAATACACAAAAAAAACATAAAACTTTGTTATTTTTTCATTTTTCAAGACACCATTTCTCAGTGTAGTCCTGGATGCCCTAGAACTTACTCTGTAGTCCAGGCTGGCTTTGAACTCAGAGAGCCACCTGACTCTGTCTTCTGAGTGCTAGGATGAAAAGTATGTACCACTGCTGCCCAGCTATAAAATAACATTTTAAAAATATACTTGGAGATGCATACCTTTAATCTCAACACTTCAGGACAGAGGCAGGCAGATCTCTGTGAGTTGTGAAGCCCACCTGGTCTATATAGTGAGTTCAAGGCCAACAAGACCTATGCATAGTGAGACCATGTCTCAAAAATACCAAAAAAGCCAAACCAAAACAAAAAAATACTTGAAATTATTTTTAATGGGAAATTATTATCTATTCTCTGTGTTAAATAAGCTGTAATAAATACACAGCACTTTGTAAGGAACAATGATAGTTATTAAGATAATAGACAGAGACAGAACCTTAAAGTCTCACTTTTAACTCTGGCCTTAAGTTTTTGAGTCTCCTACCTGTAACTTTAAGTGCTAGGATTACATTGTGAGCCACCATGTACATTTTATGTGGTGATGGGGAAAGCAGGGTATCAAACCTAGGGCTTCATTCTAGGTAAGCACTCTTCAACTATGACACGCCCAGTTTATGCAGTGACGGAGACTAAACCCACAGTTTCATGAACGCTAGGCCAGATAAGCATTCTACCAACTGAGCTACACCCCTAGACCATGAAAACTGTATTTCATCCCTAATAAAAATACATGTACATGTCTCTATTAAACCATCTTCAAATTCCTTTTTAAGAAGGCATGTGGCTTCTGTACATAATCCCAGGAGACTCAGACAGACTCAGTTTCAAGTTTTAGGTCATCCTGGGTACCTAGTAAGTTGCAGGACAGCCTGGGCTACAGTAAGACCTATCATGTAAAAAAATGTTTTGTTTTGTTTTTTTAATGACAATCAACACCAAACTTCGTTGTAGCTTCCATACTTAAGAACTGAAGATTTGTGCTCTGTGCTCTGACTATATAGATTTGAGTTGCAGCTTACTTTCATTCTGTAGTATGTTAATGGCATCATCCATTATGCAGTCTGGAGAGAATCCTGCTGTCTTTGACAATAATCCCAACAGTGATGCAATTTTCAGTCTCACAGATGGATCATTTTCCTAGAAAAAACAAAAAACAACTGTCATTCCATGCTCTACTCTTAGCTATCAGACACAAAGGACACAGGAAACTGGCATCCCACAGGATATTCAAAGATCCAACTATTCCAGAGCTTCATTTCTGAAAAATTGACTTCATACACCTCAAGAGACAGCTTTGTTCCATTAATGTTATACTCAACACTACACATGTAAATTTTTATGTCTTCCTGATGTAGTTAACTTCCAAAACTAAAAAATGTGCATTTGACACTAAAAGTATCTTATCTCCACTACTTAGCCATTTTCCCCACCAACATGGCTGATACTGGGCATCCAGCATCACTGCTGGAACCACTGCTCTCGGAATAGATGGAGAGCAGAAGCTAGGGCGACCACTGTGACCACTAGAAAGAACCCTTCATCACAGACTCTGTGGACCACCAGGTCCTGAGTAGAGGCTGGGACAAGTAAGTGCAACTGTCTGAGGGCAGATCATGTGCCAGGGCTCTAGCTTTGAGGGAGAAAGGGAAATGAGATGCCTGGCCATTTTAGCATAGAGTCGGAGGTTAATCTCTAAGATTGCTGTGATAAGAAATTCTCCCCCAAACAAAACTAAGTCCTTCTTTATCATACTGTATAGTTAAGTACATGGCACAATGCCAACACTGAAAAGATGTTTAATGAATATATATGAAATTGGATGGGGTGGGGAGGGGTCTCGTCAGTGTTGACATTAAGTAACCTTTCTATACCAATGGCAAAAGTATTTAAATTTGGGTTGGAAATATCAACTGCTATTGGAACATGACCATCCCCCCTATATATCTTCGGTTGTGGTTTTATTTTCCATTTATTATTTTTGTGTGTGTCTGTGTGTGTGCAGGTGTGTGTGCAGGTGCGCACACGCATGTATACACGTGCCACACAAAATTCAAGGAGATTCTGCAATTCATGTGGTCAGCTTTACACAGCAGGCACCTTTACCTGACTGAGCCAACCTCACTGGCCTGGTTTTTGGTTTCCTGAGACAGGGTCTACTTCTATAGCCCAAGATGGCCTGGAGGTCCCCATGCAGCTCAGGCTGGCTACAATCTCTCAGTCCCCCTTCCTCAACTTTCCAGGGTCTGGGATGATAGACATGCACTACCACCAGCTCATTTAGTTTCTAAGGAAGCACCAGATACAACCAGGCCTAAATAAAGCAAGGGAAAGAGAAACAGACATGGTCAGAAGACCTAAAATCCTGCATGCTATGCCATTTAGCATATACATTAATTTGGGAACATCATTTTCTGTAAAATTAATCTTAATGTGTAAGTACACAGAAAGAGAGAGTGGTTGAAACCAGCCAGAGCTAGTATAAAGACAAACTCACTACAAAAATTAATATAAACAGGCTAGAGAAATGGTTAGGCAGTTCAGAGCACTTGTTGCTCTTTCAGAAGACTTGGGCTTGCTTGATTACCAACACCTAGATTACAGCTTACAACCATTTGTAACTCCAGCTCTAGGGGATATGATGCCATCCTGGGCTACACAACAAGGCATTCTATAAAAGAGAAAAACACCACTATGCTTTAAAAACAAACTAAGAGGGCTATCACAGTAGGCATGAGGGCCTAAGTTAAACCAGGAACAGCAGAATGATGGGCAAACTACACTCCCGAGTTGAATGAAGCAAAGAGACAAGGCTGATACTAAGCCTTCCTCTGTGTTCTCACTTCACTGTACACAGAGCTCACAGTACCTTAAGAAAGTCATTTATACTGTCTCCTCCTACTACCATGCAAGCTCCTGAGGACAGCATATACCTCATTTTAATCTTGGTATCCACAGTAACTAGCATATAAATCAATACCCTCCTGCTTCTCTGCAACATTAACCCATTCTGCAGACACAACACAGCTCTGACAAATAACCCCACCAGGTCCTCATGGCCTTCTTACCTTGTAATAATGTTCCAAGAGAATCCTGACTACTCCCTCCACACTTTCTGCCTCTACAGGCTTTCTGGCAAACTGGAGTAGGTACTGCAAAGCATCTGCTGGGGAGGTGGCTTTACACAGATCTATGTGGAGAGCAGCAGATTTACTTGGTTTTGTTAATCGGAGCTTCTTAGTAGCAATTTCCTCCTGCTGTTGCTGCAAGACAGGAAAGAGAGTAAGATGTGAGAACAGAGTCTGTGAATTTAACTTGCGTTCATTGGATGGAAATCACTTTCCCTTTCTAACACATATGCTTAGCTAACAGAACTTGAGAAACACAGTATCATGGGGCCAGTGAGATGGCTCAGGGGGTAAAAGTGCTTGCTGCCAAGCCTGACTATGACCTGAGTTTCATCACCAGAACCCACAGGGTAGAAAAAAGAACCAGCTCTTAAAACACACACACACACACACACACACACACACACACTTACACAAAATAAATAAATGTTTAAAAAAATGTTTAAATTTGTATAGAAGGGAACCTATCAGTACAGGTTCCTTAAGTCCTGACACAATGGGCAGACAGAAAAACAAAAAACAAAAAACAAAACTGTAACTAAGATGAATGTCATATTCAATAATTTTCTTTACTCTCTAATATAGAATTTTAGTGTAGGTAACAATCGTTTCCCTCATATTTTCTCTATCAAGATAATTACAGTCAGGAACATTATATAACATGACAAAGGCGGATTTGAAGTCAAAAGAATTGTACACTGCTAGCTAGGTGAAGCCTTCTCATCTATAAAGGGCATTCCCATACCGTTGTGTAAGAAACCTAACGTATCCTGTCTTTACTGTGCTTGTGATAGGCACTAAACACATGTCCGTTCCCAACACCTCCTCATCTTTATAACAAAGAAAAAAACACCAGGAGGACAAAGAATTTTATCTCATCACTCTATGATAGCTATACATATAAAATTTAAAATCTAAAATTAAAGAATTTTATCTCATCACTCTATGATAGCTATACATATAAAATTTAAAATCTAAAATTAAAGAATTTTATCTCATCACTCTATGATAGCTATACATATAAAATTTAACATACAAAATTAAAAAATTAGTTTTTCCAATGACTGGGGATATACGCCTGTAACCCCAGCACTTGCAGGCAGAAGCAGGAGGCTCTAAAACACAAATTTACTTAGACTGCAGCTGGCTCAAGAATGAGGGATGATTTTTCCCTAGAGGGACATGTAAAGAAGGGAATAATCTTTGCCATTGTCAGTAATGTTTTATGGAGACAGGCCCTGTTATTTCTGCCATCGGGGAACACACACTGGCAGAGACATACAGACACTGGCAAAGACAGCAGCACTGGGCAGTGGGGATCAGGTAGTTGAGCACACACAGACACTGGCAAAGACAGCAGCCCTGGGAAGTGGGGATCAGGTAGTTGAGCACACACAGTGGAGGGAAGCAGCAGAAGAAACTAAGCTGCTGCTGAACTTTCAATCAGGTTGTAAAGCAAAAGCATTCTGTATAAAATAGACAAAGTTCAGAGATGTATGAAACACGGCATGTAGGAAAGGACTGTAGAGGAGAAAGAAGCGACACTGCAGAAACATGAACACTCTGAATGCCTCTACCTTTAAAAAAGCAAAACAAATTGTGTAAAGCTGGCAAGCTTATTCTACCTACAACAGAAAAAACGGGGAGAGGAGAAGAGAGATGGTTAGCAGTAAAGCACCTGCTGCTCACTCGGAGGACCCACATTCAGTCCCCAGCACTCAGGTCAGGTGGCTCACAAATACGTTTAACTCCAGCTCCAGTGACCTGACATCTTCTTCTGGCCTTCATAGGCATGCCAACACATGAAATACATCCACACAGACATATGCACAAATAAAAATATATCTTTAGTGAAGACAAGGAGAGAGGGAAGGGAAAAAAGAGGAAGGAAGGGAAGGAAGGCAGAGCCAGAAAATCCTAGAAAGGAAACCACAGACACAGGCGCTCTGAAAAACTAGATAAGCTTTCTGACCCTTGACTCATTCAAAAAATTCAGAATTTACTACATAGGAAAAAAAGGGAAGAATAAAATATTAAAGCCAATGCTCAGTCAAAGTTATTACATGAGGGCTGCTGGGAACGTCGCTCAGTTTGTAGAGTACTTGTCTAACATGCACAAGTCCCTAGGTTCAATCTCCTGCATAAACCAGGAACTGGAAGCAGGAGATTTAAAATGCAACCTCAGCTACATTGCAAGTTTTCGGTACCTGGACTATATGAGACCTTTCCTTATTTATTTTGCTTTGTTTCCCCAGCCCCAGCCCCCACCCCGCAAGACAAGGTTTCTCTGTGTAGCCTTTGCTGTCCCGGATCTTGCCTCAAACTCACAGAAATCCACCTGCCTCTGCCACCTAAGTGATGGGATTAAAGGCATGTTCTAACACCCCATGCCCCACCCCTCTGAGGTGGGTCACCCCAGCTGAAACCTTAGTTTTTTGTTTTATTTTGTTTTTGTTTTTTCAAAAAAGCTGGCCCTGCAGAGATGACTCAGGGGTTAAGAATAATCCTTGCTCTTGCAGAGAACCCAGGTTCAAGTCCCAGCACCCACATGGTAATTCACAATCGGCTGTAATTCTAGTTCCAGGCAATCTGATGCCCTCTTCTGGCACTGCACATGTGGTACGCTGACATACATGCAGACAGAATACCCATGCACATAATATAAAGAACAAAAATGTTAAGCTTTTGTAAGAAAAAGCATAAAGAGAAAGTTAATTAACCTACAGCCTATAAACAAATGTACCAAGAAAGCAGAAAGGGAAGACTGGGAAAAAATACTAGATCACTGAAAATTTGAGCTTGGTTTTAGGCAAAGAAGTAAATGCTAAAGAGAATGAAAGAATCCTGACTTGCCAGTGTAGTTCTCTCTGTGACAATCACAGGTACACTGTTCTGGCTCTCCAGTGAGACTATGTGCTCCCAAAAGGCAGGGGTTCTGACAGCCAAAGACTTCCTACCACGCATGTTACACAGAAATCACTCAAGGATTTGAAAATATTTTTTAAAATTTAAAATTTTCCTGTTGAATTAATGAGCAAATGAAAGTTTAAGAATCATTTCCCATCAGGCATGGTGATGCACACCTTTAATCCCTGCACTTGGGAAGAAAAGGCAGGCTGATTTCTTCATGTTCAAGATCAGCCTGATCTACATAGTGAGACTCTCCCCCCCCCCAAAAAAAAATTCCTTAAATGGACTATTCTGCTTAAATATCTAAGAATGTTGTTGATTCACTGGCACAAACTGAGGCCTGGTCAAAATGCAGATCTTGCACCAACCTATTGAACATAATCTGCATTTTAACAAATTCCCTAAGTGAGTTGGGTCTGTAACAGCTCGGTGGTAGAGCACATGCCTCAGCATGCTTGAGACCCTAGGTTCAATCTCCCATACTACAAAAAAATGTAAAAATCTAAGTATTCCTCAAGATACATATTTTGTACCTATCTGTATACATATGAAAATTTAAGAAGCAGAATATATTTCTTCTACAGAAATACTATGGAACACACTGACAGTTCTGACAGGGGCTTGGTCCACCTATGTTTAAAAGACTCTGAGGGAGGATGACGGAATTGCAGTCCTGTGACTCTTGCCTGCTTTGTCTGGGCCTTGAATTCTACAGACCTTCAGTCAGCCCCTTGGGGCTTTGCATACAGCCCAACTTGTCTCTGAAAGTTAGGGGTATAAGAGTTTGGAGGACTTCTGCCACCAACTGAGAACAGAAAGATGCAAATGTAACCCGATCTGGCACAACTGAATTGTGAGACATTTAAATAAGATGACTGACAGTTTTTTAAAATTCTACAGCACTATGTCCTAATGATTTTGTTTTGTCTTTTTCAAGTGGGCTGGGAGTGTGACTGAGGGTAGAGTAATAACTTAGCATGCTTAAGACCACAAATTCTATCCTCAAAACTTAAAAACAAAAACAACAACAAAAACCTAAATCAGAGTACACATGAGAACAGCGGACTCGACCTAACACGCCCCCTGCCTGACGTGCAGCCTAGGAACCTAAACCTAAACTGGGTACACACAAGTTTAGGCGCCTATCTACAGAACAGCCTAGGGTGCGGACAACCTTCCCGCTCAGACCGGTCCATGATTTTTTCTGCCAGAGCGTACCTGAACCACTTTAGTGAACTCCTCATACACCCGCTTTTTCAGGTGCGCCGCCATGGCTGCGCTGGACCTTCTCGGCTTCTGTACTCGCCGAGAGCACCAAAGAAAACCTTTCTACAGCACCGACTCCGCCGCAACCCCACAATGCAGTGGGGTTGCTGGATAGAGAGGCCGCTTCCGGAAGCTCGACTGCCCAGTGAACCGATTGGTTGCCGCTACTGCTAGGAGACGGAAATTAGAGCACGTCCTGAAAGCTGGGTGGAGTAAAAGCTTGAGGCGCGGCTGTTAGGAGCTGGAGACAAAACATGGAGCTGTGGCCTGGGGGCTTCCTTGGAGGTTCCCTGCTAGATCTTAGGGTGAGTGTTGCCTTAGTTCCAACTCCTCTCCGAAGTTCGTTTTTATTCGTTCCATCAATAAGAAAGATGAAGACACAAAAAGAAAGCCAAAAATCTTCACATTGAATCAATGAAAGGTTTAAGATCATTTTTCTGAATGGTACTACTCTGCAAGTCTGAAAATTTAAGAATGCTGGTGGTCCACCCAGGAGCCAAGTCTCTGTCAGAACTGGCTGTGCTCCATGCATCTCTGGTGAAGAGACTAATGCTTCCTCTGATAGTTGACAAACAGTGAAAAGAATCTTGAGACTGAAGACGAAGCCACATGTTGCGGTGGCAAAATCCAGGAGCCAACACTGAGAAATTGAAAGACAAAAGTATTATCGTTACAGTCCCCATGAGTAGTAAGATGAGGTGGCATCTAAGCTATAGCAGCGGAATTCTTTCATAGGTCGTTTATGACTTTTGCAAGCAAGCAAAACTTAGTAAAACGGAAACTTTGATGATTAACATTTAGCATAAATACAGTTACAGGTTTTTAACTTCATTGTAGTTGGTAGGTTTCAGAAAGCCTTGTTTTTTCAAGTCAAGTCAGCCTGGTGGTTTTCAGAAGGTCTTTGTAGTCTGATTCCTTGAAAAACAGTCTGCATAATAGGAACATAAACCTCATTTTACCTTAAAAAAAAAAAAGTACAAGACTCTGGAAACCAGTCTGGATGCTGAACAATGAGGAGAATGGAGTCCCTGCTATTACTTAACCCATATTATAGTAAATAGTGAAGGCAGAAGTAGGGGAATCAGATTCTAACACCACAAAACTCCTTTAAGGTTCGGTACTTGAACAAGTGACCTCCACTCCAATCATACTGATAATGCCTAACCTAACAAAAACATGCTTACAATGGAATGGAAACAATACAGAAACAAGAACACCCTGTAATCAAATATATGCAGTGCTGTCCAGTTTTACACCTCACATGCAATGTTACCTGTTTTTTTTTTTTTTTTTAACAACAAAAAAATATTAACATGGGATATTTAGAGGAAAGACAGGAGGTTGGTAGGTACAGAGGACCCAAAACACATAAAAGATTACTTTTATCCTATAGTCTGTGTGGGAAAACTGTGTTACAGTTCAGATGGAAAGGTATCCTGGCAGTTGGGAGCCAAGGAATACCAGAAGTCACATTGCGCAACCAACCTCACACAAGATGTTGGCACGGAAAAACCCAGAAGGGTGACTGCCAATGCTCAGACAAGAAACAGCAGAGGACTGAGGAGAGACAGGGTTTACATAGGATTCCTGGAGGTAGGGCTGGAGGCAGAGCTTTCTAGGGTGGGGTTTGGTGGGAACTCAAATCTCTAAAAAAGTCTTTTACGTATGAGTGGCATTAGACTATTGTTTTATGCTGTCCCACATCAATTAAAAGCTGGCTCCCCCTCCCCCACCCTGTCCCAGCATAAGCATGCTTATTTAAAGGTTTCCTCTAAAATCTCTGTCCCATATCAGGTGAGCCACCTGACTATGTGACAGAGGAAGGAGAATAAAAATAAGAGGACAGACTATTCACAGTGGGGACTATTGACACCCATCTCATACTCTTTTGGTTTTGGTTTAACTCTCCAAAACTTTTGCTAAGGTGTATATCTTACCTCAAAATTTGTAAGCATATTGAGTGTTTAAAAAACAGTTTTTTAAAAAGAGTTAACTTAAAACTCATAACACTGGGGTTGATAGTTAAAAATCTATGCATAGGTAATCTTAAGAAAATGTGGCTTGCTGCCATCTCAGCTTCTGCCCTCCCCCACATTGGGGTGAAGGCAGCCAAGTGGCTGACAGCCATCTTTGTTAGGGTTGGAAAGGATAGACTTTGCCATGTGACCTCGCTCCCATTTTCAAGATGCCAACTTTTGTCACTGAACAAGTGATCCAAAAAAAAAAAAAAAAAAAAAAAAAAACCCTTTTATATTCTAATGGCCCGTGACACCCCAGATGGGAGACAGAGGTTACTGGTAAGCTTTACCAATGGGAGGCATTCATCACAGCCTCCTATCAGAAAGCCCAAGTTATAGACACAGCAGAAGTGGTCCAGACTTCCTCAAAGGTCCTTACATTCCTAGCTAGCATTGTCCATTTAGATGATACTGATCCCACCTCCCTGTCACACCATCTCTTGTCTCAGACCTTAACCTGTGCATATCAGCTCTTGAATAATGCGCTACCTGACTGCTTGACTTGTGGGCACACTGGATTCTGCAGGTGACAATGCTTCAACCCTTAATACTACCCAGCCCTATCCCCCAGTTCTCTGCGGCACTCAAGTTTATCACCGCCCACCACTGGACAGTCTAGAACTTGTGCTCTGGTGTTTCTTTTTCCAAAACTATAGGTGATACCCAGCGAAGAACCCTTGCTGATTCTTGTCACAGGGATTATAGCATCATGGCATGACAAACAGGTGGTTTAGGTCACATCTTTTCTTGTAGTCCTAGGTATAACCACTGGAGCATCAGGATTGACTACTTCCCTAGATATTTACCATCCGTTTTCCTCTGAGTCCATCCAGGAACTCCAGTGGGTGGCTTAGACCATTCTTACCCTCCAGGGCCAAATAAACTCACTGGCTGCTCTAGTGCTACTAAATCAGCAAGGATTAGCTTGACTTACAGCAGAGAGAGAGATGGTCTTCCTCTCTTCCTTGGGGAAGAGTGTTGCTTCTGTGTTAACCCATTGGGTATTGGGTATAGAAAAAGACAAGTTCTGATAACTCAAGATGTATCTCCAAAAAATGGAAGGAACATCTTGATGCCTCTGGCCAGTGGATCACTGACTGTCTAATATAGAATTGGATACTAATCTTCTTACACCCCCTTCTCCTCCTTTTCTTAATCCTACTTGTCACACCCTGATTTATAAACTTCTTATCTAGATTTTTTCAACAACGGATCCAAAGGATTTCTAACCAGATTTTTAATCAGTTGCTGTTACAGGATTACTGACCCCTAGCTACTGAGCCAGAGGCCTGCAGCTCCCAATTATACCCTGATGGTGAAGATCAGGCTTGCCCCAAGGATTTCCACACCCTCATTCAGCAGGAAGTAGTCTAATGATAATGTTGCCCACTTGGTGACCCATGACTGTTTATCAATAAAAACAAAAAAAAAAGTGGGGAGGGGGGAATGTTGGCTCTTCATGCCAGCTCAAGCCACTGGGAAGGCTCTCCCCGCTGTGATTGAATACTCCCTTTGTAAATTTTGTAAAACCTCAAGGCATGCAAGTGTCCAGCAAAACACACACACACACACACACACACACACACACACACACACACACACAGAGAGAGAGCTCCAGAGGTTAGGCCCCACCCCTAGACTTCCCTATATGCCCTAATGGCCCTTTTCCAGCCCCACGGTAGGATAGTGGCCAGGCCTTGCCCTACAGGAAAAAAAAAAAAAATCCCATCAATCCCTGAGTTTGTCCCAAGATCAGGCTACATAATCCATCCAATCCCCTGGCACCTGGAAAGTTCCACCCTCCAAGAAACTTTATATAGATCCTGTGTTCTGCCCAGTTCTCTGCTGCTTCTCTCCCAAACAGAAGTAGCCACCCTCCTTCCCAGTAATTCTCTTGTGTGAGGTTTGCTGTGTGGTATGACTTTATTGTATGCCTTGGCTCCTGACTAGCAGGATACCTTTCCCATATGAGTTGTAAGCCTTATAATCCTACAAACAGGAAACAATCTATATGTTTCAAACAAATGAGTATATGAATAAATAAATAAAACACTTGCTTCAACAGCACAAGATAAAATTGGAATAATACTGAGGTTAACATGGCCTCTGCAAAGATGATACATGCAAATTCATGAAGCATTTCATATCTTTAAAGCAGCACCTAAGCAAAAGATGGCAAAGGTTTCAGCTTCTCAAACTGGTGGCGAACACTAAATAGGTGAGATCCTTTTGTGTATGTGTGGTCGGTGGAGAAGCCAGAGATCAATGTTAGATGTCCTCCTCAAACACTTCCACCTTACTTCTTGGAACAGTATCTCTCACTGACCCCTGAACTTGTTGCTGTTTTGGCTGGACTGACAGTGAATCCCAGTGGTGGTGTTAGAGCTGTGCTTTGCCACAATCAGTGCTACTGGGTTCTGGGGTCTGACTCCAGTTCCTGGTGCTTACCCACTGAGTCATTAGAAAGAAGGACACCCACGGTTGTTTCTGGCTTTCACATGCATGTACATACAGACTAAGAAGATGGCTCAATCAGTAATGTACCTGCTGCACATTGGAACCTCAGCACCCATATAAAAGCCAGCTGAGAAGTATAGATCAACATCTTCAGCACCTCTAGGGAGTCAAGGACAAACAGATCCCTAGAACTTATTGGGCAGTCAGCCTAGTTGAATTATAAGCTCTAAGTCTAGTGATGGTACCTGTCTCAAAAACGAGAATGATACAGACACCACATATTAACCTTCACATGCACAAAAACATACACACACTCACGCACACACACACACAACCTTTGTAAAAAGCCATGCTAATGAATACTATAGGAAGAATGTCATTTGTATATGAAGGCTGTAAACCAGCTTTAATCACCAGAGATTGGCAGTTGGAACTGCAGTGAACTTGAATAAACCGTGACATAACCCTTCTCTTCCACTTCTGCCCCACATATCTCTGAGGGAGCTTGCCACCCCAGTCCACATCTTCAATTCTCTTGTCATTCTTTCACAAATTTATTGTTCTTTGTCTAAAAAGTATAAAAGCCTTGAGCAGTGGTGGTGCACACCCTTAATCCCAACACTCAGGAGGCAGAAGCAGGCAGATTTCAGTTCGAGGCCAGCCAGGTCTATAGAGTGAGTTCCAGGACAGCTACACACAGAGAAACATTGTCTTAAAAAAACCAAAACAACAATGAAAGTATAAAAGCACCATTTTTTAGTTATTTCTTCAGACATCACTCTGTGTGTGTGTGTGTGTGTGTACATGTATGCACTCTCAGCAAAGATCTTGCTACTAGATCTGTGTAACTCTGGCATTGTGACATTGTGACTGCTTTCTTTAAGCGATAGGATCTTCTGGGTATGGTGGACACATCTTTGATCCACGAACTCCACAGGCAGAGATTTGTAGATCTCTGTGCGAGTTCAAGGCCAGTCTGGTTTATTTAGGGAGTTTCAGGCCCCTCAAAACTACATAGTAAAACCCTGTCATTATTTTAAAAAAAAAAAAAAAAGGTAGATTCCATCTCCCCTGACTTTGAATCTTGGTTGGCATTAAAAATTACCAGCAGAATGTGGCAGAAGTAATGATGTAATAGGTTTGACTTAAGCATTAATATGCACATGCCCTTTGGAGAAAGATTTTGTTATACTGGCCCAGAAACAAATCTGCCTTCCAATCCATGGGAGACAGTCATATCATGCTGAAATAACTCCAAGAATGGAAGGATATACTAGTTTTATTACCCCATTATGTAAAGTAAATCTGCTCTTAGCCTCTCAGCAGATTTGTAAACATCCTCAAACAAAGCTGTCATGCCATTTGCTCAGAAATGTGAGAATGTCTCCCAACAGTTTGTTAAAGTTAGCAGAGCTAACTATTTTGCAGTGAAATAAATCTGCTGCCAGAGAGGGCTTATGGGATGGAGAGGTAGCTTTGTTGGTAGAATGTGTGCCTACCTGTCCTGTATAAAGCACTGGGCTCAATCCCCCAAAGGAACCAGGTGTGGGTGGCACATGCCTATAATACCAGCATTTGGGAGGTGGAGGCAGGAGACTAAGGAGTTCAAGGTCATCCTCAGCTACATAGTAAGTTTGATGCTAACCTAAATGACATGAAACCTTGTTTCTAAAAAAGAGTCCTGTGCAAATGATGCTCTCCCTATCAGGAGTTAAGCATTGGTCTTTGCTGTGGACAGGTTAGGCATACATCAATGGCAAGATTAGCTTTTTTTTTAAAACCATTTTTTAAAGATTTATTTTATGTATATGAGTACATTGTAGCTGTCTTCAGACACACCAGAAGAGGGCGCCAGATCCCATTACAGATGGTTGTGAGCCACCATGTGGTTGCCGGGAACTGAACTCAGGACCTCTGGAAGAACAGTCAGTGCTCTTAACTGCTGAACCATCTCTCCAGCCCAAGATTAGCTTTGATAGGAAGGTCCGTACTGTAGGAACCCATGCCCAGCCTTTGGGGCATTTTGCTCGTTCATGACTCCATTAAGTAGGTATGAAAAAAGCTGGTCCAAAAGACTAACACCCATAGGCTGGACCATTGTATCCATTTAATAGTCTAGAACCCCTTGTAGAATGGATGCCCTCTGGTGGACATGGAGAAGAAGCAATATTTGTACTCACTGTCATGATGGATTAAATCTCTTCAGTCTCTAAACCAGCTAAACAACCAGTCCTCCCTTAAATTGCTTCTTGCCCAGTATCTGGTTACAGTGATGAGAAAAGTAGCTAATGCTGGCTAATCAGTAACAGGACTGTGTCTGCTGTCTTAGGACCAGTATTACACAGTGGGAAAGGTAGGGGTGAGGTAGTGCTAGGAGACAGGGAAGGATGGAGACTGAAAAGGATGGGTACCCCAGCGTAACAATGTACACCTGAAAACTTGGTGTAGTGCAGTGAACTAGGCTATCTCCATGAGGCCAGACTGCCGAGATTTAGCCTCTTTGCATTTTTCCTTTGAATTATGGCAGCTATGTTTTCATCTTCCATCCTTGCCATTTTCTTTTGTTTGTTTGTTTGTTTTTTGTTTTTGTTTTTCAAGACAGGGTTTCTCTGTGTAGTCCTGGCTGTCCTGGAACTCACTCTGTAGACCAGACTGGCCTGGAACTCAGAAATCCGCCTGCCTCTGCCTCCCGAGTGCTGGGATTAAAGGTGTGTGCCACCACTCCCGGCTAATGTATTTGATGCTGTTACTTTTTGAAATTTTTCTTTATGTATGAATCCACTGTAGCTGTCTTCAGACACACCAGAAAAAGGCATCGGATCCCATTACAGATGGTTGTGAGCCACCATGTGGTTGCTGGGAATTGAACTCAGGACCTCTGGAGGAGCAGTCAGTGCTCTTAACTACTGAGCCATTTCTCCATCAGTAATCTTAATTAACTCCTTGCCTATGGGATTGTCTAGATTCTTAACCTGTTCAGTAAACCTCTCTCTCTCCAAATAATAATAGTAAATAATAACAACAATAATAACAATAATACAATTCATAACAGTTACAGTAACAAAACTACAGTTATGAAATAGCAAAGAAAATAATTCTATGTTTGGGGATTACCACAACATGCGGAACTGTATTAATGGGTTGAAGCATTAGAAAGATTGAGAATCCCTGGACTGGTGTCTCTTTTCTGAAATAAGTAGAGGCCTTTTAAAAAATCATCTATTAGAATAAGCTGCAGTAGGAACAAAACTATGTAAAAGAGCAGTAGTGCCTAGCATTCCTTCCCAGATTTGGGGATATGGGGGTGTCTCATGAAAGCTAGACAGCCTACCCACCAACACTGGCTTGGCCTCTCTGAGCCTTAACAGTCTGTCTCTTATACAGTCCGCTTAGCTATCACATAGCTAGTTGTTCTCAGGGATTCTGCCCTTGCTGTTTTAACCCTAATGCCCATTCTGAATGTGACTCTTATGAGTAACTTTCAGTTTTCAACATGACCCCTTTCCCTTACCACCAACAGTAAGCCGACCACTTAGCACCTCACCTCAACAAAAACTCCAAATATAGGAATATTGGCTATTTGAGTTTCTTTCACACATGGATTGTGCTTTGGGTTTTGTTGTTGTTTGATTGCTTTTTAATATTTTATTTTGCATGAGTGTATACCACATGCATTCAAAGCCCATGGAAGCCAGAAGAGGGTGTCAGATTCCCTGGAACTGAAGTTACAGACAGTAGTTAACCACCCAGTGTGGGTGCTGGGAATTGAACCTGGGTCCTCTGGAAGAGCAGAAAGTGCTCCTAACTGTTGAGCATCTCTCCAGGCCTGGGTTTTAGGTTTCGGTTTTTCATTTTGGATTATCTTCTGCTTCTATGACTTCAAATCACTATTTTGGGAGAAAGGAGTTAAAGAGTCTCATCTGCTGTTAGTCCCGTTTTGTGTGATTTAAAGGTGTTTCTTTTTTACTTTTTGTGAGGTTTTATGTTTCCTGTGAAAAATCCTCCTGTCTTTCTCAAAAAAGGAGGTGCAGGAAAGAGCAACCAGCTCAGGAATTTTTCTTTTTAGATAGCTGTATAATTGCAAGGTCAATTCTTTGCTATCTTTCTCTGTTCTGCCTGTACTTTTGTGCATTGTTTCATATATTTTGTCCAATTTTTTCATTGTTGCAAGTAGAGCAATAAATCTGGCTCTTGCCATCTAAGTGAAGCAGGGAAGTCAGAGGCTGGAGAGATGGTTAAGTGGCTAAAAGCACTTGCTCTGCACACATAAGGAACCAACTCCAAGTCTCAGCGCCAACATAAAAAAAGCTGGACATGGCTGTGTGTACCTGTAACCCCAGCACTGGGGGGCCAGAGAACCTTGGGAGCTCACTCAAGAGCCAGCTAGCTCATACAGGAAGTTTCCAGTTCAACGTCAGATCTTGTCTCAAGGCAATAAAGCAAGGATGATAGGAGTGTGGTGGTTTGAATGGGAAACTTGAACACTTGATCTCTGTTGGTGGTGCTGGCGGGGAAGTTTAGGTGAGGAACTATTGTCTGGAACTATTTACTGTAGTTACTTTGATATTCTGCTCTTTAAACTGTTTCCTCCACGTTCCTTTGTTACTCTTGGTTTCTGCTCTTCGTACATTTTTTTCAAGTCGATTTTTTTTTTTTTTTTTAAGATCAAAATGGATGGCAGCAACTGGCCTCAAACTCATGATTCTTCTGCCTGGATGCTTCTTCAGTGCTGGAATAACAGGCATATGATGCCATACCTGGTTCAAGAATATTTTCTTTTTTTCTTAGCTGCACCAAAGACTGTATCTTAGCTTTATTTTTAAAGGGCCTGCGCCTCAGAGTCGATTTAAAAACACAAAAACACAAAAAGCCCCATCAGTTTAAAAACCCCCAAAATGGAAAACTGAGGGCAAGGGAAATGGCCCTAGGCAGGGGTACGGAGATCGCTGCTCATGGCATCAGGCCTGGCTGCAGGGTCCCCCGGTATTGCTGTTGCTACGAGGTTGGGGGGCAGCGATTATCCTGTGGGAGCCATGGTCATCTGAGTCAGGACACTTACTTCTTCTGTGGTGTGCTTAGCTTCCGCATGTCCCGGATCTTGTCCAGCAGGCCAGAGATGAAGGCCTCAGTGGGTTTGTAACAGTCAACTAACAGCTCCTTGACTCTAGAAGCCCAGGTATCATCACTTTCCATGTCCAAGAGTTCATTCACATCTATCTCAAGCTCTGGGATCTTCTCCTCCTGGCAGACTCCTGGTAGACTCGAGAGAGCTGTTCTAAAATCCACTCCTCTAGGTTGAGGTGCTTCGTAACTCCTTGCGAACTTGAGGGTGACCTTTCCTTGCATTCTCACCGGGCCTATTCGCGCCCCCTGGATCTTCACCTGAGGCCCCAGGGGGATTCTGGAAGTAGACTTGAGGTCCTGTGCTGCCACTGCCCGGTCCGGGGAACGGGGCAGCCAACGCCGCACACCCCCCCACACCCCCAGCGGGGCCGCTGTCCACCAGGGCGGCCGCCGGGGCCACGTGTGCTGCCGCCTCCGGGATGCCCGCCTCTACAGGGCAGGGGCGGGGGCGGGGACGGGGGGGGGGGGCGCCCGGGGGCAGCTGCAGCACGTGGAGCCCGGGGTCTTGGCCTGGCCCCGCCCCGCCCCCTCCCCAAGGGTATTTTCTTAAAGGGAAGGTACTAAGACACCTGGTTGAGGCCTGGTGAAACTGCTTAGCTAGGAAACATGTTTCCAATCCTGCCTCATGACCCGAGTTTGATTCCTGGAACCCACATGGCAAAAGGAAAACACAGAGTCCTGCAAGTTGTCCTCTGACCTTCACATATACACTTTAACATGCAAATGTGAAATTAGTAAAAACAGCTGATTAGAACTTTTGAAAAAATATGGCAAAGATTGCAGATTGCATAACCATGTCCCCCCCCCCCCCCAATATGATTGTAAAGCCAGACATGGTGTCTCAAACCTGTAATTCAAGCACTGTAATTCAGCCTGAAGGGCTGAGGCAGGAGGATTACCATGAATTTGAAGCTGCCCTGGGTTAATGAGTCCTAGGCCAGTCTGGGCTACAGAATGGGACTCTGTCTCAAAACTAACCAACCAAACAACAACAACAAACCAAACCAAAAAAAATAGAATTGCGTTGGAGATAGTATTGTGTATACATAGGAGATTATTTTAATTCTGTCTTGTATACTCTGTGTGCGTGGCAATATGTTGACATTCTAGAGAACAAAATTTTAGACATGTTATTGGATGGAGCTTCTGGAGAAAAATCCCCCTTTTAAAGTACATTAATTATCTATTACTTAATAAGAACGTACTCTAGTGGCTAGAGTGATGGCTGTAGTGACGAACACTGGCTACTCTTTCAGAGGACTTGAGTTCAGTTCCCAGCACCTGCATGATGGCTCACAAGTCATCTGTGACTCTAGTTACAGAAGATCTGACACCCTATTCTGACCTCTTGTACCAGACATACAAGTGGTTCATATACAAACACACAGGTGAAACACTCATACACATAAAATAAATGAATCTTAAAGAAAGAAACCACCTTCAAGACCGAGGTATAAAATGTAATTTATTAAGAATCTGCAGTACGAGCTGGTCTCAGATGGACAGTCCTGAGGTCACTTATTCAGCTTTAATAATTTGGCCCTAGGTGTCCTCCTTCCCGTCATCTCCTCAGTGGAGCATCCTGGTGCTCATGAGCATTGTCACCCCGCTATCTTCCCTCACTGTCTGTGCTCTGCCCCTCTTTTGGGATGAGTGTCACTAAGCTGCCTAGGCTTACTTCCCACTCCTGGGCTCCAGCCCAGCCCCAGCAACCGGGATAGCGGGAGCTACACCCCGGCTTTCTCTTAGAGCAGAAGCAGCGTTCCAAGGGCGAAAGCCCATGGATGCACACACGATTGTCAGTCTTTATCTCACACTTACTGATGTTCCATTAGTGACCTCACACTGCCAAGCTCAAGATCAGTTTAAGGGACAACCATGAAGTACTAACATGGGGCAGAGGAAAAAAGGCATATAGCCAGATCAGGATATGGTGGTCACCTGGCATAACGGCAGCCTTGTAACCTGTCCAAGAGGTAGCTCTTCAGTAAGCCAGGAGGGAGTCAGACACTACTGCTTCATATAGAACCCCTATGTGGAAACCTTATATAATAGCCAAGCATGCTGTTCAGTATTGACAAATACTACACCTGGTGTTCCCATTATAGTACAAACTCCATCAGCAAAGTCTTCACTGTCGCTTCACCTAGGAATATCACAGCTCAGGAAATCCAAAACACTGAACAAGCAGTACTGATTAGCCTGGAACATGATAAGGACATAAAAATGAAAAGGTGATGCTACCAATCTCAAGGACTTCTAGAAGCAACTGGAAAGAACGTTGATGGAGGAAGGGACATCCTTATTGGCCTTAGTGCATGAGGTAAATTAAAATAATAAGTTGTTTTTTAAGCTGGGCATAGTGGCCTGCACTTCGCTCTCAGGAAGCAGAAACAGGAGGAACACAAAGTTTCAGCCAGCCTGATATACATAGCAGGCTCTAGGTCAGCTAGAGCAGTACAAGACCCTGTCTCAAGAACAAACAAAAATTAAAACAAAACAGATGCCCAGCTTTATGGCCCATACCCCTAATCCCATTACAGAACAAGCTTCCAAGACCTGATCTCAGAAACCACTGACTAGGCGTACATTGAGCTCAATAGAGTCAGCGTGGGACAAGCCAGAGCCAGGACGGGCACTGGGCAACTCTGTGCCTCGCGGAGGAAAATCAACTAAACGGGGGCAAAGGAGATCCTAAGAAGCCGAGAGGCAAAAAGTCCTCATATGCATTTTTTGTGCAAACCTGCTGGGAGGAGCACAAGAAGAAGCACCCGGATGCTTCTGTCAGCTTCTCAGAGTTCTCCAAGAAGTGCTCAGAGAGGTAGAAGAGCATGTCTGCCAAAGAAAAGGGGAAATTTGAAGATACGGCAAAGGCTGACAAGGCTCCTTATGAAAGAGAAATGAAAACCTACATCCCCCAAAGGAGACACCAAAAAGAAGTTCAAGGACCCAATGCACCCAAGAGGCCTCCTTAGGCCTTCTTCTTGTTCTGTTCTGAGTGCCGCCCCAAAAATCAAAGGCGAGCATCCTGGCTTGGTGATGCTGCGAAGAAACTAGGAGAGATGTGGCCCAACACTGCAGCAGATAACAAGCGAGAAGTAGGCCGCCAAGCTGAAGGAGAAGTCGGAGAAGGATATTGCTGCCTACAGAGCTAAAGGGAAACCTGATGCAGCGAAAAAGGTACTGGTCAAGGCTGAAAAGAGCAAGAAAAAGAAGAAAGAGGAAGATGAGGAGGATGAGGAAGAGGATGAGGAAGAGGGGGCAGAAGAAGAAGACAGAGATGAAGATGATGATGAAAAGTTGGTTCTAGTGCAGTTTTTTCTTGTCTATACACAACTCACTCCTTTTAAAGAAAAAAAAAAAAGAAACGTAAGGCTGTGTAAGATTTGTTTTTAAACCGCACAGTGTCTTTTTGTGTAGTTAACACACTACCGAATGTGTCTTTAGAGAGCCCTGTCCTGGTGGTATTTTCAGTAGCCACTGACCTTGCCTGGTGCAGTCTGGGGGTTGTAAATTGGCATAGAAATTTAAAGCAGGTTCTTGTTAGTGCACAGCACGAATTAGTTATATATCGGGACAGTAATTTTTTTTGTTGTTTTTTGTTTGTTCCTTTTGGTTTTATTTTTGTTTTTTTTCCTTCATCTTCAGTTGTCTCTGATGCAGCTTATACAAAGCTAACTGTTGTTCTGTTAACTGAATACCATTCTGTAATTCAAATTTAAAAAAAGTGGCTGTTTTGTTGACATTCTGAATGCTTCTAAGTAAATACATTTTTTTTTTTTTTCCGGAGCTGAGGACTGAACCCAGGACTTTGTGCTTGCTAGGCAAGCGCACTACCACTGAACTAAATCCCCAACTCCTACAGGTTTTATTATTATTATTATTATTATTATTATTATTATTATTATTATTTAAAATAAAAAAAGAAAACCCTGACTAAGGTGGAGCTCAGTGGTGGAGCACTCTGCTTAGTGGGTGCAATCCCTAGCAGTGGATAAAGAAATGCTTTTTAATTAAGGAGAAGTAGACTAAAAGTCTGTTATTCTGTCACTTTAATGCATTTTAGAAACATCTAGGGGAAGGACTACAGAGCTAGTTCAGTGGTTAAAAGTTCTGTTCTTTCAAGAGGACCTGGGTTTGTTTCCCAGCACCCACATGGTGGCTCAAAACCATT
The DNA here is from genome assembly GCA_019843965.1 of Rhynchomys soricoides. Classification (NCBI taxonomy): domain Eukaryota; kingdom Metazoa; phylum Chordata; class Mammalia; order Rodentia; family Muridae; genus Rhynchomys; species Rhynchomys soricoides. The sequence goes on along the minus strand of JADRCH010000193.1, from coordinate 4,265,148 downwards.
TGTAACTCCAGTCCCAGGGGATTCTATGTCCTTTTCTGACCTATACAGGACACAGGCACATGTATGATGCACATATTATTCACATGCAGGCAAAATACTTATACACATAAGATAGATAAATCTAATAAAATAGTTTTAAAAAGAATTATCTAGAGGAAATTCTTTTAAAAACCCGCTGTACTGGCTGGTTTTGTGTCAACTTGACACAAGCTGGAGTTATCACAGAGAACGGAGCTTCAGTTGAGAAAATGCCTCCATGAGATCCAGCTGTAAGGCATTTTCTCAATTAGTGATCAAGGGGGGAGGGCCCCTTGTGGGTGGTACCATCCCTGGGCTGGTGGTCTTGGGTTCTATAAGAAAGCAGGCTGAGCAAGCCAGGAGAAGCAAGCAAGCCAGTAAGCAGCATCCCTCCATGGCCTCCGCATCAGCTCCTGCTCCTTGACCTGTTTGAGTTCCAGTCCTGACTTCCTTTTGTGATGAACAGCAGCATGGAAGTGTAAGTTCAGTAAGTCCTTTCCTCCCCAACTTGCATCTTGGTCTTGATGTTTGTGCAGGAATAGAAACCCTGACTAAGAGACCCACTGTTCAGACCACATGCCCCAACAATTAAAATAGAATCTCTAGGGATGGGACCCAGGCATACTTTTTAAAGCTGCTTGACTAATTACAACATGTAGCCAATGCAGAACCACTGAATTAAGTTTCCTAATAACAAAGTCTGAGATGTGAAACTTCAATTAGATTTCAAAAGCATTTTAAAAATTAGTCCATAAAACACACCTATGCAATAATAGTCAAAATAGATTATACATTAGATTTCCTATTTTAGACTTTGTAATACTGGAGTTATCCCATGTGCGTATTGGACCAGGGCTCCACCATTGAGCTTTGTCTCCAGCTGTGGTGGTTGGAGTGAAAATGTCCCCTGTGTGCTCAGATGTTTGAACACCTGGTCCCCAGGGGGCGGCACAGTATGGACAGATGTAGGAAGGGTGGCCTCACTGGAGGAGGCGTGCTGCTGGGAGGTTTTAAAAGCCATGCACTACTCCCAGTTCACGGTTCACCTACATTTCCAGGTTGAATCTTCAGCTGTTCCTGCCAACATACATGCAGCCTCCTCCTACCACAGTCCCTTCCCTGTGAGACTCTTTTGTTTTTCAAGACAGGTTTCTCTGTGTAACCCTAGCTGTCCTGGAACTCCCTCTGCAGACCAGGCTAGCCTCAAACTCAAAGATCCACCTGCCTCTGCCTCCCAAGTCCCAAGTGCTGGGTTTAAAGGCATGCACCACCACTGTCCAGCATAAATGTTGCTTTTGTTTGTTTGTTTGTAGTTGTGCTTTTTTGTTTTGTTTTGTTTTTCAAGGTTTCTCTTTGTGTAACTGTGGGGATCCAGGTTGGCCTTGAACTCAGAGATCCACCTGCCTCTTCTGATGGACTTTGATCCCTCTAGAACCATAAGCCAGAAAACTCCTCTATAAGTTACATTGGTCATTATGCTTTTAGCATAGCAACAGGAAAGAAACTAACATGCCAGAAAACATTTATTCCTTTGGGGGCACAGTTTAAGTGAGCGAGGTGCAGTAGCACATGCTTGCAATCTGAACACTCAGGAACCACACTTCTCCGGACTTAAGTTTTTATGTATCTTGCAGTTTCTTCAAAAGGGTGAGCAAATCTCTCAAATGCTTATAACCTCTGAGGTGATCCAGCCCAGCCCTTTAGCTGCTCCAGGCTCAGACCTGCCTGCCAGTTTCTTAGGCAACAATTCTGATTTTTTATTTTGATAGAGAGTCTCATTTGTAGCCAAAAGTATGTGATCCTCCTTACCTCAACCTCATAAGTTCTGGTATTACAAGCATATGCATCATGCTTGGCTAGAAAATGGCTTAAATTGTTTTGTATTCATTTATTTGTGTGTGTGTGTGTGTGTGTGTGTGTGTGTGTGTAGACCAAAGGACAACTTACAGATGACAGTTCTCTCTTTTCTTCTATGTGGGTCCCAGGGATAAAACTCAGGCTGTAATGCTTAGCAGCAAGTACCTTTTCCTGCTGAGCCATCTTGCCACCCTAGAAAATAGCTTTTGTTGTTTTAACTTTTTAACAGTCATGTGTATCTATCTGTGTATAACTGTGTGAGAGTGTGATGGCTAGTCTTATGTCAACTTGAGTTATCTAAAAGGAGGGAAAAGATTGAGAAGATGCCTACATGACGTTCAGCTGTAGGACATTTTCTTAATTACTTATTGATGGGAGAGGGCCCAGCCCATTATGAGTGGTGCTGTCCCTGGACTTGTGGTCCTGGTTCTTTAAGAAAGCAGGCTGTGCAAGCTATGTAAAGCAAATCAATAACTAGCACCCTCCATGGCCTCTGCATCAGCTCCTGCCTTTGGGTTCCTGCCCTGTTTGAGTTCCTGTCCTGACTTCCTTGTGAAAGCCTATGATCTGGAAGTGTAAACTGGATAGACTTTCCTCCCCAATTTGCTTTTTGGTTATGGTGTTTCATGGCAGCAATAGAAACCCTAAGACATGAGAATGTAGTTGCCATGGAAGCCAGAAGAGAGCATTAGATCCCCTGGAGCCGAGGTTATAAGCAGATAAGGTGTAAATCACAGCACCAAGGTGCTGAGAACCAAACCTGGATCTTCTGCAAAAGCTCTTGTTTGCTGAGCCATCTTCTCAGTCCCACATTTCTTTTAAGATAGGCAGGGGGAAGAGAGAGAGAGAGAGAGAGAGAGAGAGGGAGGGAGAGAGAACCCACACGGACGGGTGGATACCACGGTATAAGGATAACTCTTGGTTCTGTCCTTTGACTATGGACTCTGGAGATCCAACTTTAGCCGTTGGGTTTGCATAGAAGGTGAGTTCACCCATTTCCTTTTCTGTTGTCTGTTTGTGTTTGTTTTTGTTTTTTGACTCTGTTTCTCTGTGTTGCCCCAGATGTCCTGGAACTCTCTGAAGACCAGGTTGGCCGCAAGCTCAGAGATCTGCCTGCCTCTGCCTCCCAAGTGCTAAGATTAAAAACATGCACCAGCACTTCCCAGAAAGGCTTACTGTTTTACAGATACTGTGACAGTCCACTGGAGAAAGTTACAGACCACCACAAACACAAGGCCAATTAAGCGTCCTTTATTTAATCCAGTGACTGATGTCAGACTCCTGCCACAAAGAACTCTTGGTCCCAAGTTAAGCACTACAGAGTTTATAAAGACAAAAACCATGACACTAGGTCCAGGCTAGAAAAGTTTTTACATCAGGGTTATTTCCCAGCAAGGAAGGAAGAGCCCTTAGATCTGCTAAACATTTTATGAACTTTATTTCTTAGAAGATGGGAGAAGCTCTACTTCGTCCTGTCAATTAGGATGTGGTCCCAGAGGGAGCAGGTACTTCTCCTGGGCCATTTCAATAGGGTTTCAGTCTACATGCAAGACTGGCCTTGAACTCACGCCAGCCTTCTTGTCTAGGCCTTCTAAGCTCTGGAACTACAGGCTCAGCTTTAGAACATGGATTTTTTGACGGCAACTGATTTCACAAGTCCCACCACAGCCTCTAACGAACAGTCCCCGCTCCTGGAGATCACCACCAAGTGAAGACAAATATCCAGAAGCATGTGTAGGGATCCCTACTCAGGTGGTACCTCTGAGAGGTCACCTTATACCCCTTGGCTCTAATGTCCTTCTCCAGGCAGTGCACAAAGTCCTCCGTCACAGGGCCTGCCTTCCAGGGCCCAAATTTGACAACAGGTGTCTTTTTGGCCTCCAAGATGTGCAGCGGCTCTGTACACTTCGCATCCTCCTCCTCCGTGCGCACCACACACACCACCACCTTTGACGAGCGCATCGCCACAGCCTCTGCCCGAGCCAGGTGCAACAGGACCTCCAGGTTTTCCCTGTAGTTTGGCACTCCCATCAGGAACTGCATTCGAGCCACTTGTTCACCGAAGATCTGTGGCATATCTTCCAAAATCTTGACCAAAAGATGGACTTGGTAGAACTTAGCTTCTTGGAATACCTCAGGAATGTACTCTGTGGGCACCTGCCCAGTGCGTAGGTAGTCCAAGAGAAGCCCAAAGTAGGTGCCAGGACGATCAATGAAGAAGCGGCCCTGTGCGTCTTTGTAGTGTCTTGCTGACCTGGACAATATCTCGGAAAACTTTGAGCCTGGATGTTTCATCAGGGTGCCCATGGTGGTGGTGTAGAACTGCCCTCCTACATTCAGCTCCACAACCTGCAAACACAAATAGCAGAGATACACAGTTACAACTTAGTAGACGATGTGCTGTCTGCTGCTACAAAACAACAACAACAACAAAACCCACAACAACTCTGTGCAGTGATAAAGGTTAAGGCCAGATTTCTGACCTGAAGATTAAACTGTGTGGAGCAGGTGATGGGGCCGCCCTTCAGTTTGACATAGGCATGACCTCATTCTCAACCTGTCTGAGCACTGCCTCTTAAGACATAAGTACAGTACTGGAATTAAGAGAGCCAAAGGCAACTAAGTTGCTCAGGAAAGCAGAGTTGCCATGGCAACAGTCCTACGGGGCCATTTCAGCTATCTAGAGGGGAGAAGACAGAGGAGAAGGAACCAGACTGTACAGCAGAGGAAAATAAGCTCAAAACCTATGTCTTTCTGCCTCCCCTAAACGTCGAGGCCCCTTGGCAAGGCTGTTTGGTTAACATTGAGGTCACTTCTCTGAAGTAGTTAATCAGGGAGCTACAGACTAGCTATTACATAAATCAATATGATAGCATTTGTATTCCTCTGAGACTCAGCTCGTAAGTTCTCTCGGCATCCTCATGTGACAGATGAAGGAAACCATGAAGAAAGCCTGAGAGAGTTGGGGAGCAATGAAGTGCAGCTAGGATCAAATGCCATCAGTCAGTCTAACTCACATCTAGGGCGGGTCTTCCAGCCCACCCTAACCCCGGCCTCACCACAGCCTCAACTAGCTCTGTGCCTGAGGAAGCTCACTATCTTTCTCAACCTTAGGCTTTGGTGTCTGTGAATGAGGGAGGAAAATGGATGTAGGGAACTCTTAAACCCTGCCAGCTCTCAAAGTCTAATCAACCCAGCCACTTCAAAAGTCCTTTCTAAAGCTGATTTACAGAAACCAGTTTCCTAGCTAGCTATGGTGCCATAAACATAATTCATGAGCTAAACACCAGCCTGGACTGTACAATAAGATCACATTTCAAACAAAACAAAACAAAGCAAATAGTTCCCTACTCCCTGTGCCCCATTCTTTTGTTTATCAAACAAGACCTCAACCCTGTCCATAAGCTTCTTAGTTCTGTTCCTTTTTTATTTCTTTCTCCCCAGAGTCCCAGCCTCTGTGCAAATCTTGGCTCTCCTATCTCATCCATAAATACTGCCCAGAGTATTTCTAGCAAGATGAACTTCTTTTCCTCTCTCTGAAGAAGGCTCTCTCTTCCTTGTGGCCCCTCTTCACCTTTACTACCAGTGTCTCTGCCAACACATTGGGGGGGGGGTCGTCAGTGAGAAAGCCTGTGGTGAGTGGCTGGAAGAAATTTTGCCCCTTGCAGGGATCTGCAGGGTGTCAAGTCCCTGAAGGCTATGAAGATACAGGGATGGACCTGACTCATCTCACCCAGTTCAGTCAGAAGGATCCCTATGCATCTCACTGCGCTTCACCCAACACTCATCTGTTTCCTTAGATACCTTCAGCTGAATGAGTGAGTGACATCCCATTCAGATGTTGTCTAGGCCCCTCAAGATCTCTCTCTAGCCCCCAACACAGCCCTCTCCCTTTGCTTCCATTTTAGCTGAGCCAGAAGCCCAGGATAATGTGGTTTCTTCCTCTCAGTCTCCTCACACACTTCCTCACCACCAAGTCCTGGCAGTGCAGTCTGGTAAGTTGCATGGTTGCTTCTCCCTTGCTTGCTAGGGCCTGCCTCTGGATCCATTCTGCACACAGAAATCAGAGTTCTTTTTCTCTGAGGCAAACCTGAGTCTCTCATTTTCTGCACTCTACACTTGAATGACTCTTCACTATTTCTTGAAGTTTCCAAGGCTCTTTACAGCAGGCTTGCTGCAGGGCCTTTAGCAAACAAAGAACAAAAACCCCTCCTCCAGTCCAGGGCAGGCTGGGGCCTCAGGCCTCAAGGACTTAACTTCTTAGTACGGAAATCTGCCCTTTCTTTCTTTTTCTTTCTTTTTCTCCTTCTGGTTTTTTGAGACACAGTTTCTGTGTAGTCCTGGAACTTGCTCTGTAGACCAGGCTAGCCTTACAGAGATCCACTTGCCTCTGTGTGTCACCACACCTGGCAAGTAAGTCTACAGTCTTTTGAGGTAGCTCCCCAGGGGCCCTTCCAGTAGGGTGCCTCATGATCCCAGAGTGAGATGTAGTTCTACTGTGACAGTAGCTGTTCCCCTGGACTCCCATTTGTCCATCCTCCATTAGACTATGAGGTTTGAAATGGGAACACTATTCTTGGTCCACCGTCACATGAGTAGCACCCTCTAGCAGGACTCAGCACACCAGAGACACTCAGTAAATACCTATTATATTGAATGAAGTTCAGTCTTGGTCCTGATCCACAGGAGAACCTGGTATTCTGATAAACACAGATCTTGCCCTACCTTGGCATCAAGCTCAGTGCTGGCTCCATAGAAGACCTTTGCCCAGGAATTCATTCAAGCACTTCTTGAGCAGGGAAGATGGAACCCTGAGTGTTAAACACCTTGACAATAGTCAGGTAGCTTTGAAAACAGCCAACAATGACATACTCATAATCCTACGAAGAGCCACTTTCCCTAAATGAGGCAGGCACCTTTAGAGACTAACTTCTACACTAAGGGGTTGGAGAGAGGAGGTGCCACCCACTTAACACACCCTCAGGGTTAGCCTTTCTTTTATTTCAACCAAAACTCTGGAGAAATTCATTGAGGTTTTTTTTTTTATTTATTCTCTTAGGCACCTCAGCTTAATCATGGTTCATTGTAATACAAAGTGAACATGCCCCAAAGGATTTGATGGTGCCCACCTTTCCTTTTTTGTTTTAAGACAAGCCAAAGCAGCACTGTAGGGATGCACGGTGGAGTTCAGTTGCAAAATTATTATTATTTGTTGGATTATTGTTGTTTGTTGTTCCTGGGTGGTTTTTTTTTTTGTTTTTGTTTTGGTGGGTTTTTTGTTTTTTTGTTTTGTTTTTTGTTTTTTTGTTTTGTTTTGGTAGTGCTAGGGATCGAGTCCAGGTCCTCCCAAGTGCTAGCAAGCTGCCTCTACTACTGAGCCACATCCTGGGCATAACTGGAGTATTTAAATAATTTGAGTTATGTGTTCTATGAACTAAAACCGAGTTTGTGCCTTCCTGTATAGAAGTGTATAGTCTTCCTCACACTTCCTTCTGGGGTCTAGCACAGCTTTAAGAACATCTCCTGTGTTAGCCTCATCACCTTCCCTTAATCTTTCTCCCAAAGTCCTCTCACGAAGTCCATGAGAGAAGGCAAGGAAGCAGAGGGGGTGTGCTGGAGCTGGCCAGAGTGGGAGTCAGAGATGATCTTCTGTCCAGGCGGGCTGGATAGGCAGAGCAACAGGACTGACTGAAGGAGCCACCTTCCCACCTCCACCCCCCTTCCCTGTGACTACACCAAGCTAGAGGTTTTCAGAGGGACACACAGGAACTAAAACAGACTAGTGAAGACAGAGAGCCAAGAGAGAAAAAGGCAAATCAGAGAATGCACAGAGCTAGGTGGAGCCTGAGACGGGAATGCACAATTATCAAAGAAGGAGTTTACTAGCAGGCGCAAAAGAATACTCCGGGGGAAGAGCGTGGAGGGGGGCGGGGGATGGGGCGGTGGGAAGGGTGCGAGACTAACAGAGGGTAGGGGGCAGAAAATGGAATGGAGCAGGGAAAGTTCACAGCAGGGGTTGGAGGTGGAGCGTTCAGGACAACCAGAGCAGCCGCTGCGCTGGAGGGTACTTACGAAGTCCGGGTCAGGGCAAAGGATCCGGGACTCCTGGCTGTGCTCCTTGAGCAGGTTTACCGGCAGAGACTCCTGGCTGGGCTCCTTGAGCGATTTTTCGGACTGAGACTGCTTGCCGGGCTCCTTGATCTGGTTTGCGGGCAGGCTCATCCTGGCAGGAGAAGACTGGTCTCATCGGATACACAGCGCTGCCTTGAGTAGATAACTAATGGGCAGGGAACAGTCCTGCCACGTGTAGATAACTTCCCAGCCGGAAGGTTCCAGACACCCCGCCCCTGAGGAACGCTACGTCTGTACCTCCCACTTGCCTCTTTTGTAAAACACACTTTTAGTATTTATTTAGCTGGATTAAGGACTTAAGGACATGCTCTGAGGTGTCCAGCACGGACCCTATTGGGTCTTTGGGCAGCCATCAACTTCAAGTAACCTGTAATTTCTCAGAAAAGGGGAACTAGGAGACAAATCCTGGGGCTCTCTGAGGGTAGGATGTCAGACCAGAGACTATAAAATAGTAAATTGGAAGAAAACCAGCTGCCACTCAAAGATAGATGCTGTGAAACTTGTCTGTTTCATCCCTTAGTTCTATGATAGAAAAACACTTCTTTAAAAATATTTATGCTACAGGGGAGAACCCTGATAGATCTAGGACCCAGTGTGGTCATCAGCAGCGATGACAACCAGACATTTAATCAAAATGAAACTGACTAGATAGTGCAATCACATACTTGGCAAAGAAAAATAAAACCCGAAGCAGGGCCATAGCTCAGTGGTAGCACACTCGCTTAGCATGTATGACACCTGGGTTTGACCCCCAGCAAGACATACACATACGGATACCCCACAAGGAAAGAAGAAAGAAAGGAAAGAAGGAGACAACAAAACCTTCCCTGAATGAAAGTATAATCCAACCAAGTTTCAAAGAATGTACACAGATAGCAAGCAATCCATCAAACAAACTCA
>JADRCH010000193.1:4184133-4243530 GCA_019843965.1 Rhynchomys soricoides | reverse complement strand
TGTGTGTGTGTGTGAACAGAAAGGAGTCAGATCACTTTCTTAGCAGTTGTCAGTGGAAGTGGGATTGGCTGGGCAGGCAAGGAAGGGAGAAACTCTTGGTCTTTTTATAGTACTAAAAAGAAGAATTAGATTATGAACGATTCTGATTTTTAAAAATTTATTCATTTAGTGGTCTGTTTGTATGTTTTCCTATGAAAAAGATTAAACATGCTAAAAACCACCATCCTTGTCTTTAACGATCTCAGAATCAAGTAAGAATTTATACTGGGGCAGCATCTCAAAATATTTACTAGAGAAACACAGTGGAGGGGACAACTTTGGGTGTCAGGCAAGGGGATCCCTGGAGGAGGTGGCATTTTGGCTTTAAATGCCCAAAGGTGGTCACCAATTGGGGAGGCACAGTTCCCAGAATGCGGCAAGCCTTTTCAAATGCCAGCCAGATTCCAGACCCCACTGAAGATAGGAAGGTGGTTTCCTTAAAGGTTTTCTCTCCTGGTGTTAGGTGAGAAGACAGCTTCTACTCCCTGGTTTCATAGGGACAAGCCAGGAGAGCTTTGAAAGTTCTCTCCAGAAATTTCCCTTCCAAGTTCCCTAGGGAGTTCAGTTTTCTCTCTGAGGTCAGGAGGTGGATTTTAGCCTTTTTCCTTCCCACCGTTTTATGCTTGGTGTGTCTTGGAGGCATCGGCTCCAAGGAGACACACAGAGCTGTCAGGCAGCGCCCTCTTGCTGGCAGGAATCAGAGCGGCAGGCTCTCTCCTTGCAGTGTCTTCCCGCTGCCCAGGGTTCCTCACAGATTAGTTTTGTGACACTAGGCCTACCCATATGTAATCCATTCACTGCATACTCATAGATAATGTAAAGATAGAAGAAATCAGAAAAATTATAATAGACACACCTTTTATTATATCTACTATGCTATGTGTATAGCTCATGGCATGTAATATATGTATATGTACAATATATGTAGAATAGTAGTGTGTCTGTGTCTATGTGTGTGGATACATACATTATACGGAGGGGAGGAAAGAGAAAAGAAAGGAAGAAGCTGATTCTTCCTTAACATTCTGAATCTAAGATTATTCCTGGTGGGCAGTGGTGGCGCACATTTTTAATCCCAGCACTCGGGAGGCAGAGGCAGGCGGATTTCTGAGTTCGAGGCCAACCTGGTCTACAGAGTGAGTTCCAGGACCGCCTGGGCTATACAGAGACACCCTGTCTCGAAATTCCCAACTTTTTCTGTATCACTAATTCCACCAAGTGATTAACCCTCTGGAGACTTGTCCAAACTCCCAGGCTAAGGTAAATACTTCTTATCTCCATCTGCCTGTGCTTTTGTGTTCAACCATTTCTACCGACATATTTGCTAGTGTGCTGTCTGTCCTTCCCTGGTGGCTTCTGCCTCTGGGCTTCCAGGGCTTCCAAACCGTGAGGGTTTTGGAAACATGGGAAGATTTTTCTCCTACCAGCTGCCACCAGTGAACAAGCAGATGACTTGTGTCTGAAAGCACATCTTGAGTGCACACAAGCACGTGCACACCACACACACACACACACACACACACACACACACGCACATACACGTTTGTGGGCATGTGTTCTTCCACTCAGCCTGGGACTTGGCACAGGGGTGAGGTCAGGTCAGTTCACTACTGGCAGGAAATAAGGCCAGAAAAGGCAGTGAGGCCAGGACAAGGCTTTGGACTTTAATCAGCAGGTGGTTCTCTAGCTGGACTTTGTGGCATCTCCTCATTCTCTAGAGGTGACCAAGGGCTAATGTAAAGTAATCCACATCGCCTTCTTCCTCCTGTTCCAGCAAAGCCAGCTTCTGCCCTCCCTTATTTGCTGGGCTTCAACTCAAAATTTCACTTAAATAAATATGATAGGCTGTGAAATCAGAATTCCAAGAGATGAGAAATACAGCAGGCACAATAATGTCCTTAAAGGTATCTGTCCCCTAACTCCTGAGACAATGATGGCTTACATGCCAAAGGGGAATTAAGGCTGCAGAAGGAAACATGATGACTAACAAGCAGATATGGAGACTGGGGATCATCTGGGACTATCCAGATGTGCTCAGTGGAAGCAGGAAAGAAAGGCAGAACAGGGAGAAGAGGAAGAAGGCAACAAGGAGGTGGGAGATCGGCTGCGACTGGAAGGGAAGGCACTTCTGGTGAGGGAACACAACAGCTTCTAGAAGCTGTAAAAGGCCACAAAGTGCATCCCCTCCCCAGTACCAGAAAGGTCTGCATCCCTGCTGATATCTTGATTTTACGACAGTGAGATCCATTCTTGAACTTGGACCTCTAAGACTGTAATGTAATAAATAAGTCTGTGCCCCTCTGAGATGCCAGATTTATGGTCATTCATGACAGCAGAGATACAGAACTGACCGAAGAAACATGAGAAATATTTCAGAAGGCAGGAATGGGGTCTTTGCACCACATGACTGTCTGTGCAGGGCAGAGTCATGCAGAAGACAGAACAGGAGCCTGGCCCTGCAAAGTCCTGGCCCAAAAGGAAGAAGGTCCAGGGGTGGCTCGAGGGCTGAGAAGGTTTGGAAGAACATTGTCTATTGGCTGAGCTTCATTTGTGAGCTCCTGGATCCTTTGATTTGTTTTTTGAGACAAAATTGGTTGCATAGCCCAGGCTGGCTTTAAACTCAAGATCCGCCCGCCCCTACCCTCCTGCTGGGTATGTGCCACCCCAGCCATGTTTATGGATCTTGGTCAAGGTCTCCGCCATCTCCAGCCACAATTCCTTCTAACATTTGCCCAGAGTGAACAACAGCCTCCCACCCACTTCCTGGACACTGGCTAGGGTCCTAGCTTGGGGCTGCCCTTGGGGACACACCAGCAGATTTCCTCAATAAGAGCAACTCATCAAGGAAAGAACTGACCAAGGCAAAGGATGCAGGTAAGCTATTTGGGTCCTGGGATCCCCAATGAACTCTCTGGCCAGTTCTTCACTTGGGGGAGCCAGCAAAAACATGTGGAGCAAAAACAATAGGAAACTGAAAAAACACCTTTAGCACACAGGAGGGAGCCAGACCTTCTGGCTTTTCTTTATTGTTTTGGAGCATTTGAGAGGTGGAGCCAGATCCAGGAGTTCAAGGCCAGCCTTAGCATAGAGGGAATTGCAGGCAAGTCTGGGCTACACAAAATCCTGTTTAGATAGATAGGTGGAAGGATGGATAGATGGATGGATGGTGGCTAGATAGATGATAGGTAGGTAGATAGATAGATAGATAGATAAAGGGATAGTCATCCTTTTGATAAGCAAGGAAGGAAACCAGATCCTGGATTTTGGGGGGGAGAAGAAAAGGCCTCGACCTTGCTTTCCAAGGGCTTCCAGATAAGCAAAGTGACAGGTTTTAAATGTTCAGAGCTTTATAATTAAGTGATAAATGTGGCAGGTGAAGTTCTCCCAGCAGAGAATACAAAACGTGGATGGAAATACACGTGGATGGGATCTCAGTGTCCTCATCAGCAAATTTCAGGGTCCTATGTGGCCAGATCGCCACAGTCTGGCAGCCGGGACAGTCCTGATGTGTGACCGGTGGATTGGTGAAGGAACAGTTTGTGGACATGGCAGCCCTGCTCCACAGTCACAGTGTGGCCTGGGACATTGACCTGCAAGCCCATTGCATCAGCAGCAGGAAGGACTGGCTTTTCCTAGAACTAGGGGTAGGGTGGGAGGGGGGCAGGAGAAGAAGACCTGCCAGCTTCCTGGGTCTGCTCTGGTCAGGTCTTCATACAGAGCCTGTAACAGTCACGCTTGTAGCAGGTTCTCTGAACAGCAAACTCATCACAGCCAGCATAAATAGAAAGAATCCAGGCCTCTATAACTGAGGACTCTGGGGGAAGGATCTCTGTCACCTCTTCAATAAACAGTTCTTAGACTCTTGATGTCTCCATATCCAGAATTTCTTTTTCAGCTTGAAAATTTTCTCCATTTAGCCCTGTTTCCAGGTACAAGGCCTATAGAGGTGTCACGTGTGAGGCCAGCTTTCCCTTTAAGGATTTCTTGGGTGGTTGGTAGCACTTGATCCTTCCTGAAGGATATACCACAGATGCTGAGTACATCCACTTCCTGACGATAACACCTGTTTGGAGTCAGGCGGGTAGGGCCTGAGAAGCTGCATGGCTGGTGTTCTGAAACCCTAGATGCTGCTGCTGGTCTGCAGATCATACTAGTGACTCTAGCTTATTACCTCATCTTATGGTCTCCCTAATGTACATCACAACGTGGACAGCGTGGTAGTGCAGCCAGACTTCATGTGTTCATCATGCCCTCCCCCGCCAGATCTCAACAGCCTACATGCCATTAGGACACAATGCCAACACACAGGAGGCTCTCTGCGCATGTGCTTCTCTTGGGCTTAGAGCACACCGTGTGGGCTGAGGGACTGAAGGCAGAAGCAGGACAATGGATACAGGGCCTCTGGACTTGGGATGTGTGATGTATAAGTGGAGGTCTAACCCAGGGCTTTATACCACACTAGGCAACCACTCTGCTGCTAAGTTACAGCCTCAACTTGGTAATGCTTCTGATGACCCTGGACCTCACCAGTCAGGACTGAAGCGAAACTGTCAAGGAAAATAGCACAGGAGAGGGTGTATGTGGTCCAGTGGTAGGATGCATGCCTCAGAAGGCCCTGAGTTTGACTTAGCCCTGAAGTGGGGAAGGGAAGGGCAGAAGGAGGAGGGAGAGAAGAGGGTGGGAACAAGGGGGAGGGAGAGATTCCTAGCAGCCTAGCAGAGACGCCTCAAGCCCCTATACATTAAGAGACATATGTGCATATAGATAGCATTTTTAAACTGGAAAGGCTGTCCCTACCTTGGTTTGAAGCCACCCGGGGTCAGGGCCAGCTGAGGTTACTTGGGGTCTGGCAGCCTGGGTACCACTTGTTCATCTTACCCTTGGACCACACTCAAATGATGTTCTGGCCAGGCCATGGACCCCAGTTCCTCTGGGGCCAATTCAATTTGTCCAGCTTGGGGCATTCAGGGTGAGGTTATTCCAGAAGACATGACAGCCACCCTCAGTTTCTCCATGTGGTTGTAGTTGTGGAAAGACTAGAGAAAGTAAGTGTGTGTGTGTGTGTGTGTGTGTGTATTTGTGTGAGTATGTATGTGTTAGTGTGTGTGTGTGTTAGTGTGTGTGTTAGTGTGTGTTAGTATGTGTGTTACTGTGTGTGTGAGTGTGTGTGTGAGTATGTATGTGTTAGTGTGTGTGTATGTGTGTGTTAGTGTGTGTGTCAGTGTGTATGTGACTGTGTGTGTGAGTATGTGTGTAGTGTGTATGTCTGTGTGTGTGTGTGAGTGTGTGTGTGTGTGTGTGTGTGTGTGTAGGGCCTCATCATTGCTGTGTAGTGCTCTACCTAGCTGAAGAGCTGTCTCTTCAGCCCATGACTGGGGAAGTTTACTGAAGCTTAAGGACTAGGCCAGCTTCTGACACTTTCCTGCTTTCTGAGGTTTTCTTGCCAGTTGAATCAGATATGGCATCTGTAAGAGCAGGAAAAACCCTGTTTCCCTTTCCTGCCTCCCTTCTTTCTTTAATCCTAAAGTTTTCCTGAATCCAAACTTAGGACTACTATCGTCTATCTGTGCCTGTGCGTGTACATGTGTGTGGGCATGCACACAAAAGTCAAAGGTCAACCTTTCCTCAGGAGCCATCCCCCCCCCCCCCCCGTTTGAGATAGAGACTCACTCTCTGAGACCTGGGGATCATTGATTCAGCTAGGATGGCCAACTCGATAGCTCCAGGGACCCTCCTATTTCTAGGTTCTCAGTGCTCGAATCACAAACAGACTATCACACCCAGCTTTTTATGTGGGTGCTGGCGAGCAAACTCAGGTCCACATGAAGCATGCAGCAAGAATGTTACCAACTGAGATATCTCCCCAACTCAATCTACCTTCTGATGTGACATATAGTCTGGTCCCATTCTATCCAGGGCTGTCTGTCTGTCATGGAGACCTGGAGGGCATCCTGGTTTGGAGTCTGCTGGCTGGGACCTGATTGTGCAGACACCTCTTCATTCTGCCTATGGCTTCCATGTGTTTGGCACACTGGGCAGTGGTGGTACATCTTTAATCCCACCACTCAGGAGGCAGAGGCAAGTAGATCTCTGCATTCATGCCAGCCTAGTCTCCAGAGCAAGTTACAGGACAGCCAGGGCTACACTTGGTTCAAAAAACCAAACCAAACCAAACAAAAACTCAAACAACAATAACAAGAAGCCTGTAAGCCAGGAGGGCCAGGTACTGGGGGAGCCCCTGCCCTTGGATCTAAGGTGCAGAGGCCTTAACAAAAGATAGCCCTTGAGTTTTCTAACTGAAGCAGAAGAGGCCCAGGAATGACCTGGCCACTGGGTCAAAGAGGCAGCAGGCAGCTGCTGCAGAGACTCCAAGGGCCCTTCTGGCTGTTCTCCATGCCATGCTGGAGTCAGCTCTCTCAGACCTGACCACAACAGAACACTTTGTTTGCCAGTTCTCACTTGATGGCCCTAGGCTTGGGCACTAAGGCAAAGAGTAAGGCCCTTATTAAGGGCCTGAGTGTGGAGTCAAAGGGAGTTACACAACCAGAGTTGGAAAGGACTTCCTTAGGTTTCCAAACCTTTCAGTTTGTGAGTGGCACAGGTGTCCTGCCTCAGGGCCTTAGGCTGGACACACTGCTCAGCATAAGCACTGGAAGAATTTCTCCCCAGAAACTGCAGAAAACACGATATAGGGCTAGAGGTGAATCAAAAGAACATTCACTTAAAAGGGCACTTTTTGCTCTCTCAGGAGAGCTGGGTTCAGTTATCAGCACCCAGTGGTGTCTTGAAACATCTGTATACTCCCTTCCCCTTCTGATCTCTGCAGGCACCAGGCCACATGTGGTGTGCAGACATACATACAGGCAAAACCCTCACACACACAAAATAAAATATGTAAAAACCAACCAACCAAAAACCTCATTTACTTAATTCTATTTATTTATTTGTTTATTTATTTTTTTTATTTATTGTGATGAGGTCAAATACAGAGCCCCCTTCATGTTGTGAATCCTACCACTGAGTTACATCTTCCGGTTCTTTAATTGATTTTGGTTTTAGTTTTGGTTTTCTCTGAGACAAGATTTTACTTTGTAGCCTAGGCTGGCTTAGAACTTATTATGAAGACCAGGTTGGCCTCTAAATAGTGGTAATCCTACTGCCTCAGCCTCCTGAGTGTGTTGGCATCACAGGTGTGAGCCATCACAGCTGGAAGATTCTTTAATTTAACATATCAGTTTTGAATAGTCAATTTTGAATGCTCTTTTCCAATTCAATTTAGGGAACAATTTGATGCCAAGTCTTTACTGACTGTTATAGGTTATCCTGGGCTAATGTGTCCTACCAACTGTTCTGTTCACAGATGGTGCTTGATGGAAAAATACTCCAAAAAAAAAAAGACTGTTGGGACTTGAACTTGAACATGACAATACCCTTATGACTGGACTTCTGGACCTGGCTTCCGGGCTCTTTGTCCTGTAAAGAGCTGTTCCAGTTCAGGATACTATTCTTCTGTTCGTTTCACAGCTAGGTACTCAGATTGAAGAAATGAGCTGTGTGTGTTAGGAGGGAAGCAGGCAGCAAAGAGGTAACTTGACTTCAGGTATCCTCAAAGAACTATTGACTGCCTGCAGTCAAGTGTACTGGATGCCAAGGGGACACAGCTTCCCTCCAACTGGCTGGGCAAGCTGCTGAAGGAAGTGTTGGCTTCCCACTGAGGCAGTCATGCAGACCTGAAATGACAAGCAGAAGCCTGGCAGGTTTGTCCCTGGGTAGATGGATCACCTGATACCGACACTGGGGACCAAACGCTGGGATTGGCTCAAAACAGGGCTGTGTTGATTCAGTGGCTGGGCTTTGGCATCCTGTCAATCTGCTGCCTGCTCAAAAGCCTAGAAATAGTGCTGGGACAGTCTGCTGAACTCTGAGAAAGGAAGCAGCCATGCAAGTGCTAACGAAACGCTATCCCAAGAACTGCCTGCTGACTGTCATGGATCGGTTCTCGGCTGTGGTGCGGAACATGGAGGAGGTGGTGATGATCCCCAGCCTTCTTAGGGATGTGCAGCTGAGTGGGCATGGGGGCTCGGTCCAGGACGGGGCCCCTGATCTCTATACCTACTTCACCATGCTTAAGAGTATCTGTATAGAAGTGGATCACGGGCTGCTGCCAAGGGAGGAATGGCAGGCCAAGGTGGCTGGCAACGAAGCCAGCGAGGCTGAGAATGACGCTGCTGAAACTGAGGAGGCTGAAGAAGACAGGATCTCGGAGGAGCTGGACCTAGAAGACCAGTTCCACCTGCACTTCTCCAGCCTCCATCACATCCTTACCCACCTGACCCGGAAGGCGCAGGAGGTGACGAGGAAATACCAGGAAATGACGGGGCAGGTCCTGTAGGTCTTCGACTGTACGGAAGGTAATGGTGGCCGTGCTAGTGGGTTATACTCCATAAAGGACTTTCCGAGGGAGGAGATGAATGGTGGTTTAGCTTAGTAGAAGGAGGCCAAGTGAG
Organism: Rhynchomys soricoides; assembly: GCA_019843965.1. Classification (NCBI taxonomy): domain Eukaryota; kingdom Metazoa; phylum Chordata; class Mammalia; order Rodentia; family Muridae; genus Rhynchomys; species Rhynchomys soricoides. The sequence goes on along the minus strand of JADRCH010000193.1, from coordinate 4,234,984 downwards.
CTCTCACATCAGGGTACTGGGACCACCAATATCACTTTGGGAAGACCCAGAAGTAGGCCTGCTTTCCAGCCTTACCCAGTATTGATAAGCGATCAATGAACTTCCATAGGGAACAGAAAATTTGCCTCTGAACACATCCCTCCTGAGTGTGTGTGTGTGTGTATGAGTGCAAACATGTGCGTGTGATGTGCATTGTTAGTAAATACATGACTGTATGTTTACTTGAATGAGTCTATTCTCAAGGGTAACTTTTTAAAAACATATATATATATTTTAATGTGTGTTTGGGGTGGGGGTGTACCTATGTGCCTTGGCATATATGTGGAGATCAGAGGACAGACAACAAGTGGGATTAAACTCTGATCATCAAACTTGGTGGCTGAGCCATCTGGCTGGCCCATTTATGAAGTTATCATTACTGGGTGTGTGTACATGGCTTACGTTCTGGTGTGTGTGCAGAAGTCAGAGAACAACTTTGTGGAGTCAGTTCTCGACTTCCACCTTTAACATGGGTTCCAGAGATGAAACTCAGATCACCAGGCTTGGGAAGGTGAACTCTACCTGCTGAGCTACTTCACCATCCCAGAGTCAGTCACAATGATTCTTCCTCTTCTTCCTTTTACCTTTTTTTTTTTTTTTTTTCTTTTGAGACAGGGTCTCTCTTCTCTCTATAATGCCCTAGCTGGCCTGGAAACTCAGAGATTCTCCTGCCTCAGGTTCCAGAGTACCAGGATTAAAGGCGTGTACCACCATGCCCAGCTTTAAAGTTAACTTTTTTTTAAAAAAAATCTGATTATAGCTATGGACTGTCACCAGAGTTGAGACACATACTCTTGCTAACTCCAGGGCATAGGCCATCCCCAAACCCTATCACCTCTGCTGCCGTTGGTCCCCTTTGCCTACTAAGTGCCAGCATGGCCCCAGTTGCTGTGAAAGTTCTGTATAAACCTACACAGATGAGAGTCTTTAGATTTTGATTATTTATGTTTTGGAGACAGGGTTTCACTAAATGTCCAGGTTGGTCTCAAACTTGGGAGACTCCTGCATGTCTCCCAAATCCTGGGATTGCAGATGTCATCATGCCTGACTGCCAAAGATGAGGTTTGTTGCTCTTGTTTTGTAAATGAAGATCCTTACCAAGGGAGATATATTTGTGTAGATGTGCACTGTGAATTCTGTGTGCATGTGCCCGTGCAGTCGCATAACACAGGGTATGTGATCACATGTTATCACAAAGGGGCATGTAGGTGAGGCTGAAACGGATAGGGATATTCCACCCTTCCCAGGTTGCAACTGGACAAACAGCAACTATTTTGATGTTTGAATTATTCCAGTCACATGAGGGTGTGGAATCGTGCCTGTTGGGAATTCCTGGGCCCATGTGCCTGTGCACTGAGGCTGTGATTGTGAAGTGAGAATAACCAGCAAGCAAACAGGTCACGGTATAGAGCAGCATACAGGAGAAGGGCCTGGGTCATGGGTCCCTCCTAGGCAGGGATTGGGAGAATTCAGATTACAGCATCTGCTAGTCTTGACCATGGGCCACCTGCCAGTCCCATTTTATTATAAACTGGCATCAGTTATAGACCACCTTGCATGGGACTGAGAGACTAGATTTGTACCTCAGGGTGGGTGAGATGGCTCAGTTGGCACCTGTCACCAAGTCTATCAACCTGATATTGATCCCTGGGACTCCCATGGGAGAGAGAGAGAATTGACTTCTGCAAGCTGTCCTCAGTCCTCCACATGTGCACTGTGGCCTGTGCATCGCCCCCATCCCCACCCTAATGTAAAAGAATTGTACCTCCATTTACTAGCAAGGAAATGAAGGTTAATCGAGTGTCATCTGAAGTCACATAATAAAGGGACAAAAGCCAGGTGAGCCATGGTGTACTCCAGCACTCCCAGGCAGGGGTAGGAGAATTGGTAGTTCCAGGCCAGCCTCAAAACACCTAACCTAAGCAAGCAAGCAAGAAGCAAGCAAGCAAACAAGAAGCAAGACTGGCCTCAGCTTTGAGCTGAGGGTTCTTTCCATCACACTCATTCTTTACCATTTTGGAAAGACGGGGAATCAACATGCCTCCCTTCCCTCACAGAGACCAGACAAGTTCAGCGCCAAGTACTTTCCTTGCTGTTTTCGCTTCTCCACCTCAAACCTGAACTGTTGACCTCAGCCCTATTTCTCTCTCCCCTTGAGGGTTCCGGGGCTACCTTCCAAGGGATCTCCTTGAATTCAACCAGGCTGGGTCAACAGGCAAGGGTCTCAGGGGAGCTGAGCCTCAGTGCCTGTGTCCATCACTAAACACTGAGGAGCCGTGAGGCAGTGGAAGTCACTGGGATTCCTTGTTTCTTCACTGCACAGTAATAGTAGTGAAAAATAATGGCTGGCATTTGAATAGTGTTTAAATTACTTACATATAAATTACCTAATGAATTAATATTACTTTTAAATGTTGTTATTATTGAATGGTTGGGGATTTAGCTCAGTGGTAGATACTTGCCTAACCAGCCCAAGGCCCTGGGGTTGGTCCTCAGCCTTCCCCCTAGTGGGTGGGGAGAAACTCTTATTATTTTTGTGTGTATAATGTGTGTGCAAGCACATGAAGGCTCCCGAGTTGCAGGACAAAGTTTGAAAGTTGGACTCTTTTTCCACCAACGGTTCCAGAGATCAAGGTCAGGCCACCCAGGGTTGTGCCTCAAGCGTTCAAGCCATCATGCCAGACCACATTTTTTTATTACATTTTTTATAGAAAGAAATTGGAGACCTGCTAGGCATGCTGGTTCATGCCTATAATTCCAGCACTTAGGAGGTAGAGGCAGGAAGACTAGAAGTTCAAAGGCACCCTAGGCTACAAAGCATGTTTGAGGTCAGTCTGTGCTGTGTGAGTCCCTATCTCAAAACCCAGCCAAGCCAACCAACCCAAGAAACAACCCTGGAACACTGAGAAGATAAGCCCCCAAATTGCTTGCCCTGTTAAACCTCATTCATTCCTTCCGTACTGATTGGTTTTGTGCTCCTTAGAGCAATAAAGCCTGCAGCTTATGGGGACATGGCAAGTGGGTGGAACAAACGTGGTAGAAACCACAATCTCTGACTAACCACATCGCTTTAAAGGCCAGGTCAGCCCTTCTTGACCATAGTGGCCCAACTACTCTGAGTTTGTTCTTATTCATGGGGCAGTGTGGCATAGCAGAAGTTCACATACCTGGGCTTAGCTCCACTGTCACTCTTTCTGCCATCGTAGGCCTCTTGCCCTTCAGCTCCACAGCATCTCTTAGTAGGGTGCAGAGGAGAGAAGACAAACAGTCCCAGTTCTTATGGCCTTTGATACAGTGGTTCTCAACCTGCAGGTCAATTGACCCTTTCACAAGGGTCACCTAAGACCACTCAAAACACAGAGATTTACATTACAATTCATAACAGTAGCAAAATTACAGCTAGGAAGTAGCAACAGATAATTTTATGGTTGGGATCACCGCAGCATGAGGAGCTGTGTTAAAGGGCTGCCCATCAGGAAGGTTGAGAACCACTGTTTTTATGCCTCAGGCCTGAAGTGCTACCAGCTTTCAAACAACAATATCGGCTTCTTTTTTTTTTCTTTTGGTTTTACTCTATGTCAGTAGGCAGCGGTTGTTTGACATTATAGATACTTGGCTTTTAAAACATTTCCACATTCTACAGGTCACTTTACACGAGAGGGAAGACTGGTGAGGACCGGGTGGTGCATCAGCTCCAAGACCTGGAAGGAAGGCCTGGACCCGGGTGGACGTGAAGGCAGCTTCTGTCTCTGGATGCTTCCCTACCTCCCTCCGAGTGCATCTGCGGACTTGGTTGCAGGCTCACCTTTAAGATGTTTGTTGCGATTCCCAACTTCTCTTCCATGTCTTAGCAGTTTGAGGTTCACAAGGCAGCAAAGATCAGTAGAAAGCCAAGGTATTAGCAAGTGGCCAGAGTTCACATCCCACCTCTGGGGTGTCATGTAGTGCCTGGTGTCACAGTTATTCTCTCATGTTTAAAGCAGGGATGCGCTATTTACCTCACAAGGTCACTAAACGGAAACATGGAATCAAAAGCACCTGGCAGGTGCCGACATCTGAACAGCTGGTGTTTCTCTTACCTTTCTTGGAGCACATGTTGTATGTAGCTCTTGTTTTTATGCCCCGCCCCCCGCCCCCGCCCCGGGGAAACATTGAGGTAGTTGAGTGTGTGGGATGAGCTACTCACCCTGTTGGATCTGATGAGGCTGAGCAAGTGAACTGTGAACCTAACTACTGTAGTAGCAATTAAAAGAAAAAATTAACATGGCATGCTGCTTTTTTTTTTTTTTAAACTTTTTATTGATTCTTCGTGAATTTTATATCATGCCCCCCAATCCCACTCATCAACCTGTCCCTTCATCTCTGCCCTCTGCCCTTGCAACCTCCCCCACAATAGAAGACAAACAAAATCTCGATGTGGAAGCTGCAGTGTGTCACATGGTACACCCTTGTGCCCAAACAGCTTCACTGGCAGTAAAGTGGCAGCTCATGGCAGTGAGTCATCGATCCGGCTTGAGGCCTCTGGCTTCTGCTACACCGTCAATACTGCATTGTCACTCGGACTTCTCTCAGGGGCCCTGCCAACGCCCTGTCTTGTGCAGATCTTGGCACTTTAGTTCTACAAGACCTGCCCCTTCACCCACTCCTGCAGTTCATAGATGGGGTGGGCCTGGATCTGGGCCTTGGCGGTAGCTGAGTTGGTCAGCTTGACAGCTCTCCCACGATGTCCCCCGTTGGGGCCAGCTCTACGGTGCTGCTCATGCTTCCCGAGTACTGCGGCTGGCGAGGGGCAGAGACAGTTCTCCTGCCATGGGGGCCCGCTCCCCCATACTGTCTAGGTGAGGGGCAGGGACAGGTCTGCACAGCACTTAGATATCAATGCGGTCCCAGGTGGCAACCCAGACAAGGGACATCCTAATGACCTTTAGTGATAACCCCTGCTGCTGCAGGACCACAGACCCAGACATGGCCCTCAGGGACAGCACAGGCCAGAACCTCACCATGGCCTCAGGTGGCATCACAGGCTACTCACATCAGGCTGTTCCTCACCACCCTTGAGTCTCTAGTTCTGTCTTCATTGCGCCCACATCACATGCCTCTCTTTCTCTTCAATCTCTCCACCACTTACTTGCTCATCTTAGTGGTGCCCAGGACCTCTAGGTGTCTTCTAGACACACACACCCCCTTCAAAGTATGTTCTCGAGTATAATTTCCACAAGTTGACTCGTGGAGACCGTATTCATCTGATTTTTCCTAGAAACAGTTATATTCACACGGGTCACCCAATTTGAAATTAAGTGCCTACCAATATGATTCACCTCAGAAACCTAATCTGCTTGTAGCTAAGCCTGTAAAGAAGAAAGGGTTTGGACAGCATTTAGATTTGATGAGCTGTAAAGAATTGTCTCCCTGGAGGTAGACAGGTGACCTCTGTGAGTTCCAAGCTTTTTAATGACGACTGTTTGAACAAACACTTCCTGCATGCTAGGTGTGGTCTTCTAGGGTGATGTCTTGCAGACTATGGTAGCTACTGAGCCATCTTTTCCAGCATGATCCATCCAGGTACAAAGCCGAACTATCCACTCTGTACTGTTACAGAAAGAGCTCAGAAATACAAACCTGTTCTCATTAAAAACACTTAAGGGGCCTGGCAGGCTGGTAGTGAGTAAGGGTGTTTGCCACCAAGCCTGAAGAGCTGAACTGGATCCCTAGAACTCACAGAAGGAGAGAAGCAATTCCTACAAGTCGGCCTCCACTTATATGCAATGTCATGTGCACACACCCTAAATGCAAAAGGAGATAAAAACCTCTGGTGAGCTAAGAGTCTTAATCCTAGTGCTTGGACAAACTGAGGCAGGAGATCAAATACAAGGTCAGCTGGGCTCATAGGAATGGGGTCTCATTAAAACCCAAACCCAGGCCAAATAAAACACTCTCTAGTAACTTCCCAGGATTCATTGGGGTCAAGTTGAAATTTCTTTGCATGGCACAAGCCCTTCATAATCTGGCTTGTTTTGTACGGTCCTTGCCCAGAGAAGGAGCAGGGCAGGAGCAGGGGAGTGTTGGTGAAGGGTCAGATACTATCTCAGTCTTTACAGGGCAAAATTGTCCCAACTGTTGAAGTAGCATTAAAGCAGCCACAAACATCAACAAATAAACATGGTTGCCTTCTAATAAAACTTTATCAACATTGGGCTTCAGATATAGCTTCAGTTGGTGTTCTTGCCCAGCAAGCATGGAGCTCTGGCTTTAGTCCCCAAAACTATATAAAATGGGCCCTGTATGGCTGTCTCAGTTAGGGTTTCCATGGCTGTAAGCAGACACCATAACCAAGGCAACTCTTTTAAAGGACAACATTTAATTGTGGCTGGCTAATGCTTCTGAAGGTCAGTCCTTTATCATCAGGGCAGAAAGCATGGCAGTGTCCAGGCAGACACGGCACTGGAGGAGCTGAGAGGTCTAGCTCTTCCAAAGCAACAGGAGACAAACAGGAGATTGTCATCCAAGCAGCTAGGAGGAAGACCTCATAGCCCACCCTCACAATGACACTTCCTGCAACAAGGCCACACCTACTAATTGTGCCACTCCACGGGCCAAACATATTCAAATCACCACAACAGCACACCCCAGCACTGGGAAGGGAGAGGTAGGAGGGGCAGAATTCAAGGTTATCTTTGACTACTTATTGAGTTCAAAACCATCCTGGACTAGAGGCTGCCTCATGAAAAACAATCCTCCCCATATCTTTGTCAGCAGTAAGGCAGATCTGCCCACATACTAGCTTTGCTATATTATTTTTTGCATTGCTAAGAATGGAGCCAAGGCTAGAAGACTACTCGCACTGAACTATATCCACAGCCTCTAAATTCAAATATCTCAAGTGGAGGGAGGGGACTAGAGAGATGGCTTAGTTCTTAAGAGCACTGGCTACTGTTCCAGAGAACCTGGGTTCAGTTCCCAGCACCCACATGGCAGCTCACAACTGTCTGTAATTCAGGTTGATGGGGATCCAGCACCCTTTGCTGGTGGATGAAGGCACCTACTCAGTGCACAGACACATGTAGACAAAGCAAGCAAATACATAAAGTAAAAAAAAAATGAATGAGTCTTTAAAAAAGCAACCTTCCAAATGGGTTTATAAGATGGCTGGAGGGTAAAGGAATTTGCTGCCAAGCCTGGAAACCTAAGTTTGATCCTTAGGACCCACATAATAGGTGAATGGATTCCTGTAAGTTCTTTTCTGACCTTCATATGCACACATAATACACAAAATAGATGTAAAATACTTTACATCTTTCAAATGTCTTAAAAATGGGTGAATAAGGGGCCAAGGAGGTGGTTCACGCCTGAAGACCTGAGTCAGTGGAAGGAGAAAACTGACTCCCACAAAATGTCCTCTGAAGGCCACACATGGCATGGTGTACACACACGTACACACACACACACACACACACACACACACACACGTGGATTAAAGGTGTATACTACCATACCTGCAAAAATGATTTTTTTGGTAATGAACCAGTTTTAAAAAAAAAAAAAAAAAAGAAAAAAAGAAAGAAAAAACAACAACAACAAAAAACCCAAAAATTCAAAGAGGGGGAAGAGGAATTGTGGGAGCCAGAGGGTTCAAGGACACTGGGAGAACATGGCTGACAGAATCAACTAAGCAGGGCTCCTAGAAGCTCACAGAGACTGAAGCAGCAATCACAGAGTATGTTTGAGTCTGCACTAGGTCCTCTGCTTGCATGCTGTGGTTGTTACTGTTTTTGGGTGACTCCTAGCTGTGGGAGTGAGGGTGTCTTTGACTCTCTTTTGCCTGCTTTTCAGACCCTTTTCCTCCTCCTGGGTTGCCTTGTCCAGCCTTCATGTAAGGGTTTGTGCCTGGTCTTATTATATCTTCTTGTGACTTCTCCAGTTGATGTCCCTAGGAGGCCTGCTCTCTGGGGATGGACAGGGGCGGGGGTGGATCTAGGAGAGAAAGGAAGTTGGGGGTAACTGGGAGAAGGGAGAAAGCTGTGGTCAGGAAGTACTATATGAGAAAAGAAAAATAAAAATTAAAACCAACAAACCCCCAAGGATTCAGAAGGCAGGGTCAGTGCTGGCACACACCTCTAACTCTAGCACTTGGGAGGCTGAAGGAATTGCTGGTTTGAGGCCAGCCTGAGCTACACAGCAAAATTCTGTCTCAAGGTGAGTACGGTAGTATACAGCTAAAACCTCCAAACTTGGGAGCTGGAGGCCTAAGGATCAGGAGTTCGACACCACCTAGGGTACAGGAGACCTAGCTCCAATGAACCAACCAACCAATCAATCAATCAATCAATCAATTAATTTTGTTTTTTTGAAACAGGGCCTCACTATGTAACCTTGGCTGGCCTGGAACTTGCTATGTAGACCAGGCTGGTGGAAAACTCATTGAGATCCACCTGCCTGTGCCTTCCCAGTGCTAGGACTAAGGGCGTGTGCTACCACACCCAGCTAAATACATTAAAAACAAACAAACAAAAACAAAACAGACTCCCCAAAAATGTGCTCTGAGGACCACATACACAGAGTATACTGCTCTTACAAGGACAGGAATTCAGTTCCAAGCACACACATTGGGCAGCTCGCACCCACCCATAAACTCCAGTTCCAGGGCATCTGTTCTGGTTTCCTTGGATACTCAAGTATATAAATCTGCACAAACTTGCATACTTGCATGCACCCACGTGTACACACACACACAATTAAAGAGAAATAGGAAAGGAATTCATAATAACTATTTTAATCACAGGTGTTAACATATTAACCTAAACTTCACTGTCACAGAAAAATATCCCATAAAATTCAGAAAGTGTTCAGGTTGTGGCACGGAGGAACGAGCCTGTTGCAGACTTCAACGCACTGGATGGAACGGCTCAAGAATTTCAGCATAAGTTTTCTTCTCTGTGAAAGAATCATAAAATATTCATCTTAAAGTTATACTTTAAAAAGTCTATTTCTTGGGCGAGGGATGTGGCTCAGGAATGGAACATTTGCTGAGTGTCTGAGGCCCTGGGCTTAATCCTTAGCATTCAAAAAGTAAAAAAATAAAGGTTAGGGTCAGGAGTTAGGAGCACAGGCTGCTACTCCAGTTTGATTTCCAGAGTGCCTGTGGCTGCTCACAACTGTCTGTGACTCCAGTTCCAGGGGATACAGCATTCTCTCCTGGCCTCAAGCACACACATGGTGTACAGACACACATGTAGGCAAACATCCATACACATAAAATAGTAACAATGATGATAGTTACTTAAGTAAATAAATAAGGCTATATTAAAAAACAAAAAAACAAACCACAGCTCATCTTACTGACAGAAGCCTGCTGAAGGCTGTGTCTGCCATAATCCATGCTGGAACTCAGTCCCCAGAACTACAGTATTAAGAGGTGGGGCCTTGGAATGTGGCTAGGTGGTGAGGATGGGGCCATTCTGAATGGATGTGTTCTTATAAAAGACATGGATTCAAGAGAGTCTAGTCTACAGAAGATGATGTTCAAGTCCATACAACCAGTCAGTATCTGAGCCCGGGGATGGACAACATTAACCAGGGAGAATGAGACAAAGTAAACAAGGAGTTTTCATTTTTCAATTAACATGAGATACCTTTTTCAAGAAAATCTTCTGGGTGTAATTTTATATACCCAAACATGTCATGGTCCTTTACAGCATACAAATAGTCTTGACGTTTCAAATAATAATATCCAACAAAGAAAAAGGAAGTAACACACAGAAGCTGGCGATGCAAACCTGTAATTGCAAAACCCAAAGCAAAATAATCAGTCAAAGTGCATAGAAAATTACATTTGGGGGGCGGGGGGGTTGTTTCGAGACAGGGTTTCTCTGTGTAGCCCTGGCTGTCCTGGAACTCACTCTGTAGACCAGGCTGGCCTCGAACTCAGAAATCCGCCTGCCTCTGCCTCCCGAGTGCTGGGATTAAAGGTGTGCGCCACCACTGCCCAGAAAATTACATTTTTATGTTACATTCAGACACACTCTTATGGTATTCTTGCCAACGTTCTTTACCAAAAAAACAAAACAAAAAAACCCCCAAAAAACAAACAAACAAACAAACAAAAAAACAACCTTCTCTCACCGGGGTCTCACCTCCCGCCAGGGTCCCGCCTCCTCCAGCCAGGGTCTCACAGAGCCCAGGCTGGACCTTGCACTTCCGGTCTTTCCTCTCCACACCTTTCTCCGTGTCAGATAACAGCAGTGCTGTTCACCACTGAGTTGAGTACGCTTTCATTTTATCGTCTTTCCCACACTCAGACCCTGAGTCCCAGATTCTTCTACCCCTACAGCGAGCTTACCCCCTTTCAGGCCAGAGCCACCCGCTCGGATCTCGGCTTTCATCTGGTCACCCTTTATCCCTCACCCAAACTTTCTGTGAAATACCATGTACTGGTGTGGTGAGTACTGTTGTTTCTTAAAAAACCTGAGTTATGGTTTTGTTTTAATCGCAGGTGTGGGATATGGGGCCGCTTCAGATTGTGAACAGCTGTTAACTATGATTATCCCAAGCTCTACGGGGGTATGATTTTTGACAGCTGAAGACAGTTTTAATTCTGGGGACTCTGGAGAGGGTATAATGCAAGAGCCCCCAAGAGGGTCTGTGCAAGCTGCTGCTGCTGCTGCATTTGCTACTGATGGAGTGCTGGTTTGCTGGACTGCTAGATATCCTGACAATGAAAACTGGACTTGCCTCAAGGAACCTGATGTCCCTAATCAGCAGGAAGTAGCCTATAGAGGTCTACACCCACTTTCTCCTCTAACCTTTGTTTTCTCTCCTACGTAGTGTTGAGGGGTTGGAAGGGGTGAGGGCAGAGTAAGGGTTGAAGGAGGTAGACATAAAAACCCAGTGGTTGCTGCAGTGCCCAGCAACTGCACCAGCACGCTATAGCTTCCGATATCAATGCCTCTACAACGGTTCCCTATTTTGTGGAGTTCAAAGGGTGAACTCATTTCTTTTATAAATTGTACCATAATTTGTTTCTGTCTCTACCATCAGGGCAAGCAATATCTAATTCATCTGGCTACACCAATCAGCATATGACACCTGATGTATATTTATTAATGAATGCCTTTGGACAGGTAAATTTACTATCTTTAATAAGAGAAAATACTTGATGGGTAGTGGTGGCCTACGCCAGAACTTGGGAGTTGGAGGCAAAGTGGGTCTCTGTGAGTTCAAGGCCAGTCTGTTCTACAGAGCAAGTTCCAGGACAGCCAGGGCTACACAGAAAAACCCTGTCTCAAAAAACAACAAACAAATGACAACAACATACTGACTCAATCTTTCTCATTCTAGTAATATACAAACCAAGATAAAATGTGTATATAAAGGTGGCTTGGAAATGTGAAAAGCAATAAAAATAAGATATTCTTTTAAAAATATTTACTTTTATTTTGTGTGTGTGTGTTTAAGCATATACTTATATGTACCACATGTATGCAAAAGCCTGTGCAGGTCCAACCCCTGTTGGCTCCTCTGGAACTCAAGTTACAGGCATTTGTGAGCCATCATGTGAATACTGGAAATCAAACCATCTCTCCATCCCTACAAGATATTCTTCAGTCTGTAGCTGCAGAGGGTCCAGGTTCTTTGGCTTCAAACAGCCACTCATTTCCCAAACTGGGTCTGAGCCCGTGTTCTACACCCTCCAATGTGCAACTGCACTACGCAAAGACCCAGACTCTACGGTGACCAACACGTCTCAGCAGAAGACCCGAAACATGTTTTAGATACTGAGGCCAGCATCCAAACTCTAAAGGCATGGCTTGGCCCTTCCCCAGGTTCCCATTTCCTCAGCCTTCCTTCCTTCCTTCCTTCCTCTCGGCTGCCCTCCCCATCACTTCCCCTTTCTTTCCTTTGTTTGATGAACCTAAACATGGAAGCCATTATGTTATTTACATATTGGCTCATCACCAATGTCACGCTAAAAATCAACAAACATTTAATTTTAGACTTTATAACCAACTAACTCAAAGTGGTTATCAGCAAGGGCTTTAAAACACAGATGACAGGGACTAGACTAAGACGAAATTCTATTTAGTATTTTCTACAAACTTAAAAGAGACTTTTATAAGTTTACTTCATTGCCAAAATATTCCATCACTATCTGCAGAATGCTAAGGACTCTCCAAGGCTACAGTCCAAAACCCACTATCATCTCCTTTCCCACTCCCTTAGGTCTCCAAGGAGCACCATGCGTGGGTCACACTCGTACTGTACGATTTTTATAGTCTAAATGTAAAATGTCCTCCATTCAAGCATTTGGTCCCCAGTTGGTGGCACTGTTTTGGGAGGCTGTGGAGCTTTAGGAGGTTGGTTCTACCTGGTCACTGGCTTTGAGGACCAGAGGTCTTATAACCTGACCCCAAGTCCTGTCTCATCTATGCTTCCTGATCTGTTCAGATGTGAGGCAGGGTGACTACTCTTCCTCTTCCTCCTCCTCCTCCTCCTCCTTCCCTCCCTCCCTCCCTTCCTTCCTTCCTTCCTTCCTTTCTTTCTTTCCCTAGACAAGGTATCATCATGAACTCCTGGCTATTCTGGAACTCAGTATGTAGCCCAGGCTGGTCTCAAACTCATAGAAATGCCTGTCTCCATCTCCAGAGTGAAAGGATGAAAGGTGTGAGCCACTATACCCAGCTGCTATTTTCTTCCAAGTCCCTTAAAACAAACCTTTCCTTCTTAGCAGCTTTAACCAGATATCCTATCACAGTGATGAGAAATCTTACGACTGACCAAAAAAAAAACTGTTTGAAAATAAACTCCTTTATGACTTATTATCAGTAAATGTTTGATTTAGATACCTATTTAAAATATAACCAGCCATGGTGGTGACCAACTTTAATCCCAACACTTGGGAGGCAGAGGCAAGTGGATTCCTCTGAGTTCCACAACAGCCTACTCTACATGTTGAGATTTTTTGTCTCAAAAAACAAACAAAATACAAACAAACAAAACAACAACACCTATACACTGCGGGTTACTTAAAAACTTACTGGCAGAAATATGCTGTGAATGGAAAAGTTTTAAGAACACTGAGTTAGACCAACTCAGTGTGTGCTCAGTAAACACGGTAGAGGAAATACGCTCCAGCATTGCTATCTCCAAAGCAATAAGGATGCTCAAGAAATTCTGACTCCTAGTCCTACGGGCTGTCTAAACATTACTTCATTTCTTACAGAAATAGAAAGTTTCCTGGAGTTAAATCGTTAGTCAGGGAGACACAGCATCACACCCCAAAGCATACACTCCTCCTTCTGTTTCTGGAGAAAGGTTCTCACTGTATAGCCTGTCAGGCCTGGAACTCACTGTAGACCAGGCAAAACAAATGAAAAGAGATCCGCCTGCCTCTACTTCCCTAGTGCTGGGATTAAAGGTGTGCACCACCGTGCCTGGCACAAAGCATATGCCCTTCTCCAGCTTCTTGAAGAAAAGCTGAACAGGAAGCAATAAAAGGTGCCAGCCACTATATGACACTCAGCCCACATTCCAGCCAGTCTGCACTTCCTGTGGAACATTCTTTCTCAGATCTGTACCTCTTTCACTCTCCCAAAGTACTCTACCATGCCGACTCTATCAAAGCATGCATCTACCACTCCAAGATCAATAACACACACTTATTCCTATTCTGGCTGACTTGCGTCTTAAGGTCAGTTCTTGTCCCTATACTCAGTATGTATACTCCAATGTCTGGCACAGAAAAAAGGTCAGTCAGTCCTTCTCACTCAGCCCCTTCTATGTGTTATGTACCTTATCCACAGAACTCACTGAACTGCCATAACAAATACACAAAGATCTATTATTCTCACTTGGATAGATGAGGAACTGGCAGATTAACCACATGTAGTCCCCAAGCTACAAGCTTAGGCATGATCACATTTGAGGGGGTGGGGGTGGGGGGGAAGGACAGGAGCATTTCCAAGACATACTGGCTTCCAATAGTATTTAACTACTAGTGATCTGAGGATTCATGGATGCTGACCTCTAGGTCTAACACAGATGGTTAGCTGGGATGATTCCTAGTGGCTGGAACCATTTCATTAGCATTCTTATAACTGGGCCTTAGCTCCAACTGATAGTTTAGACTGCTGATAAACCTGACCCTCACCACTGAACTTCTTCAGCTTTTAAAAGTTTTAATGTCTTCCCCACTCAGAGAATAAATTGCCATCATCTGATAACCTCTGCAGCCCTATCACCCTAATCTTGCAAGTAAGCAATCAAATGCACCCACTTTCAGAAGGCCTTTCGCCCCCTCCCCAGACCTACAAAGCTCTTTTAACTATTGCCTGATATTCAAAGTTAAGTTCACCTCTAGTGAGATGATAAAGATATTTGTCACCAAGTCTGATTTGGGGGGTTCAATCCCCAGGGCTCACACAATGTTAGAGAACTAATTCCCTCAGGTTGTCATCTGCCCTATACATACTCAAACACAAATAAGAACTATAACGGGCTGGAGAGATGGCTCAGTGGTTAAGAGCACTGGCTGCTCTTCCAGAGGTCCTGAGTTCAGTTCCCAGCAACCACGTGGTGGCTCACAACCATCTGTAATGGGATCTGATGCCCTCTTCTGGTGTGTCTGAAAACAGCTACAGTGGACTCATATATACATTATTTAGGTAAATAAATAAGTTAGAAGAAGAAGAACAACAATAACAACAACTATAACAAAGTCAGTTTGTTTCTATCTGTATCTTTGGAATTCCACAGCTACCTTGTCAGCTATAATCTATCTTGACGGGAAGCCAGTGACATGCTAAAATATACAGCTTGCTAGTTTATTGACAGTCTCCTATTCCAGAACAAGGGCAGTAGGAGCGTCTGGGGTTTGCACATATTAGTCCCCTCCCCAGACCTTATGAATCAAACCAGTATTTTAACAGTATATTATTTCTATGCATTCCAAATCTGAGAAGCTCTGGTTCTGAACACACACCAACAACAAGCTCCGCTCCTTAACTATCCACATGACCACAGGCAAGCTGCTTTAACCCTGCGTAGATCCAGCGCCATCGTTAGTGACAATACTTTCTCATGTCCTTTTGTTTGTTTGTTTTAATCCTACTGCTATCATGCTCTTAAGGATGACAGCAGTGTAAAAAATGGAGTGCACAACCGTTTAGCACGAAGTACAGAGCGAACTGTGAGGAGCCCCTCTTGAGTCCTTTACAGACTGTGGGGTTTAGAATTCCCAGCTGCGCCGCACTTGGCTTTCTTTAATGTGGCTAGGCTGGGCGCTGAAAACCCTATTGAGGGTGCACGACCTGGGAAAGCCAGGCGCTCGCAGCTAGGCAGGAAGGCCCGGAAAAGCACGGATCCCGGAGGCTGACCTTAGCGGGCCACCCTTGCAGTTCCTCCTCCGGGCGGGACCACCTCGCAGCCCTCACCTGCTTTCATCACAGGCCTCATCCGCATCAGGTTGTCCAGCAGGCCTGTGCAGTAGCCCAGGAGGCCGATGTAGACAAGCCGCGGGTCGTTCAGCCTGGGCGGGGGCAGGCTCCGGGCCTCATCCGGCAGGAATCTTAAGGGCTCCTGGCCCGGCCGGCCGTTCATCATATTGACGCGGGTTCCACGTGAGGTCTGACCTCGTCTCCAATTATAAGAAAAACTATTGACTACAAACGCCACAACCAAGTTACCGTCCTCCTCCGTGCTCCCGGCTGAAGGGCATAGCGTACGGCGGTGCAGCACCCAAAAGCTTCCCTGTGTGCGCAGCCTTCGGAACCTCTGCACGCGAGGTTCCGGGCTACTAAGTGGCCTACAACACGTGCTGACCTACGCTGACGTTGTATGAGGGTGTGGGGAGGGTCAGGTACCAACCCAGTCCAGGAGTAAAATAAATAACCCACAGTGGGCAAAGACACTGTTATTTATTTATTTAGCCAAGCTATCGCATACGAAATTGTGTTTCACTCACTTGCCTCCAGCCCCATGGCTCTTCAGAAAAGATTATCTTACATCCAAAAATCGACACCTACGAGTGGTCGTGATGACTAGTTCATTTATTGAAAGCCGGGGCTGGCTCAGCGGTTAAGAACACCGACTGCTCTTCCAGAGGTCCTGAGTTCAATGGGATCTGATGCCCTCTTCTGGTGTATCTGAAGAGAGCAATGGTGTATTCGTTTATTGAAAGCCTATAAAAGCTAACTTTCTGGGGTTCCAGCAGTTCATTTGCAGTTACTCCCTTCACACTCCACCCCCAAAGTCTAAAATTAAGGTAAGGTCAGCAGCATGTTATTTGGAGAAGGCCAGGAGCGGATCATTTAACCTAATCTTGAGATTCAGTTCTGGTGATAGTCTGCTAAAATGGTTCCCTCTGGGACTTCATTCAGGTCTATGTACATGGCTGAGGGAAGTGTTCCCTAAAGGATTAAGGAGTGAAAGAAGGAATTCATAATGTTCTGTCAGGCGATTGCCCAGTCTCTCTCTGCTCACCTACCTAAAATAAAGGACGATTCCGTATTTGAGCAGTTCCCTTTTGAAAGCCCTTCGTGATACTGAAAATGTGCATCAAAGACACGAGTGCTAAATACCAGCTCAGAGTTGAGTGTAGGGATATTCCTTCATATTTGTACTCTTTGAGAAAAATCCAATGAGACACCCAGATAAAAGCACTGGAACATGTGAGCGAATCTCTATTAAAATCATAGTGGTATGTGACTGTAACCCTAGCAATTGGCAAGCAGGTATGTCATTCTTGTGTACAGGAGTCCCTGCCTAAAACAGATGAAACAAACAGGCAGTACATAAAAGCAATACAGTTGCATCAGTATGTGCAGACTGTGGTTGAGAGTAAGAGACAGGGAGACTATTTATACAGTCAGGGAGTCTACCTAACTTTTACCACAGCCATATAATTAGGAAGTTTACATGGTTTTCTTTTGCCTGTATTTTTGTTCAACACTGGTTTGAACTGGAAGTTATTTATTCCTTCTTGAGATTTGCTCAGGGTTTTTTATTTGGTCCCACAGAGCCTGCTAGTTAATTATCCTCTCTTGGTAAGAAGCTTAAAAGAACCAGGGCCAGAGTCTCCTATTAGTGCTTTCCCGCCTCCCATCCCCGGAAGAGTGAGACCCTTTCAATCACTCTACTGCTTACCTCTTCTACCTAACAAAGGCAGGGTCTTTCCATATCTCTGTGTAGCACTGTTTAGTCCAGGATCGCTTCAAACTAATGGTAAGTATCCTGCACCCCAACCCCACCCCCAGTGCCACTCTGGTTACCTCCACCCCACCAAGAGGACTCTTTTATGCCAATAAAAAGCACCCCTGAACTGAAATATTTTAAGTAAAAAAATTTTCAAGTAAAAATTATATGAGAAAGCATACATTAGGATTTTCATGGAATGCACCAAATAATTTGAAAGTTCACACCTTATGGCCCAGTAATTATACATCTTATAATCTGTCCTATAGACTAGTATAACTCGGCAGGGTGTGTTGGCTCAAACCTGTAATTCCATCACCTAGGGGCTAAGAAAACAGAAGTTCCAAACATTGAGGTCAGCTTTGCCTACAGAGTGAGACCCCATTTCTAACAAAATAAAACAAAAACCAAACCAGGGGCAGGGATGTGGAGTAGTGATAGAGTATTTGCCTCTTGTGCTCCATCCTCAACTCCACAAAACACAAAGCAAATGGAACAACAATAAAAATATAACATGGAAAAACCCTTTTTGCATTAATAAAAAAATAGAGTCTTGAGGGCTGGAGAGATGGCTCAGTGGTTAGTTCAGAGTGCTTTCTGATCTCCCAGATGAGCAGCACCCACTTTGGTTGGTTTATACCTCCTGTCACTCCAGCTCTAGAGGCTCATAGGCCTTCTGTGGCCTCTGTGGCCATATACCCACAGAGATGAACATAAACACCCAATAAAAATGAAGCCACACTGGCCTTAGATACACTATGTAGCTCAGGCTGGCTAAGAACTCATGACCTCCTGCCTCTACCTCTCACATCCTGGGAGTCTTTTTTTTTTTTTTTTTTTTTTTTTTGAGACAGGGTTTCTCTGTGTAGCCCTGGCTGCCCTGGAACTCACTCTGTAGACCAGGCTGGCCTCGAACTCAGAAATCCACTTGCCTCTGCCTCTCAAGTGCTGGGATTAAAGGCGTGCGCCACCACTGCCCGGCCCTTATATTTCAAAAAGTCCACCAAAAATATTCTCCAGAAAGAATTCTGAAGAATTAAACAATTAAGCACATTTACACTATCACACATAGTTCTGCACTGACCACGCTGACTCAGTTTCTTGGTTCTGTAGGGCTCTGTAACGGCAGCTCACCCACCCAGCCTCAGAGTGCCACTCCCTCTCCTCTAGGCTTCAATCTGGAACTTAAAACAATTTGTCTTTACAGTATGTACGTGTGTACATGTGCCATGAAACTCTCGTGGTGGACAGAGGACAACTTTAGGAAGTTTGTTCTCTCCCTTGACCCTGTGGGTCCTGGGGACCACATGAAGGTTGACAAGCTTGGTGACACATGCCTTTTACACACTGGATCATCTCACCTGCTTGATTTTTGTTTTTGTTTTTGTTTTTGGATTTTTCGAGACAAAATTTCTCTGTGTAGCCCTGGCTGTCCTGGAACTCACTCTGTAGACCAGGCTAGCCTCGAACTCAGAAATCCACCTGCCTCTGCCTCCCAGGTGCTGGGATTAAAGGAGTGCGCTACCACTGCCCAGCAATTTTTTTTTTTTTTAAGGAAAAAATTTAAAAGAAATCCACATAGTGGCACATGTTTGTAATCTCAGCACTTAAGAGATGGAAGCAGGATGATTAGGAGTTTCTGAGCATTCTCAGGTACTTAGTGAGTTCAAGGTCAGCCTGGGTAATGTGAGATCTTGTCTAAGAACAACAACAAAAAGAGGCTGGTCCCTTAAACAACATAGGGAGATCTTGTGTCAACAGACAAATGAGTGCTGAGAATTGAGGGTCTCATCCTAGGCAAGGATAGCTAGTGAGATGAGGTAGAAATAAGAAAAGAGAGGGCCAACTTATTCTCCTGGTTCTGGTTTATGCCTTCCTGGAGGGGAAAAAAAAAGCATATTTATCTCTTTCTTACAAACAGATTAAAAATTGTGTGTGTGTGTGTGTGTGTGTGTGTGTGTGTAAGTGCCCATGGATATCAGAAGAGGGCACTGGATCACTGGAGCTGGAATAGTTACAAGTAGTTTATGAGCCACCTGATGTGGGTGGGAATTAACCTGGGATCATCTACAAGAACAATATGGGGGCTGGAGAGGTGGCTCAGAGGTTAAGAGCACTGACTGCTCTTCCAGAGGTCCTGAGTTAATTCCCAGCAACCACATGGTGGCTCACAACCATCTGTAATGGGATCCGATGCCCTCTTCTGGTGTGCTTGAAGACAGTGACAGTGTACTCATATAAATAAAATAAATCCTTTAAAACAAATCATCTCTCTAGGCTCATAAACAATTTTGTTAAAATGCTTAATGAACCATGACTGATGTTCACCCTCCCTGTATGTACAAGGATCCCTGTATCAATCAGTATCTCCCAGCACTCCCCTTTCCATCTGTAAGCCTACACGGTGTTCATGGTAAGTCTGTTCAGGGACAGTAGGGCTGGAGGTGTAGCTCAGCTGGTAGGGTGCCTGCCTAGCATGTATAAATAAGGCCCCACGCTCCACCTCCAGCGCTGCATGAACTGGGTGTGACATCTGTACAAACTCAGGCTGCCTTTTTTGTGTGTGCTATTTTTATTATTTTTATTGATCTTTGAAACAGGTTTTCATGTTTCCTAGGATGGCCCCAAACTTACTATGTTGTTGGGGCTGACTTTGAACTCTGGATCTTCCTGACTCTGATGTTCAAATGCTGAGGCTACAGTCATGTGCTGCCACAGCCAGCTATAAATCACTTTATTTTTAAATTGGGTGGGTGGGTGGTGGGGATTATGTACTTGTGAGTGCAGTACCTACGGAGGCCAGAAGAGGGCGTCAGATCCTCTGGAGCTGGAGCTGTGAGCCACCTGACATGGGTGCTGAGTGCTGAACTCAGGACCTTCGGCAGCAAAGTACATACTACTCGTAAGCTCTCGGTCCAGTGTTGCCACCCCACCCCCACCCTCAACCTTTTTCTTTGTAGGTTCTGAACTCATAGAGATCCACTTGCTTCTGCCACCATGCCAAGCTTTAATTTCTTTTAAATTACATTTTATTTTTGTGTATAGATCCAAGAGTGGGTAATCTCTTTCTACTATGTGGGTCTCAGGGATTGAACTCAAGTCTTCAGGCTTGGTGGCAAGTACTTTTGTCCACTGAGCTATTTTGCGATCCTTTCTAGCTTTTGACTATGCTTAGCTCTGTATTTCAAAACCATCTTAAAATAGAACTTCTATTTATTTAGTAATTTTTTTAATATTCCTTCTGGTATTAGGGATTAAATCCAAGATCTTGCCCATGCTAGATTAGCATATGGCCACTAAACTATAGGTCACCTATAATTTTTAAAATTAGGAATTTGTTACCAACCCCCCCCCCCAAAAAAAAACCCCACCTTCATAGGCAGAGAATGGTGGTCCATGCCTTGAATCTCAGCACTTAGCAGATACAGGTAGATATCTGTAAATTAGAGGCCAGCTTGATTACATAGAAAATCCCAGGACTACTGGGCAGTGGTGGCACACACCTTTAATCCAAGCACTTGGGAGGCAGAGGCAGGCGGATTTCTGAGTTCAAGGCCAGCCTGGTCTACAGAGTGAGTTCCAGGATAGCCAGGGCTAGACAGAGAAACCCTGTCTCAAATAACAAAAGTCCCAGGACACCCAGGACTATATAGTAAGACCCTATATCAGAAACAAAACAAAAACAAAAAAGGAGAAAGAACACCCACTCTCTGCAAAGTTTAAAAGCATGGATACTAGGTACAGATCCTAGAAAAGAACATTCACAGCACACTAAAGGGACTGGTCTGTGTTGGTGCCAAAGGTGTCTTCCTGCTTTTTGAACCATTTCCAGAGGTTGACTTACGTTGAACAGGAAAAGGAATATGAAGCCAAATTCTGAAAACAAATCAATTTGTGGTGACCAGTACCAACCAAGGCATCTATGGTTCAACTCCTATGCCTAAGGCTCAGGGAACATCAGGAGGAGATGGGAAAAGTGTCAAAGCCAGAGGACAAGAGGCCTGTGGTGCAAGTAGACCATGCTACCAGACAGAACTGGTAAGGTTGAGTAAGCCTAAACCCAGGGGAATCTCAGAATTGAGAACAGTAGGCATGAGGCCAGCTCCCTGCCACACTACCTGGTCTGGAACACATAATCATAACAGCTCACTCAGAGGACCATGACAACCAGTCACGTAGTATAAAAACCTAGAGTTCTCCATGCTAATGAGGTACCTAGATAGGCCGAGTGTTTAGCCAATGAGCTTCACTGAGTGAGATGTACACACCCACATCAGCTATCTAATAAAGCAGTTCGGACGAGCAAGGACAGCCTCCTTTATCAAGGATTGCCTAGGGAGGGGGAGGGGAAGGGGGAGGGGGAGGCCTTCTCAGTAAAGAGCCTCACCTAACAGGAGATGGCCTTCTCTCTTCCAGCCCCTCAGTCCTCTCACTCACTCAGAACCAAACAGAATTCTGCCCTGGTTGATACACTGAACACTTAAAAATGGTTTCAGGCTAGGCCAGGTGTGGTGGCAAGTGGCTATAATGCCAGCACTCAGGAAGCAGAGGCAGGCAAACTTCTGAATTGAAGGCTAGCCTGGTCTACATATGGAGTTCCAGGCCAGTCAGGACTAGACGAGACTGTCTCAAGCCTCCTCACCACCCCAAAGTTTCAGGCTATCTTTTCTATAATCACTTTAGAGATAAAGACACTATGGTAAGGAATGGTTAAATAATTTGCCACCAAGTAATTGGAGTTCAGTCCCAGTACCCACATGGTCAAAGGACAGAACTGACTCCCTTATGTTATCCCAGGCTTCCATGGGTGGGTGCCATGGCATACACATAACTACACATAAACACACAACATAAATGAAAGAAAAAAGAGAACACTTGACTTCCAAGCAGGCTGTGTGGCTTTTAGGCCTCTACTCTCTCATCACTATGCTGTGTTAGGTTTAAAATTTACATATGTGCAAACATATCTACGCACACAGATTATTACTTTTTTGTGTTATGCTGGGACTGAACCTGGGGTGCAAAGGGGACGGGAAAACTAGAGATGTGCTTTCCTCTCTCTTTGGCCCAATCCCCATCTTTATTGTTAAAACAACAACTTAATAGGCAGAACGATGAGATCAGCACCCCAGGATGACATGGCCTTTGGGCTTTCTTAGCTCTGTAGTGAATAACTCGTAACTATAATGTATATAAGTTGCCGTCTCAGCGAATGTTGGCTGAATTTAAATGTGTGGTACATAGTAGGAAAACTGAGGACCTAGATAAAGTACCTATGAAGTAGTCTCAGGGACAGGAAGAGGAGTGGAGGGGTGGCTCACTGTTTAAGGACAATGGCTGCTCTTGCAGAGGACCAGAGTTTGGTTCCCAGCTTCCAGACCATGTGGCTTATACCACCTGTAACCCCAGCTCTAGAGGATCCAACACCCTCTTCTGGTGTTCAGACACCAAACATGCAAGCACACATGCATGATATAAAAATAAATCTTAAAAATAAATAAAGGGAGAACTAAGAGCGCTTCAGAGTGTTCACGAGAGGAAAGGTACACGGTGGTCTTATCCAAACAGCAGGGTTTGCTGTGAGAAGAAACTATTGTAGACATTCTGACTGTGGTTTGGAGTCTCAGGGACTTGTTAAATCAGTACATTAAATATCTCCTGACTTGTTGAGTGACCCGCTCTCCTGGAACAAGGTGTACAGGACAGAGACAACACACCATCTGCCCATGTGCATGCCGACAGCTGGTAAGGGCCCAAAACACTCTGCTTATTTGATGCATAAATATAAAATGACATTTTATTTATATTTGCTTAGGTACAGAATCTAATTATGCATTACATCCTAACAATGGTCAGTACCAGCTACAGAAAAGTATGCCGCTACACACACACACACACACACACACACACACACCATGTTCACCTTCAGTGGGCACAGCAGTCTCAACGTTCACAGACTATTTTTACAGAGGAAGGTGAGAGCTTTCTCGAATGTGTTTTGTTGCTTAGAGAGGGCAAGTGGCTTCTCACCATGGAAACAATCAGGTTGCTAGGCAGGGCAAGGCCAAGTGTGGAAGAATGGCCCTTAAACAGATCTACTAAATAAATAGATCCTGCCACTGGCAGCTTTCTTCAAGTTATGATTAATACCCATGAAGTAATTGCTTGGCCTTCATCCAAACACTTCTTTATTCAACGCTTCTTTGTCTTGCGGATAAGACAGCCAGTCAACACTGAAACATACAGCCTGGTCCAGGCATATGTGATGCCCACTGCACAGTACACGGAAGTTAGCAGCAAAGGGATGAAGGGGTACTTCAGCTTCCAGGAGGTAAAAGGGAAGAGGAATTCACAGCAGACTTCCAGAGGCCCCAGGCCAAAGAGGTAAATAGTTTCCATCCGATTAAAAAGAGGTTTTTCTTTTCTGAAGGAGAGAAGTCTGATTTTAGATGAGTCACACCCTGGTTTAGCGAATATTCCCAGCTAATACTTCCCACCTGCACTCCCGAGATGTACTGGCCAGCCAATGCTGACGTCAAAACACTGCACAGGAGCCATTAATGCCATGCACTCCATCATCTCAACGACTTAACCTGCCACATTTACCCTTGCTGCCCAGGTAAAATTAGTCTTGTACTTAGAAGACAGATGGGCCCGCACTGTGACAATACCATAATAACATACATGGAATCAGGAATTCTAAAAACATTCTTTATTCTGATAAAATACAAGTCATACAAAATTCAGTATTTTACTAACTTCTGAATTATCCAATTCAGTGGCCTTATGTACAGTGCCTCTCTGTACATATTACTAACCACTTTCAAAACATGATCCCCTCACTGAGTCCTCCTGCGTACACACAAAACTTTACCATCTGAACCAGCACTCCAGCCCCACCTTAAAAATACATTTGAAATCCTTTTTGACCATTTAAGAGCAAACATCTCACAAAAGGGAATAGATGTAACTTTAAATGTACTTCTAAAGTTACCTGAATAGTGTCTTCAGTGAGGACATACTATAAACAGTGAACAGTAACATGAGTAAGATTTTAATGGGAAGTTCTGTTAAAAGACAAAAAATACAGATGACAAAACAGCACACGGACATTGTTAATGCTCCTTCCTTCCTTCCTTTTTATTTATTTTTTGACATGTTCTCTCTAAACAACCCCAGCTGGCCCAGAACTCACTATGTTGGCCAGGCTGGCTTTGAACTCAGAGATCCACCTGCCTCTAACTCCTGAGTGCTGGTATTAAAGGTGTGTGCCACCATACCTGGCTAACTATTTTTGAGGCATCTAAATATACTCAAAACTAGGAGCAAACTGGAGGTATTGTTTAAGAGAAAGAACAAACGTTTCTTCTTCAATCGGACTCCCAGTTATTTAAGTTAAAGTGCAGTGGCTTTTAGGCTGGGTGGAAAGGACACGGTGAGCAAGTGCATTTTGCTAAAACGAAGCTGCTTACCTGGTGCAGTGAAGAGCAGAGGGAAGAGGGAATAGTGTCCTGTTGTTGCCAGAATCAGAAAAATTGTCGCATCTCCTGATTTTTCCACAGACAATAGGCTAAAAATAAAAATTCTTACAATAATTCCTTAACACAGCTAAAATATGATTGCAAAGAACTTAAATAAACATGTCTATTATTAGGCCTGGCTTAAATAAACACTGATAACCCCGTTATAAAATGAATACTGGTAATTCTCTTGTGAACTAAATACTGGTTTTGTTATAAGTCCAATTCAAATGAGAACTAGCTGTGTCTGTTTCAAAGGTTTTGTCCAAAGGTTTGATAACTTCATGTCTATGTTTTGTCTGCAGGCATGTCTGCATTCTATGTGCATGCATGCTTGATGCCCATAAAGGTCAGAAGGCATCAATCTCCTGGAATCAGAGTTACAACTGCCAAGTGGGTGATGGGAACTGAGCCTGGTTCTTTGGAAGAGCAGCCAGAGAGTGTTCTTATGTGCTGAGCCATCTCTTGAGGCTCTGGGTGTTGTTTTTAAAGCAATCAATAAAGTGTTCCAAAGAGAAAAGGGGAGTAAGACAGACATCCCACTCTCCCTGGGGGGCAGGAATGGAGGGGAAATGGAGGGGGAAGAGAGAAGGGGGGGAAAGAAACACCTTGCTTTGTTGAGTCATGAGTAACTATCTTCCTCAAATTAATGTAGGATTGGGAGCTGCTTAGTGGAGACAGACAGGGAAACTATATTCACGAATTCACTTCCAAACATACAGCTAATCTTTTAGATAATCCTTGGATCTACAGTGAGAGTTTAGATAGTTTGCTCTACTTTGCAATTTGGAAATTCTATGGCTCCAAAGAAAAACATTAAATGTTTTCTCATGACTTGAAAAAACCCTCAAAAACAAAAAAAGGCACTTCTATTGCCATCTATGTGCTAGATTTTAATGAGGTGTCAAGTAGACATTGCTCCATTTACGGGGAGATCACAGGATTTGGCAGCATAAGGTGTGCTTAAGTCCTGTGATCTGTTAGCTTTGTGACTTAGCATCCTTTAAAAAGATTTATCTATCTATTTTATTTATATGAGTACACTGTCACTCTCTTCAGACACACCAGAAGAAAGCACTGGATCCCACTACAGATGGTTGTGAGCCACCATGTGGTTGCTGGGAATTGAACTCAGGACCTCTGGAAGAACAGTCAGTGCTCTTAACCACTGAGTTATCTCTCCATCCCTGTGACTTAGCTTTTAAAGCAGCATCTTGGTGTAAAGCCCAGGATGGCCTTGAAGTCATGATCCTTTTGCCTCAGCTTCCTCAGTACAGAGGGATACGGGTATATGCCAGCCTTTCCTGGGGCATGTTCCAACCCAATACCCACATCTATTACAGTATTTAATCATCAAAAAAATATGGGAACAACACAGGGATTTTCGGACATTTCAGAATCCTCACAGGTCTAAAGATCAAGTGGGCTGCCGCCCTCATTCGTGTGCCTCCTTCGTGTATCCCACACCACTGGACATGTCTAGAACAGGCAGTCATTAGACAGCAAGACACTGTGAAACATGCCAACTCTCTGAGCTGTTTGCTTACCTCATTGGGAGAATCGCAAGGAGTATAGCCTTCTCATGGACATGCCACCCAAACATGAAGGAACTTAAGGCACAAAGAACCAGGCATTGGAGAAAGCCTCTGGGCCCTTGGGGTTTAAACCAAAGACAGAAAACAGAGGGCTAGAAACAACAGGCAAAGACAAAACTTCAGTGTCATTTAAAGTCAGCTTTGCAGACGCAAGGCACAGGTAAACACAGGCTGTGTCATCTTTTTTTTTAAAAAAGATTTATTTATTTTATGTATGAATATACTGTAGCTGTCATCAGACACACCAGAAGAGGGCATCAGATTCCATTACAGATGGTTATGAGCCACCATGTGGATGCTGGGAATTGAACTCAGGACCTCTGGAAGAGTAGTCAGTGCTCTTAACTGCTGAGCAATTTCTCCAGCCCCTGTGTCATCTTTGAAAACAGCAAAACTAGAGGATTTTCTACTGCACTGGAATAATCCATCACTCTGTGTACATTCCCCAAAGCTAGCTTTAGAAAAGAAAATGCAAGACCATAGGAATATTTATTTACTTCATTAAAATGAACCTTATCCAAATTAATATGTGATAAGCCCTGGGATATAAAATTTAACAATGTACTATCTGTATAATTAGCTAGTATTCATTCAGCTTACTAGGTCAAACTACAAAAATTCATAGATGTTTTGTGGATAGTGCACTAGATTTTACCAGGTTTGTGAGCACAGTGTAATGTAGAATACAGCCTTTGCCCTCTATACACAGCTTACAAAGCTGAGGACTTATGATGTGGGTTTTGTTGTTGTTGTTTTTGCTTTAATATTTTGCCCCTTTCTCTCTCTCTGGTATTATCTGTATGTGTAAGCACAGTTGTGTGGGGGAAGGGCATACACACACAAAGTGGTCAGAGGAGGATGCTGGGTACTGTGCATTCTATCACTGCGTTATTGCTTTGAGACAGGGTCTCTCACTGAACCTAGAGCCAGGCTGGTGTTCAGCAAGGCCTCGCCATCCTCCTGTTCTCCACGCTGCTGGGTTAAAGGCATGCATCCATGTGCATCTATGCCTGGCAGTTTATCATGGGAGCTGAGGATCTGAGTTCAGATCCTCATGTTTGCACATCATGTTCTCACTCACTGAACCACAGCCCCAGATCCACGGCTGAGGTTTTAGGACTTTTTAAACTTCAGCTAAAACCTATGAATAAGCAGACCAGCATAACCTCGTTGCCTGCATACTAATCCTGCCACACAGTTAAGTGGGGCCAGGTGTCTTGCCAGGAGATTTTGATCACATAGAAATCAAAATTAAAGCAAATGTGTAATTATCCTCAAGGCTGAGTTGTTTATGTTGAATCCTACTTGAAACTATCACAAAATGGAAGTCACCAAGCACTGACAGGTGTGAATGAGGCTCTATCAGCACTTGGCTCTTTTTCTTTTTTCTTTGAGACAAAGTCTTGCTACAAAGCCAGACTTGCCCCTAAGGAGCAATGTTCCTGCCTCCACCTCCCCTAAGCTTGGATTGCAGGCTCGTGCCATCATGCCTGGCTTCACCGCAGACTTTCATCCGATAAGGGAAGAGCTTCTGTTTCTCTTAATTCATTATTACCATCAAGACAAAATATCCTGTTTTCCAGACACATTTTGATCATTTAGCCAAGGATGAGAAACACAACAAAGCCTGGAAGCTCTGCCACAGAGATTTCCTTTCTCCATAGCACGCTCCATGCCTCCTACTTGGGCTTTTCTTTTTCCTCATGCCAGGATGGACAGATGGCTAAAACTGCCACTGGCAAGCCTCTCTCATAGAGGCTTTTCTGGTAATCCTCCCTCACTGTGTTCAAAGATACTCTGAGAATTGCTAGGAAATCCTCCAATGCAGGATTTCAGCCATGGAATTTATCTTGCAGCTGGAAAAGCTTGGAAGCTGAAGTTCAGTCAGCACTGGGACAGGAAAAGCCTCTATGAGAAAACTCAGAGGAAAACTCAGCAAATGAGGACCACATGCCAAGTTCTTACCAATATGGCTATCAGTGTGCAGATGAGAGTTGCCAAAGGGGAAACTGAGGGAAGGACTGTGTGCTGGAACTGCTGAACCAAACCACTTGTCATCGAGGCCCTGGGGATCTGGCTGGGATCAAGAAGTTTCAGTTCCAAACCTAGAGAGTAAACAGACATTTTACTTTAATCAATAGGATTCTGTATCTTATGAGTCAGATCCTTGAGCAATAATCTTAAAAAGCTACTAAATCTTATAGCTGTTCACAGCTGAATTTCATGGGTTAAAGTCTACACTGTGTTGCCTCCAGCAGATGCTTCTTTCTGGTTTCAGATGACAATCTATAGACTAAAACTGGAATGGGCTATTTTGCCGCATACAGGAACCTTGTGGGCAGGTAGCATGTGAGCATGCCTTCTCTAGCACTTAAACAATGCAAGCTATTTAAAATGCAGACAATGTCACACCACAATGTTGAACCTTTCATTTCCTGTAGCATTCAGTTCATAATCCCACACACAGCACAGTCTTCATCGATCTGTCACTGTTCCATCTCTCCAGCCTTATCTGTGCTAACAAGCCTTAGTCTCAGTGGACTAAGTGTGAGTCCTCAGCACACCACCCTCAAAAGCTGTGTCTCTGCTCACTCTGCCAAACTAATTCAGTCATACAAACAGAACTAAATCGAGAGGCAGAGCTGCACTGGTTCTCTGGTACAGTTTATGTGCTCACTTTCTCTACTATACTATGTCCCTTAAATACAGAACTGATGAGGTCATTTTATCCCCAGATACAGAAGTCCAATCATTACTTGTCAGATGAACCAACTCTGGAACAATGATCAAGCCCCACCCAAAATGAACTCCAGAGTAAAACCAGGTCAGTCAGACAGCCTGAGTACCTACATAGCCTGCCTGTCTGTTGCCACCAAGAGCCAGCAACATGGAGAAGACGGAACCTACCAATTTACTCCTTTCCTCTTCAGTTTTTGGTTCTTTTTTTCCTCTTTTTGTTTTGAGATCCATCTCATGTAGCTCAGGCTAGCTTTGAACTCCTGATCCCTCTCCCTCCACTCCTCAAGAGTTGGAATCACAGGTGTGTACCCTCAGACCCAGCTCTCTCCCCTCTTTTTGAGACAGGGTCTTACATAGTCAACCCAGCCAACTCTGAGCTCATCTTCCTGCCTCTACCTTCAGGGAGCTGGGACTGCAGGTGGACCTCACCACAGTGGTTTGTGTAATGCTGGCAGTGGAACTAGGATTTGCATTCCTCCAGCTCAGTTAACCCCCAGCCCCTGAGCCTATCTTGAAACTCTTAGCTATTCCCCTGAGTTTCTGAACCTGCTATTAACTTTCCATGTAAGGGATCTTTGGGGAGCAGGTACCTTACAAGGTAAGGTACAGCAGTTTTCGGACTCAGGCAGGGTAATCAGACCTTGTACTGCACACTAGACTGAGTGGTAACTGCTTTTTTAAAATACAAATGTTGAAGTTTACACTGGTGCTGGACTGATGAGTGAGTGAGAGATGAAACCAAATTACGATTTCTAAAAATAAGTGAGTAAACAAAGTATCAATTTCCTATCAGTATATAACAGAAACCATAAAAACTACAATGTAGTCAGCACCTATGCGTTCCCAGGGTTGTGTCCTTACTTTAGACCCAAGTGCGCAGATGGAGTAACCTGCTCAAAGCCACATGACCAACTGGTACCAAAACTTAATCTGGGTCTGTGTGGCTCCAAAGTCTACTACTGATAAGATCTTGTGAGTGTCTGGTCCCAAGTAGGTCAGACGGGGGCATCAAATCCCTAGGAACTGGAGTTACAGGTGGTTGTGAGCTGCCATGTGGAAGTGGAGAACCAAACTCAACTCCTCTGTAAGAACAGGAAGTACTCTTAACTGTTGAGCCAGTTCCCTGCAATCATTCGTATGCTGGGAAGGGTGTACGCACATGCGGAGGTCAGAGGACAGTTTGAGGGAGTCAGTTTTCTCCTTCCACTATGTGGAATCCGGAACCCAGCTGGGGCTGTCAGTCTTAGCAGCAGCACCTTTACCTGCTGAGCCATCTTCCTGGTCCAACCTAACACATATATTGATTCCTGCTTTCATTTCCAACAACATGCTTTGCAGGAAAGCAAAGTTCAAGAAAACCCAAAGCATTGTGATGGAAGCAATACTAGAGTAATCAAATGACTTGGCAGTGGAACCCAGCCATCAGTTTATGTAGGGGTCAGGATAGGGAGTCAACAAAGAAGCCCAAAGCCAGCCTGCTTTTGCACAGAACTGAACTGAAGCTCTTAGGAGTTTTATCTTTTTTTTTTTTTTTTTGGTGACAGGATCATTTTTCTATGGGTCCAATACCCAGAGTCACAATTCATATATTGTTTCCTCCTTCTTCAAATATTTAAGTTTAACAGTAGGGTCAACTCTGATGAATGTTTTACCTAAAGTAAAAACTATCTTTAAGAAGTATCTGGATGGGGGCTGGGCTAGAGAGGTGGCTTGGAGGTTTGAGAGTTCATCAGAGAACCTGAGTTTGGCGCACAACCACCTGTAACTCCAGGTCTAGGGGGATCCAGCACCTCTAGCCTCTGTGGGTGCCAGCACTCTAGTCCACATCCCCTTTATAATTACAAACACTTTAAAAACTGTGACGACTATTTAATCTACTCACCCAAGGAAAGCATCTACAACCCCAGTGCCACAAGGAACATTTGTAAGGGATGCAGTCCCTTACTTACTGCACAAGACTTGGTCTCAAGTACTCCAGCCCTGCTCACCCTGAGCTCAAGTGCAGGGCTGGAGACCGAATGATCCAGAATACACTTCCAAGCACAAAACACGGGCAGGTGTTTCCACTTCCTGGTGGGCCTAGTCCTTTCAATATTCACAGTCTAAGTGAAAAAGCTGGGTACCATACCAATTACAGACAGTACTTTGTCCAAAGCATTGTACAAAGCCCAGAAGTTTGGAGCCCAGTAGGCATGGCAAAGACCCCTCTTGAAAGGAAACAGTCGGGAAAACACTTGTGGCAGCTGGTTCTGTTGAAAAGGAGAAAGGAAACCAATTAAACAGTTGTTTTTTTCCCCAAATTCTAAAACAGAACAGGAAAACTGCCTGCAGCATTGTGCATAGAAAGTTCAGCAGCCTGGGATCCCATCTTTGTTTCTGCAAGTGAATGATCCCAAGCAATTCACGGACCTCTTTTTGTCTCACCTTTTCAACTGGTCAGTGAGAAGACACATATAAACTAGTGAATACTCATTCATAGGAAGTACAACAGAGTTTACACAGTGCAGAGAGCATAGGACGTAGTCCATCTAGGCCTGCTGAAGTGTGGGAGAGCAGGGAAGACCACATAAGAAGTGGTGTTCCCCTACTGTAATGTGCAGCAAGAGAAAAAAATTATTTGGACATTTGTCTCAGGCACTTTACAGTGTTTGCTGTGTACAAAGGACTGATCTGGGAGGCTAGGAAAGTTAGTAAGTTGGTGTATTTGAGAGGAATCCACAATGAGAATTAGTTCTCTCATGTAAGCACAGCTTCATGCTACTTGAACATGCACAGAAATGTGGAGAACACTCCACCTTATCTTTGGGAGGGAAGGAGGAGTTTCACAGTTGCTTCCTACACTCCCTACTTCATTGCTCTTTATAAACGACAAAACCATGACCCACATTAATTTTAACAAAGTAAAAAGCAGAAATAAAATAAAATGTCTTACCAAGGCTAGGAAAGGGCCTAACGAAAGAGCAGAAACTAGGAAAACAATCAGTCCCAGGGAAGTAACACGGACAAAGCTGAAGCTGTTCCATCGGATAGTGCCATCTACAGAACAGGGAAGCCAGCATTACCAGGAGCATGAAGAAGTACCTCCAACAATACATGGGTTTCAATACATACCCAAATGTGCCCAAAGCTACCATCCTCCTGCTTCAGTCTCCCTAGTCCTAGGATTGGTGGTGTCTGCCACCATGCCTGGGTTTACTCTACATCTTTGTGGATGGATGGTGGAGGGTTTCTAGAGCAGGACCTGAGAGATGCTACCGCTGCTGAGACTTGCCTGGTTTATTTGCAGTGAAACAGTAAGACCGCAGCAGATAGACGCCATAGGCTGGTGCTACATACAGGTAGATGTGCTTGAAATGGAGGAGAACAGCAAACAGAAGCGCCCCTTCAACATGCCTTTTCTAGGAGACAGAAAGGGGACTACATCACTTTAAATTCAAGGTAGATGAAATGAGGTATGCGTTATCTTGGAGTGGATCCTAGAACAGAAGGAGGACATCAGTAGAAAAGCTGATGAAATAAACCAATTCAAATAAACCAATGCTAGTTCTTTTGCCTTGGTAAATAGTTGTTTAAGGCAGCATTGGGGGACACGGCTGAGGACTCACAACTATTCAAGTAACATTTCTGTGCAGCTAAAATTATTATCAAGAAGGAAAACACAAGACAAAACCTACCTATTTTAAAAGTAGAAACCTTAAAACAAAATAAAACATTAACCAAAAAATCCTGGAGTTTTGCTATGTTATTCAGGTTGGCCTCAAACTTCTGAGTTGAAATAATTTTTCTGTCACAGAGCTTCCTGAGTGCTAAGACTATCAGGTTCTGTTTTACTACACCCAGCTAAAGTTAAAAATATTAACATTTTGCTATTAGTGTTTTGCTGGCATGTTTGTGCAATGTGTGCAATGACTGCAGAAGCCAGAGGAAGGCATCAGATTCCCTGGAACTGAAGTTACAGATGGTTGTGAGCTGCCATCCAGGTGCTGGGAATGGAAATAGGTCCCCTGCGAGAGCAACCAGTGCTCTTAACTGCAGAGATAGATCTCTCTCCAACCCAACAGCTACACCTTAAGCCCCACAACTACAGCTTAGGGGATACTCTGTAAACATAGAATGATATGAGGCACCTGGAATCTACAACCTCACTGGCACAGGAGCTTCTATAAGGAATGCAGTCTGCCTACTGAAACAAAGCCCCAGTGGGAACTGCTGCTCTGCTCACCCTGAGCTGAAGTGCAGGGCTGCAGACCAAGCAATCCAGAACACACACCGAAACACAGAAGGGTCCCCACTTCCTCATGGGACTAGTTCTTTCAGTGTTCACAGTCTAAGCAAAAAGGCTGCATGCCATACCAAATCAGACACAGCTCTGTCCACATCATTTTATTGGAAAAGAATCCTGTGTATCACTGTCCTGTTTTCTCTTATTTCTGAGAGATTTAAATTTTTTATAATAACATATAGAAAATTCAAAGTAGGGGCTGGAAAGATGGATCAGTAGCTAAGAGCATTTCCTGCTGTTGTAAAGGACCAGGCTTCTGTTCTCAGCACCCACATGATGGCTCACCATTGTCTATAACTCTAGTTCCAGGGGATCTGATGCCCTCTGACGTCTGTGGGCACCTGCACACAGCTGGTGCACATAAACACATAGGAACAACACATATACACAAAATAATAAACAAGTCATTACTTCATCAGATGCACAGTAAGTATCAAGCTTGCTGCTAAGATATGGGTTATGTCATCAGTGACCACAAACTGTACTGAAGGAGCCAGAGACAATGTAGTTAACCTGGCCAAAATGGAGCTAGGATCAGAGGATGAATGACCACACTCTAATATTGTATTGTGTGTACGGGTTGTGCTGGGGATGGAATCCAGGACTTAGTGCACTCTAGGCCAGCACTCTGCTACTGAGTTACATACTCAGCCTATTCAAAAATAATATTTTTTAAAAAACAAAATCAAAACTCCAGTGGTTAGAGCACTTGAGTAGTGTCTGTGAAACCCTGTGCTCCATCTCCAGGATGGCCTCACTAAGCTCTTGCCCCGACTGCCCTGAGTTCTCAGGTCCAAAAGATCTACCTATCTCAGTCTTCTAAGCAGCTTGGACGGCAGGGCACACTGCCATGTCAGGCTAGGGGACTAAATATGGTTCTTGATCCACAGAAGAAAAGGTATAACTAAACCCCAGACAGACTCTGATAAAAGCAGTCTGAATTCTACCTACTTCATAGAGACTGGAAAAGCACCAAATATGGCCATGGTAAGCCCTTAGATAGAAACATGGATCTTTTCATCTCAAATTCTACATTTCCATCACACTATTCTAACTAACATATAAGCTTCTCATAGAAAAACACCACCATCATCTATACAGCAAATGCTACTAGAGATTCTACCCAACAGAAACAGTGCAGCCAAACAGAACTGTAATCCACACCTACCACATTGCAATGAGACTTTAGGATATAATTTATATCCTGTTATATATTATATCTAACATAATAAAATATTTTATATTTAGGATATAATCTTCTCATCTTAAAGAAAAAGTATCATCCAAAGAGCAGTAGGGTTTGTGGTAGTACCAATAAATGTTTATGTGGTGAAATTCCAAACAGTGGGTCAAATAAATTATCTATCATCCACTACAATACTGTGTTTATAGGCTAAAAACTAAGAGAGGGAATCTAATTAGGTTTCTCTGTGTTTACCTGAAATAGACGTGCAATGGACAGCAGCAGTAATCCAGACAGAAAGCCATTGTATTGGAAATGAATATCTGGGGGAGGGGGGATGTCAAGGAAGATGACCCTAGATTCACAATGAAGTGTGCTATGAATGAGTAAAGAACTTGTGGATGCTTTCTTAATGAGTAAATTAAAAATAATAGTTTAGCTGGTTCTCAAAATTCAAAACTCAGGGCAAAGTATTTTAATAACCAGAATCCAGTAAACTTGGAGAGAGCACAGGTCGGGGAGTAAAGTAATCCAGACCAAGCTCCCTTTCAAAAGCATTTAATAATTGCCATTACACAAAGATTTAACCTGCTAGCACACACCAGAGTAAGAGAATAGGGTATAGAATGCCAAGGATACGGTCTACAATTAACAACCCAAAGTTCCACAGCAGCAGCACAGACAGGATAAACTTGGGTTTCTCTGTGAGGTCTTTGCCTGTTCTTTTTCCGTCAATGCATTTACAGCACCTACAAGAACACACCAGGAGAGAAACAAGTAACTTTACGCTTCATTACAACACCACAATACTTCTACACAAAGTCATTTCTGACAAACCGTCCACGTTGTCCACGGCTGACCTCAGGGCCAATTCCACATATTTTCCTCGGGTATGCAGATCTGAAACAAGTGCTCATTTAATAAAACTAAAGCCAGCAAATAGCCATCTATGACCTCCAAGTAAGGATTTTAAAAACAAGAGGGCACACACTAGTTCAGTCCTTAAGAGTGCAAAGTGTGGGCCAAGGGTGTAGCTCAACTGGCAGAGTGCTGGCCTAGCACACAGGGGGTCCTGCACCAACTGAGCACAGTACTCCATGCTTGTACTCCAGCACTGACGGATAGGGGTAGGGGGACTGGAAGTTCAAAGTCATCATCAATAACAGCAAGTTTCAAGGCAATATGAGCTACATTAAGACCTTATCTTTAAAAAATGAAGGAAGAAAAGGGAAGGAGTTTAAAATGCAACATATAACTCAGTGGCAGAATGGTACATGCTAAGTGTGAGCAAGACTCTGGCTAGGTTCAATCCCCAATGTGTGCACATGACCCATACATACACACACAGAGTTAAACATGCAGATTCCAGACCAGTCTTGGGTTACACAGTGAGACCCTGTCTCAAAAATAAACAGAACTGCAAAGCTGTAGTTCCTCACTACCGAGATGCTGATGACAATAAATCTTTATGGAAGGGCTGAGGAGACGGCTCAGTCAGGAAGTACTTGCTATGCAAGCAAGAGAACTTGAGTTCACTCTCTAGAACCAATATTTACAAAGACAAAACCAACCAACCAGCCAGCCAGCCAACCAAAAAACCAAACATACATACAACCAGACAAACCCAAAAAGCTGGGAGTAGTACTTGCAGTCCTAGTATTAGGAGGCAGAGTCAGGTGGATCTCTGGGGATTGTCCTCCATTTTATTCTTTGAGATAGGTTTTCTCCCTGCCAACTGTTCCAGGCTGGTCACACGCACCAAGGATCTACATATATCCACCTTCTTTGTAATGGGATCACAGGTGTATGCTACCATGCCTGTCTGTTTCACATGGTACTTTGCTCGTTTGTGTATCTATGGACCATGTGCATGGCTTGTGCCTGCAGGTCAGAAGAGGGCACTGGAGCCCTTGGATCTGACATAGACAGCTGTGAGCTGCCAAGAGGGTGCTGGGAATAAAACCTGTGTCCTCTGCAAGAACAGCAAATGTTCTGAACTGCTGAGCCATCTCTCCAGCACAGTATAAGATAATCTGAGTTTATTGGACTGAAACTTAAGAGCAGACTTTGGTGGTGCACAACGAATAGATGTGTGTAAATGTGTACAAACCGTGTCCCACAAAAAAAAAAAAAAAAAAAAAAAAAAAAAGCACATCACAAAAGCCTCTGGGAGTGCCAAAAGGCAGGCAGGCATGTGGAGCTATTCTGCGTGAGAGAACTGGTCCTAGGATTCTATGTGGACATGTCCCTTCCACTTCTCTACAAAACCTCTCAAAAATGCTCCTGGCATCACTCTCAGGCATTTTAAAGCTCAGCTTGGGTTTTTGCTGTTTCAGGATTTGCTACTATGAACAGGGCTCTGTTCCCTGTAAATCAGCTGTAATACATTTTCCAAATACCTTCCACACAAACAAATGTCCATACAGCATAACATCTGACACTTACTCGTGAACAGCATACACAAAGAGTGCATCTGTCAAGATGACAGAAAACCTCTGGAAAAGCAATGTCCTTGAGCTGTAATAGTTCAGGTTATGAATATTAAGCATTTCTTGATCAAAGTATTTGGCAATATGTGATAAGGCGTACTCAAACCATGCAAAAAAGGGGGGGTAATCCAAGGTCCACTCTGAAGTTGCCTGTGATTTAAAAAAGAAAAAAAAAAATCAAAATTAAAACACACCCTAAGTAACTAAACAAGGTATATAAACTAACACTCTCTAGTCTTTAGAAAAGCATAATGATACGATGCTGCACTTAAAATGCCCAATACATAGCAATTCCTATGTAAGGAGAATTAAAACACAGACATAATACACACACCTATAATCCCAGCACTGAGGAGGTTGAGGCAGGAGGATTATAGGTCTTGAACCAGCCTGAGATTCCTTGGCCTTGTATCACAGGCTAGCTACTAATTATAATCTTCCTTCTCTGCACTTGTTACTTTAAAAAAAAACATTAAAATGTAAATTATTTTTTAATGTGTGAAAGTCTCTTTCCTGCCTGAATATAGAAGCACCTCGGTGTGCCCGGTGTGCCTGGTACCCCTGAAGGTCTGAAGAGCGTGTTGGATTCTGCTGGGACTGGAGTTTCAGATGGCTGTGAACTCCCATGCAGGGGCTGGGAATC
Organism: Rhynchomys soricoides; assembly: GCA_019843965.1. Classification (NCBI taxonomy): domain Eukaryota; kingdom Metazoa; phylum Chordata; class Mammalia; order Rodentia; family Muridae; genus Rhynchomys; species Rhynchomys soricoides. The sequence goes on along the minus strand of JADRCH010000193.1, from coordinate 4,197,310 downwards.
GAACCCTGTACCTCTGTAAGAACAAGTGCTCTTAACCAGAGCCAATTCTCCAGTCCCTTGTTTCTTTTTCCGTTGAAAATTTCTTTCTCTACAGGTCCACTACAGGCTCACTGGATACTTACTGGTTCTTTACAAGAACCATGGTCCAAGGTCACTGTGACTAAAAGATGACTAAAAGATGTAAGGCAAGGCCCGCTCTCTGCTCAGCTTCACTTTTATGTTCTTTCTAAAGTCCTGAGGCTGGATTTAGGCAGGCATCATGGCACTCAGCCTCACACCCAGGCTAGTCTTCTGCTTAAAGGAATTGATGGCAGACAACTGCTAGGTCTGGAGAAATCATAACCCAGTCACACCCCTGGAGGTGTAAAACACAGAAGGTTTGGATGGCTCTGGGTAAGCCCAGAGGCTCCCTTTCTAAGCAACCCCTTCACCGACTTCTACACATACGGAACATCCCTCTCTAATTCCAAGTCTCCATTACAGGATGTACGCAAGATGACCCACGGAACTGAGGAAAGAAAAAGTACAAATTCTACTTTTCAATCCCATTCTTTAAAATTTCTATTTTAACACTATATTTACAGAGTAGCAGCTTTGTAACTAATATAGACATGTTCAATAGAACATATTCAGAAATGGTTTCTTGCTAGGATATGAACAATCTACTGTCAATTCAGACTTTACAACGTCTAGCTATAATTTACAATGTCAGAGCTCAACCCCCCCGGAGAGGTGCTTACTTTTATGGGAAGTTAAAGACTTCCTGACCTTATTCTACTGACATGTTTACATTCTTTAAAAGTAGTGAGAAGGGAACGTTTAAAGACACGGGCCACTCGCTGCTGCTAAGAGATAACCATCTTCCCAGAACCTGTCCTCGGGTTCCCTTTGCATCCCCATCCCACACTACCCAGAGCCTCTCTGTACAGCATCACCATTCCAAAGAAAACCCCAAACTGGGTGCAGAGGACCTCTGCCCCCCAAGTGTTTTTATCTGTGGCCATCTTTTTACCTAGATAGCTTGTATTAGCTGGCATTCCCTCCCAGTCACGCCACTAAGAGTGCTGGAGATGAGATTCAAATGTAGGGCAAATCCTGGTTTTCAAATACCAAAATAACCAATGTGTCCATATGAAGATTCAAAACAATCCTTTTCGTGCAATAATAGTCTCTTTGATGACTCTCCCAACTAGTTGACCACTTTCAGGCCAGTGAAGAAAAGTGAAGTCCCAACTATGGAGCACTCTATAGACAATACACTTCTCATCTGACTCCCAGCCTGGGATGGCATAAAGACACTACTTGCGACTCCACCCTGTCCAGGCTTATGTCCTGCTGAGCCTGCTTGCCACACCACTGCACTTTGGTTTGCTAATTTTACTTCCTAGTTAGAAAGAACAAGGAGGCATCAGCATGTCTTCTGTGTACAGTAAGCAGACACAGGAGACTGCCTGGCACAGGGAGAGTGGTCCTCAGGCGATGGGGAGCAGGGAAAGAAGTGAAAGAACGCCTAGAGAGAACAAGAAAATTGCAAGGGAAAAGGACCACAAGCAGAGCCTGAGAGCACCAGCTCTTGAAGGGATATGACAAATAAGGTTAGCGAAGGAGACTAAGAAGGACCAGAGGAAAAGGAGGAAAGGCAAAACAGAGGACTGCTTTTCATACATACAATGCTAAGAAGTAATACACAGTGAGTACTCAGCATTGCACCAGTGCTTCCCGTTTGTTTCATCTTACTCATCATGAACCTTGCACCTATCACTCAGCATGGGCATTAAGTAGGAGCTGTTAACCCTGGACATTCTGAAACCACAGCCCAAGCTCTGGATTCTAGCCTACATAGCACTTTTCCTAGTTGGTATCCACACATACAAACTGTGATACCTCAAGCTAAAACAATCATTTAAAGTGCCCTGACTCGTCTATGAAATATTTATAGTACTATTACATAAAAACAAATTCAGTCCCTAGAACAACTGTTTTTAGTTTTTTTTCACTTCACTGACTTGAGAAAATAAGGCTGGGTTAGGACGCAGTTCAGTTAACAGAGTGCTTATGGAGCATGCCTAAAGTCTTGGGATCCCCACATCCTCAGCTACACAATGAATTCAAGGCTAGTCTGGGCTACTGAAACCATCTTAAAAAACAAAAAGAAGAGGCTGGAGAGAGCTTGGTGGTTAAGAGTGCATTCTGGGGCTGGAGAGATGGCTCAGAGGTTAAGAGTGCCGACTGCTCTTCCAGAGGTCCTGAGTCCAATTCCCAGCAACCACGTGGTGGCTCACAACCATCTGTGATGGGATCCGATGCCCTCTTCTGGTGTGTCTGAAGACAGCGACAGTGGACTCACATATATAAAATAAATGAATCTTTAAACAAAACAAACCAGAGTACATGCTGTCCCTGTAGACAATCCAAGCTCAGCTCCTAACACTCACGTTGAGCAGCTCACAACTGCCCATAACTTCAGGGCCCACGGATCTGACGCCCTCCCTCTTCTGGTCTCTGTACTCACTCACAACATTCACACTACCACCCTGTTTTAGGTGCGTCCATGCAGGCCTGCCTACCATGCAATGTGTGTGGAGACCACGGGTTAGGTGCGTCCATGCAGGCGTGCCTATCATGCAATGTGTGTGGAGACCACGGGTTAGGTGCGTCCATGCAGGCATGCCTATCATGCAAAGTGTGTGGAAATCACGGGTTGACGTTCTGTGTCTTCCTTAGCCTCTCTCCACCTCAGTTTTTGAGACAGGATCCCTCACTAAACCTGGGGCTCCCCAATTTGGTTAGACTGTCTAGCCAGAGAACTTTAGATTGGCCCATCCCTGCCTTCCCAGCAGTGGAATTAGAGACCCACACCACTACGCCCAGCCTCTCTTAAGTGTGTGCTGACCACCTAAACTCAGGTCCTCAGGATTATGTAACAAGCACTTTTCCAACTGAATCACATCCTCAGCCTTGGAAAAAATATTTTCCTGAAATCAGAATACCACTTTAAAATTTCTTCAGGGGCTGAAGGCTTAGCAGTTAAGAATACTTGCTACCACCACTGTAGAGAAGCTGGCTTCCGTTCCCGGGATCCACATGGTGGCTCACAATCCTCTGAAGTATAGTTCCAGGAGATGCAGTGCCCTCTGCTGACCACTGCAGGCACTGAGCATCCACCTGCTGCTCATGTGTGCACAGCTGCTCATGTGTGCACAGCTGCACATGTGTGCACAGCGCACATGTGTGCACAGCGCACATGTACATAGAGGCAAGACACTCACACATATACAACCATCTCCTAAAGACATTCCTTCATCAGGACTGCAGAGACAGCCCTGAAGAGCGTGCTGCTCTGCCAGAGGATATGTCTGCCATGTCTGTAACTCCAGCTCCAGAAAGGATCTAAAGCAGCAAGTCTCTGCAGTCACTTGAACTCATGCACACACCCCCTCCACATATAGCACATAGTTAAAAATACAACTTTTAAAGAAATCTTTTATTGTTGCACATGCAAATATATATCTATATCTATATATGCTACAACACACATGTGGAGGTAAGAGAAGTTTTCTATTTTTTAAAAAATTAATAGTGTGTGTGTCCACACTAAGTCATGCACTTAGAGTAAGAGGACAAACTGCAGAGTGGCTCTTTCCTTCCACCATGAGCCGGTTGTTAGACTTGGCTACAGGGCCGTCTTCCCGGCCTAGAGTGGCCCACTTGTGTGTCAGTTAACAGGGATCCACTTAGGGCTTTGTGCACAGCAGGCAGGTGCTCTAGACTGGGCCACACTCCCAGTCCTGAAAATCTCATTTACCAGCAATAATCTAAGGGTGATTCTATACAGCAGTTCTTTTGTTGTTGTTTCACTTCTGATAGCATCTGGCTATATAGTTCAGGCTGGCCTTGAACCTTGATCTGCCCACCTCAACCTCTCCATTGCAGGCATGTGATGCCATGCTGGTTTTCTTGGTTTTTCAAGACAGGGTTTCTCTGTGTAGCCCTGGCTGTCCTGGAACTCACTCTGTAGACCAGGCTGGCCTTGAACTCAGAAATCCGCCTGCCTCTGCCCCCGGAGTGCTGGGATTAAAGGCGTGCACCACCACTGCCCAGCTGTTTATGTATAATCTTAAAAGGTAGAGGTGAAACTTACCTCATAATACCACTGAGATATTGGGAGGCTGTGAGTGATTGCAAGCCAATTTCGGTGTACTTCAAAATCTGTGGAATGGCTACACAAGGCAATTGAAGGAACAAAATTAAATTTCGAAACAGCTGTATCTCATCATATCCTATAAAACCACATGGCATGCACACATGTACAACGTCCTAAAACATCTCACTTATTAGAGGTTAGAGGGTCAGTCCTCTCTTTAGTTGTTGGAGGATCCTAGGTGTTTGTGAATGGGTCTTAGAGATATCCAAGAACTAAAAACAGCTTCAAATAGGTTCTCAGGCCATTGTACAAGAGGGACTTTCTGTGCAGAGAGAAGGAACAATCTGCGGCCTGTGAGTCAAGAGGACAGCTTGAGACTTTGTTCTCTCTCTCACAGTGTAGTTCCTGGGTAGGCTTGCCCACAGGTGCCTTTACTCTGACTGTCTTCATTTTTTGACCTGCACATCCCAAGGGCTGGAATTATTAAGCATGCGTCCAGCTTACTGGTTAAAAGCTCCCGTTTACTAAGTCAGCTATCATTCTACCATACACTTCCTAAGACCGTGGAATGCTGTTCATTTAATAGATGTTCTTTATCATAATTTATGTTATTATTTTTGAGAAAGAGGTTTGCTATGTAGTCCAGGCTGACCTCCAACTCATGCTGGCCTTCTGAGGTATTATAGACTCCTGATGTCAGACATGGGCTGCCATGCTTGGATTTAATGTATATTTTTGACATCATTTTAGTCAGATTTGGAAAAGAGATTAGCTTTGGTAACCAAAACCTTTAATCAAGTTGTGAGTCTCCCCATCTCTATTGTGAGCAATCAAAAACACCTTTACACCTTGGTGCTCTGTATTACAGTGCTTAGGGGGGCTGGAGAGGTGGCTCAGCGGTTAAGAGCACTGACTGCTCTTCCAGAGGTCCTGGGTTCAATCCCTAGCACCCACATGGTGGTGGAGGCAGAATGATCTCCAGTTTGAGGAGATCTACATGGTACAAGCTGAGCTTGGTGAAACACATCTAAAATCACAGCGCTCAAGAAGTAGAGGCAGGAGGACTGCTGCACACCTGAGGCCAGTCCAGGATGCAGTATGAGACCTTGTCTCAAGAAGAGTTTCTTCTCTATAGTATAGGTACCTATAGGCATAGGTACTTTTTCCTCATTCGGTACTGACATATGAATGAGTGACTACAAATATTCAGAACTGTGTTAAACCAAAGGGAGAGAACATTAGTTTTGGAGTATCAGAAGTTCATTTTTCTAATTAATGAATGTGAAGAATGACAGTAACTATAACTTGTTGAAAGAGTACTTGAAAAGAAAACAAAACTGACTAGAAACATGGTCAAATAGCAAGCAACTGTAGTGATGCCTTACTTAAGTCAAGGCACTTTCTGAAAAATGCAACCTTAAGCAATTTGTCATTGTGCACACATTACAGAGCAGTCATACAGGCTACTAATACAGCTGTGACATCACTAGAAAATAAACTCAGGCTAGAGAGATGGCTCAGCAGCTAAGAGGATGTGTTGCTCATACAGAGGACCCAAGTTCAATTCCCAGCACCCACACTGGGCTGCTCACAACATCCTATAACTCCAGCTTTAAGGGATCCAACACCTTGGTGTCCAAGAGCACCCCCACACACTCACACACACAAACATATAAATCTTTTTTTAAAAGGAGAACACACAATCTTACAGGACAATCATTGTATATGTAGTCTGTCAGCAATAGAAACATTGTCGTCAAATAATATATGACTGTATTTGGTATGCAATGTGATGGATAAACTAACTAGTGGCCAAACTGAATACAGAGAACAACCACGAAGATATTCTAGGATAAGATTAATCCTGGATCAAGGGAAGTAGTCAAAGTAACAATCCTGAAGATATATTTCTAGACTGAAATAACTGAAGCAGGAAAATACTATTTAAAAGGAGTTTGAGGTGGTGGTGTCTCTTTCTTCAAATAGGGAAGGTGTTTTTGTTTTTAAATATGCTTTCTGCCAACCAATCCTTTCTTTTCCCATGTTACTTTGCCTAACTTATACACTGCAATATTTATATTTACACATACATTACAATGGACATGCATTCTATACAAATGGCTCTCTCACACTCTGCAAGAGATACAGATCTTGAGTTAAAGGATACCAATAAACTCTAAACTAGGAAGTGTGAAGATGCAGTGGAGGCCGAGTGTGTACACAAATGTGAAGGCAAACGAACAAGTCATGCACAGTAGAAAAGGGTGAAGGGTTACCAGAACTATTAAATATGGATACTGAACACACACAGCTAGTCGGTGGGTGGCTCCTGTGTTTTTAGTTTTGACCGTACACGCTCTTTTTTTGCACAAATCTACATGTTTTCCGAAACACTGAGTGATGTGGCCACTGTGTATGCTAACCAGTGCCACTTTTCTTTTTCAGTTACAACGACAACTTTCTGTACCTAGAATCCTGGGTTCTTTCCTATTACGGGGTTTGTGCACTCACTCTTTTCTATGCCTTAACAGTTTTTCACATTGTTATTCTGAGGATTTGAATTAAACATCACCTCCTACAGGAAGAGTAAAAGCCCTGCCAGTCAGTTACTGGCTCCTGTAATAGGAATAAAGTTTGCTGTTCTTAACTCCACGGAAGACAAGGTCCCGGAACGCTCTGTTGACCACTGCATTTTCAATCTAGAACGCCGCTTGGTCTTTTAAGCAGCAGGTCATACTGGCTGAAAGACTGGTGGAGGTGGGTGTCATTATCTGGTAAATGGAGGAGGAGGGCCCTAAAGCTCATAAACCTGAAAGTTCAAAATTAGCCAGCGTAAGGACTTTTCCTGGCCAGACACGTATGTATTGTTGCTCTCAGGTAAAGTACCAACCCCCGCGGTAGAAGGCGTAGCAAAGGCGGAGAGAACACATGGCCTTTCTTCCTTATACCCAAAACATCCATGCAAGTCTCGCCCACCCTGACGACCGCGGGGCCTTCCCGCTCAGTCCCCGGCTCTGCAGATCCTTACTAGGTGGGGATGAGGAGGCACTTAAGGAGAGTCACCCCAAGAGCCAAAGCCGAGAACCAATGGCCACCACCGGTTGCAAGCCTGAACGCCGCCATCCCTGGAGTTCCGTCACTTCCGAAACGCCGCGCGTGCGGATAAGGCCTTTAGAGGTGGTGCCTGTGAGTTTTGCGCATGCACCAGCTGCTCGGGCCCGCGGGCTGGAAAGAGCGCTGACGTTTAAACCTCCCGCCCTGTCTCCGTCGTCTCCCTGGCAGAGAGGACTTAGCTGCGCCTGCGCCGATCCCTGGGGTGGCCTCCATCCATTCAAATAATTGCTGGTCTCCTGCTTTGGGTTTTGATTTTTGGTTGGTGTGGGAAACCTTCGTGAGAAAACCCCCCAGAGATGTTCGAAGTACTAGTGAAAAGAGACAGTTGTTATCTGTTAGTTACCCTTTGGAACTGGAAGTTAAATCTAGGTGGAGAACGGTTTGAGCAAGATACAGAGCGGAAACCATTCTGATTACAGTATCGCTGAGCTAGGCTCTCCGTGAAGCACCTGCCCCTTGCGAAAGGAGACTAAAGTTAACATTTTTCATATTTTTGTTGTGATAGTTCATTCACAATGTAGCTCTAGCTGGCCTCGAACTCACAAAAACCTTGCCTCTTCCACTGGGGCGCTGGGACTAGAGTACCAGTGCTGCTGATTCACAAGGTCTTAGGCACCTGCAGTGAAATTGCTCGTCTCTTTTGTACCACGCGTCTTGGTCAGATTAAACCCTGGTCCGTCTGTCCGTCCTTCCTTCCTTCCCTCCCTCCCTCCTTCCTCCTCGTTCATAAATTTTTTCCCCTCAAATTATTAAGAGAATGAATAGAAGTTGCTTGAGATGGTACCAGGAAAGAATAAGTATCCAGTAATGGATTAGAGAAATTAAATGCCTCACTGAAAGATGTACAGCAAGGTATTAATCTGAATTTATGCCTCATTCATAGCTTCATATAATATTTTATATATATATACATATATACACACACACACACATTTCAATTTTATACCTCAAACCAAGTCCTCTTCTCTCCTAGTTTCTTATTTGTAACTGTCTATCCCGTGGGTAGGTTTCTTCCCAGTCTCCCTTCCCTCCCCCCCTTTCCCCCCCCCCCCCCCCCCCCCAATTCTCCTTCTCTTTTCTCCCCACCCTCTTCATCTCTCTTATACATCTCTCCTGGTGTTGGAGATTGAATTCTCAGGGCTTCACACCTGCTAGTTAAATTCTCTACTAATGAGCTACACCCCTGCACTTATATGCATTTACAGCAATTGTTTATATATTTTGGGACAGGAGCTCAATATGTATAGCCCAAACAGCCTTGAACTCACGCTGAAGCCCAGGCTGACCTTGAACTTTGAATCCTCCTGCCTTAGTTTACCGAGGAAATGACAATCATAGGCCCTGGGGATTATGGCATATCTTTGGAGGGTGTTATCTAGTTTACCACATACCTCACACTTGTATCTAAGACTGAACGAATGATTTTTCAGTATTATCCAGTCTTTACCTCCCTCCTGCACCTGTCACTCGCTGTGCTGGTGGGTTTTTGTTTGTGTTTTAGAGGGGTCTCTCTATTTTGTCCAGGTTAGTCTTAAACTCCTGGGCTCAAGTAAGCCCCTCTCCTTGCTGTTCCAGCAAACACACCTCATGTCAATCCCACCAGCAAGCTTTCCCTTCAGTTACAGGGACTTGGCTGGCCTCCCAGGTAGCTTTTTGTTACAATCTACCTGCCTGTTTAAGATAGAACTTTAAAGAAGAGCAAACTTGGGATTCTAGTTCCTGGTTGGTTTTGTTTGGGTTTTGAAACAGGAATTTTACCCAGGCTAGCCTTGAACTCACTGCCCTCTTCCCTCAGCCTCCTGAGCTCTGAGTACAATCACAGGAGCCACCACAACTGGCTCATCTCATGTCCCCCTCCCCCCCAAGGCAAGGTCTCACTATGAAGCCTCAGCTAGTCTGAAACTTGCTATCTGGAGCTAATTTGAAGATCAGACTGGCCTCAAAGTTGTAGGAGTCATCCTTCTGCCTCCCATGTGCTGGGTTTACAAGATTACTGCCATAGCAAGATAACTCTTGTTTTTTTAAAGACATATTTATTTTATGTGTGTGCATGTTTTGCGTGCATGTATGCATGTGCAGCACATGTATGTAGTGCCTGCAGAGACTACAAGAGGGTGTTGGATCCTCTGGAACTGGAATTACAGATGATTGTAAGCTGCCAAGTGCATGCTGGGTGCCAAACCTGGAAGGGCAGCCAGTACTCTTAACCACTGATCCATCTTTCTAGCCCCTAGCTCATGGTTTTTATTCAAGGACACCTACATTTTCCTGACCCTTATTTAATGATTTAATAAAGCTGGATAGTGAATTAATTCCTTTCATCTTCTCTGGTTTATGTGATAAATCCCATCAGTCTGGTCTAGCACAGTGGCTCAGTGGTGGAGTGCTAGCCCAACATGCAAGACGTCCTGTGTTTGTTTCTCAGCACTGGGGTAAACAATCTTATCACTGTTTCTGTGCCGTTCCTTGTTTGTTGTATGTCAACTTGACACAATCTAAAGTCATCAGAGAGGAGGGAACCTCAATTAAGAAAATTCTTCCATAAGATTGGGTTATAGGAAGGACTGAAGGACATTTTCTTAATTAGGGATTGCTGGGGGGGGGCCTGTGATGGGTGGTGTCTTCCCTGGGCTGGTGGTCCTAGCTTTTATGAGAAAGCAGGTTGAGGAAAGCATAAAGAGCAAGCCAGTAAGCAGCACCCCTCCACAGCCTCTGTATCAGCTCTTGCTTCTAGGTTCCTTCCCTGTTTGAGTTCCTGTCCTGACTTCCTTCAGTGATGGACTGTGATGTAGAAGTGTAAGCCCAATAAATCCATTTCTCTCCAAGTTGCTTTGGTCCTGGTGTTTCATCATAGAAACAGTAAGACAAACTAAGTCAGTCCTCATGTAGGAAAATGTGTATCTTATTCTTGGTGTAGAGGCTCACACCTGTAATCCCAGCATTGGAGAGGCTGAAGGGGGATCACCAGGAGCCCAGGACCAGCCTGGGCCATAAAATGAGAGTCTTGTCTAATGAGGGGGGGGGGAAGAATCTCAAGGGTCAAAAGTTGTTCTGCAGCTCCTTTCCTGCTGCTTTTGGTATCAGGCCCTTAACTTCAATATCCTCACTAATACGTCTGCCCAATCATCTCTTCTCCATGGTAGGCAGTATCTACCTTATCCTTGTGTTTGCTCACCCTATTTCATTCTCTCTTGCCTAAGTTCCTATTCTATAGCACCACCACAGTGCATTAAACAGTTGAGGGCTAGGAAGGAGGAATTGTATCTAGAATCAGCATCATCTCACTGCTTCCTCAAGACTGAGAGGCTCTAGTGCAATCAGCCTGCTCTCAAAGAGGTGACTGGTTTTCCGGAGAACTGATGTTATGCCAAGAGCTTAGTACTGGCCTTCTGCTGGATTTTGGACATCTAGGAGGGGCACCAACTACCTCAGCTTTTGTAAGAGGCAGCCCATCTTGTTGAACCCATTTAGCAACCATAGCCACTCAGCTCCTGGGTCCCTTGTGTCAGCTACGGGATAGCTGAGGACATAGGCTGACTGACATCCAGGATGAATCATTTGGTTCTTGAGCTTCTCTATGGCAGGTACTTTTGTGGTGCTGAGCCTGGGGTCTCACTCACGCCACGCAAGCGCTTTACCACTGAGCTGTATCTCAAGTGTTCAGTTAAGCTTCCCCCCGCTGGCTGGAGCACATTCCGTAGCTCTGACAGCTCTCAAGCTTGTGATCCTCCTACTCTGGATTGGAGGCCTTCACCACTGAGCTCTGCTTCTTTTTCTTAGTTCCTGACCAGCCCACCAGGCATTCACTATTGCTCAAGAAACTAAGTATAAACTCTAAGCTGCTTTTCTTCTCTTGCGGATTAAACAGTCAAGTGCCTTCATTGTAGCTGCATTTCATGTAACTATTATTTTTTAAAGATACAGAGTCATAAACAGCTATCTAGTTTTGAGCGTTTTGTTTTATTATGTGTATTAGTCAGGGTTTTATTGCTGTGATCAGACACCATGACCAAAGCAACTCTTAAAAAGAACATTTAATTGGGGCTGGCTTACAGGCTCAGAGGTTCAGTCAATTATCTTCAAGGCAGGAGCATGGCAGCATCTAGGCAGTCATGGTGCAGGAGGAGCTGAGAGTTCTTCATCTTCATCTGAAGGCTGCTAGCAGAATACTGACCTCCAGGCAGCTAAGATGAGGGTCTAAAAGCCCATGCCCACAGTGACACATCTATTCCAACAAGGCCACACCTCCAAATAGTGTCACTCCCTGGGCCAAGCATATCCAAACCATGACATTATGTTTTTAGACTAGGTTTCATGTAGTGGAGCCTGGTCTCAAACTTGCAATGTAACTGAGAACGACATCGAACTTTTGACCCTCCTGACTTTAACTTATAAGTGCTGAGATTACAGGCTTATACCACTATATGTCCAATTTTATGCAGCGCTGTAGACTGAATCCAGGGCATTGTACATACCAGGCAAGCACTCTAGTTACTGTGACAGGCCTAGCACCTGCATCTCCATTTTCAATTAGTACCTAAAAATTACGGCATCCCATCTATGAAGTAGATTTGAATTTTGTGTTTTCTTTCTTTGTGGTGTGTGTGTGTGTGTCTGTGTGTGTGTGAGCGCATGTGCAGGCGCACACCCATTCCATGGCATGCAGGTAGAGGTCAGAGAACAACTTTCAGGATTCAGTTCTCTTGCCATGTTGTAACTTCTCTAGATAGAACCCCAGTCATCAGACTTGTGCTCCAAGTGATTTTATTTGCAGATCAATCTCACTGGCTAGAGTGTTCTTCTTCCTCTTTGATAGTCATTTTTATTGTCAGTCTTGGTCTCCCTCCTCTGGGCCATGGGTGTGAGTGGAGGAAGATGCCTCTGTTGTAACTTGGGAGGCTTCTAGGTCAGTTGTTCTTACGGTTGTGTTTATGTACCTCAGTATCGCCTCATTTTCATCACCCAGTGGATTATTGCTGTCATCATATGGCTTGGTAGAGCTGATAAAATACCCACCATGGGCAGGTATAGATGTATAGTAACGTTGTGTATCGTTTATTAATGGCTTCTAGCACAAGTTACCATCACTTGATGGATGTAAACATTGCAACATTATCTCCTACTTCTGGGAGTCAGAAGTTTAAACTCATTATGACTGCGCTGAAATCAAGATGTCAGGGGGCTACATTTCCCCCCACCCCCGGAGGCTCAGAGTGGGATTCTGTTTCTTCCCTTTCAAGGTTCTGGTGGCCATTGTCGGCCACCAGACAATGGCTTGTGGCTGCATCATGCCAATCTCTGTTTCCTTCCTCTTATGTTGCTGTGATAAAACCCTAACCAAAGCAACTCATAGAAGAAAGAATTTACTTAGGACCACAGTTCTAGAGGATTTGAGGGTGCATGATGGCAACAAGTGACAGGTATGGTGACAGGAACTGAAGCTGGAAGTAGAAAGAATGCAATGGGAATGAACAGCACCAGACTTTGAAAGCTCAGAGTCTGCACCCAGTGAGGCACTTCCTAAACACACTCTAACAGCGCCACAGTGGGACTCCATGTTCAAACACCTGAGCCTATGCAGGGCTTCTCATTCAAAACTCCACACTCACTTTGTCTCCCTCTCTGTGTGTCTCCCTCAGCTTCTCTGATAAAGGTATGCATAAGACAGGTGTGGTGGAGCACACTTGTAATCACAACACTTGGGAGGTTGAGGCAAGAGGATCACAAATTGGAGGCCAGCTTTGGCTACAAAGCGTTTTTGTTGTTAACCTGGGCTATATAACAAGGCAAATATTAAAAACGACTATATTTATGACTCATGAGAATAATCCAGTAAAAATTTCCCATTTTTAGACCTGTAGCTTAATGGCTGGTGTGGTGGAGCATGCCTGTAACCCCAGCACTAGGGAGGTGTGTGGT